>CM045729.1:53323579-53378579 GCA_024760905.1 Plotosus lineatus | reverse complement strand
GTTTGCTGTTCCACAACCTCCAGTGATCAGTGAAACTGCTAATGTCTTTTTTTCATCAAGATGGAGCTGCTTTCCACTTTGCAAAATTAAAGTGAGAGATTTTCTGAACATCAATTTCCTTGACCGATGGATCCATCAAAGGGGTCCCTGGAATGTGCTTGGCCGACCTTACCTCTTGTGACTTTTTTTTTTCTTTTCTTTTTTTCCCTCTGGGACTATAATCAAAAGCAAGGTGTATGCCTCTAAGCCCCGTTTCCTGCAGCGAGTTAAGGGATGTAAAGCCGCAAAATGTCAGGAGGCCTGTGTCCAAAGTTGACTGAAGGTTGTTATAAATGGAGGTATACGGCTAGTTTTCAATGTGTTGGAATGTGATAAGTCTAGCAAGTAAAATTATTTATTAAAATATTAAAACACTCAGTTTCTTTTGCAATTTTTTAGAAATTTAGTACAAGTGGAAATGTGAATTTTGAGACATGTGTGTGTGTTTCATTCATCTGTTCATTTTCTGGAATCGCTTAATCCTAATTAGGGTTGCAAGGAGGCTGGCGCCCATCCCAGCCAACTCGGGGCATAAGCAGAGTACACCCTGAACAGCTCGTCAGGCCATCGCAGGGCAGAAACACACTGACGGCTATGCAGCCCACTCTTGCCAAAAGTCAGCAACGGTTCTTTTACATGCCTCACACCATAGACAGTGAGTAACATGGCCGGCCTTTGATAGCCCAGTTATCTGCATTTGGGGGGACGGTGACAACCCGTGGAGAGTGGGGCTTGAACCCCCAACCTTAGGATCAGTGATCCAGCAGCCTGTACTACCAGGCCACCACTGCTCAGTGTGTGTTTGTGTACAGTAAATCTATACAGCATGACTGTAATGTATGATGTTTTAGGTGGACACTATGGAGATGATGAGACATCCAGAGGAGACCACCAACATGAGAAGACAGACAGTGGCTTCCTACTTTCGTGTGAGTGTCCAATCGATAAATAAATAAATAGGCATCATTTGTTGTCCCACACTGGTATATTAAAGATGCATAGGAGTAATTAACTACACTGACTTTCTATACTGTGTTTCCTGGTTCATGTTTACTGTGTAATGTATGTTCTGGGGGTTTGCTTGTTTATTGTAGTATTCTCTGATGGACCTGCTTTCTAAGATGGTAATGGGCACACCTCACTTTGTGCGCTGCATAAAACCTAATGATGATCGCCAGGCTCTGCGCTTCTGTCAAGAGCGCGTGATGGTGCAACTCCGATACACAGGCATCCTGGAAACAGTAAACATCCGACGCCAAGGATTCTCTCACCGCATCACCTTTGATGACTTTGTTAACAGGTAGGAAAGCTCAGAGTCTCTGTTACGACCACTCAGGAGATCTTGTACAACAAGGTATCACACAAAACATAGCTTGTTAATTAGGCATATAAATAAGTGGGACAGATTCAACAACATGTAGTAATGGAATGGGAAAACTCTGTACTCCCTGGGCGAAGGATGAGAGAATTCAGAGAAAAGTAGCTACTGAATTAGGACAGAAAGGAAAGAGATCTAAAGAAAGATTTCTGGTATTTAGTTTACTGGCAAGTCCAGATGTGCATGGAATTTTTTTTTTCTTTTTGCTTGGAGGACGTGACGGAACACTTTCTTATAACTGATACAGTCGGCTTATGATGAACTGGGAACACTGCTACAGAGCTGTCCTGTCTGATTTCTGTAAAACACGGATCAACAATCTCAAATGATCTTCAGTTGTATGTGGTACACTTGTGTCTATCGTCACCATAAAAACAGAGATCACTTATACTCTTAGTCCAGAGAGTAGTGGATAAGATTTTAAATGTTTAAGAGATACTGTTGATGTTGAAAAGATGCCCACTGAACTGACTGAGATCACTTGATTTTCCTCACCCTATATGAGTAATTGACAGAGGTGAGACATGTGAAGAGATGATGCTTGTGTTTTAGGTGTCATAGGTGGTGGTACCAGTTGCAGAATAAACAACAAAAGTTTGTAAACAACACTTAGGATCCTGACTCATTCATTTACTTCATCTACAGAGATGCAATGAAAAAAAACTAAATGTTTTTCTTTACTGCGAGGTCTCAAAGTTCTCTTTTTCTTTTAGCAAGCTTTGATCTTCTTGTCCTTTCGGCTTTTCCCTTCAGGGGTCGCCACAGCGAATCATCTGCCTCCATCTCACCCTATCCTCTGCATCTTTTTCTCTTACACCAACTGCCTTCATGTCCTCCTTCACCACATCCATGAATCGTCTCTTTGTTCTTCCTCTAGGCCTTCTGCCTGGTAGTTCCAACCTCAACATCCTACTACCAATATACTCACTATCCCTTCTCTGTACATGTCCAAACCATCTCAATCTAGCCTCTCTGACTTTGTCTCCAAAACATCTTACATGTGCTGTCCCTCTGATGTGCTCATTCCTGATCCTATCCATCCTCGTTACTCCCAAAGAGAACCTCAACATTTTCATCTCTGCTACCTCCAGCTCTGCCTCCTGTCTATGTTTATATCAATTTAATTTAATACATTTTTAAACGTGAACCCCAGGAGCAGTTCAAAACGCTGAGGCGAGAACATCTCTGCAGTCCCATTGTCCATGAGCAGCTTTTATTCACAGATCATTAGGATCATGAACTCCCACTAACCTGACTCATATTACTAGTACATGCAACTTTATCGCACCTGCACTTTAGGCTGTCTGCTCCCATTTACTTTCGTTTTCCTTAGGCTCATTTCCCACCACCTCATGAGAACTCCTCTACCACTGTCGTCATGCATTTATTTATTTGCTGAAATCATTTAATCCTACTAGGGAGAAGAGGCTGGAGTCTCAGCCAACTCTCGGTGGAGCCAAGTTACAGCCTGAAAAGCTCGCCGGTGAATCAGGGGGCTAACACACGCAACGATTCACATTCAAACCAAGGAGCAATTTAGAACCACCAATTAGCCTAAGGTTCTGTCTATGGACTATGGGTGGAAACTGGAGTGCAGTACCCAAAGGAAACTCACTCAAGTATGACAAAAACATGCAAACTCTGCATTGAAATACCCTCGCCAACCTTGGAACTTGAACCCAGGACTTTCTTGCTGTAAATTGGACATGATGACCACAGTGTCACTGTTTACTTCCTTACTCTTTACTCCTGCTTGTTTGCACAGTTTTAATGTACAGTGGTACCTCACCTTATGAAATTAATCCATTCCAGAAGTGGTTTCATAACTTGGATTTTTCGTAAGTAGAACCGCATTTTACATGTAAAACGTGTGATTCATTCCAAGGCCCCCAATACTACCCCCAAAACCCTTTAAAAATTATAAACGTATACCTTTTAAGGCCTCCTTCTGCTTCAATATCGTACCGATGGTAGACGGGTTTAGCCATATTCCTTTGCGATATCACTCATCTGCATGCCACAAGCCCACTTCTTCTTTTCACTCGTCTGTGTGTGTGTGTGTCTGTGCGCGCGCGTGTTGACCATGTCTTCTTAGCAGAGTTATAATCTTACAAATGTTTATGCAAGGTTAAAAGCCTGAGCCAAAAAATAAAGTTGCTATGAGCACACTTGAAAAACTCACGAAACATCAGTAACTCTGTCCTTTACACAAAAAGCATCATGGGTATTATGGAGATGCAGCTCCATAATAGCCAATGGGTGGGAACTGCGTCATCCCTCCTAGCCAATGAGAGGCCAGCGGAACGTGATGTTGGGAGATAGCCAATGGGAGGCCAGCAGGGCGGGATGTTGGGGGATAGCCAATGGGAGAGCAACTTGCACATTGTTTGAATTTTTGAGATGGTGTTTTCGTCACGTGAACTTGTTTCGTATCCAGAGACAAAAATTTTAGGAAAATGCGTTTCGTAACCTGGACTTTTTCGTTTGTTGGGACTTTCGTAAGGTGAGGTACCACTGTATTTACTTTGTATTTCATTACATGTCGTATCCTATACAAATAGGTAAGTAACAAATATAACTTTTCAATAATTTATATTAATTAGTTTATAAAACAAACATTACTATCACAAGGTTTATTATTTTTTACATGTACATCATAGTTTATCAATATGATGAGCACCTGTCTGGTCCCTGTGAATTACTTTTTACCATGGAAATAATCACATGTTCAAATGAACTTGTGATTTTTACTTGGATCTGGAACAAATATATGTGTGAATAATGAGCTTGAGGACCTGCTGCTGTTACTGCTGCTTTCAAGTACGTGTCAACAGTACTTGCATCAGAGCTGAAGCATCAGAGCTGCCATTATGGAATAGATTGGTGACGTACGTAGCATTAATTATTTTGTTTCAGTGGGATGTGTTGGGCAGAAAGTGAAGAGTCAGATCTTGAAGTTTGTGTTGGAAGCAGAAAAAAACAAGTTAGTGTAAAGATCTGAATGACTTTGACAAGTGCCACATTGTGAAGGTTAAAAGACTGGGTCTATTCATCACCAAAATGGCAGGTGTGGGGTGTTGCTGGTATGGTATGCAATGAACCGGCAAGAGTGTCGAGGCTCACTGATGCATGTGAGAAGGACAGGTTAGTTCGTCTCATCTGATCCTACACAAGTGCTACTGTAGTACAAATGGCTAAAACTCTAAATGATGGAAAGCTGCTAAAATACACCGTGCATTGCAGCTTGCTGTGTATGGGACTTCCTAGATGCAGACCACTCAGATGGCGTTAATGTTATGACTGAACGTTGTGTAGTATAATTATTTATCGCTTTCTGGACAGTCTGCTTAGAGAATTTACCAGAGATTTAATTAACACAGATAGACTCCTTTGAAGAATGATGAATTAAAAAAATACTAACTTTTAAAATTATTTTGAATGCATTCTGTACTCCCCATCCCCCTTTTTTTTATTTATTTGTTTTTTTAAGCTTCTCGCACTCTTTCCTCAGCCTGAAATGAAAATTTACATGTAGGTCATCTGCATTAGCATCTCACACAGTTTAGCACTCCTCCAAAAGGGACCCAACAAACTCCAGGCGTTCCTCCTCTTTCTTGTTATCTTTCAGATCAGAGGACTGTCCTGGTTATTTAGTTTTTTTCCCCAGGACTTCTCTGTCTTTCATGGCTAACTATGCTATGCTTTTATGACCATTACATCCAAGTTTAGTGGATCTCATAACTCTCCAACCAAGTGAAGACAGTGAAGAAGCAGGACCTGCTATGTAACTCCACTACAAACTAGCTTAAATTTGTATGACTTTATCAAAGCCTTCAGTGAACCCATGGAAGTGTCCTCTTTCTATCCATCATCAAAGAGATTACAGGTATCAACATGAATTAATATGAAAGCCAGTGGGTACTGGTGTATCAAAGAGAGTTTCTCCTGGGAACATAATAGTTGTTATCTTCCGCCACAAAGGAGACAAGCACCCAGTATTAACCTGGCCCTTTGTCAGCCTTGATGTGTGTGAACAATGAACCTGAGGTCCTGCTGCTGTGACTGCTGCTGCTTTCAAGAGTAAACAGTACATAATGTACACAGTACACAACAGTAAATAATGTGAACAACAGCATACCAAGGGTCAAAGGCTTTCAAATGTCATGTTTACTAGACAAACAGCTTTCTAAAGCTAGAAACAATGCAAATATTCTATAGTATACTCCATATCTAAATGTACAGTGTACTAAACTGGTTTTATTTTCAATGCTGAGAATTCCCCCCTCCCCCCAGCAATCTTTTAAATAAAAAGTGAAATAACACTGAAGGGACTTTTCAAAAAAGAATATTAAATAATATCTTCAATGATAATTTGTGTCACTGGAAGCTTGTTGTGCATAACAGAAATCTGATTTGGTATTTTTAACCTGAAGGAGTTGAAACAAAAACATGATTTGTGTTTTTGAAAATAACATTTTAAGATTTTTGAAGTGTTATCCTTTTTATAAGACCTTTTGGTCTTGAACTGTCCTGTGTCTTTGAGCCTGTGCCTCACATTCATCTTTTTAATCTAACGGGATGGATTTCGATGTGATCTTTTGCTTTTGTCCTCCATCCACCCCAAGGTTCAATATGTTGCTGTATCTTGATGTTTTTATTTCAAAGTATCTGAGTGACTGTCGCCTTCCTGTCAACATAGATTAGTCTCATCAGCCTGATTTTTTTTTTTTTTTTAAGACCTGCAAAATTATTATTATTGTTATAACTAAAGAGCATGTTGTGTATGAAAATCCCAGATGATCAGCACTTTCTGAAATACTCAGCCCACTATTATCAGGTTTTCAAAGACGTGCCCTGTTATCCTATTTAAAATTATATAAAATTTCCTACTGAAGTGGTGCAGTGACCGCACCCTGGGTATTTTAAATTAGTGTTGCTGTTGAGCTGTAAATCTGTTTAGATCACTAATTTACTTGTATTTTTTTATATCTGTGAATCTTTTCACTCATTGTCTGTCTGTCTTCTTTTCGGCTTTTTCCCTTTTACTCGGGAGTCGCCACAGCGAATCATCTGATTCGCACGTTTGATTTGGCAGAGGTTTTTACGTCGGATGCCCTTCCTGTCACAACCCTTTTAGCAAGGGACAGAAACACGCTGACGACTTTGCAGCTACTCTTTACGAAAGTCAGCAATGGTTCTTTTACATGCCTCTCACCATAGACAGTGAGAGACATGGCCCGCCTTTGATAACCCAGTTAGCTGCACTGGGGGGGACAGTGACAACCTTGTGGAGAGTGGGAGTTGAACCCCCAACCTTTGGATCAGCGATCCAGCGCCCTATACCACTAGACCACCACTGCTCCCCAATCTTTTCACTCATTGTATACTCATATACAGTACACAATTACCTGCATTGATTCTTCGGACGTGTTTTTTTTTTCTCATCTTAGGTACTACTATCTGGCTTTCTGGGCCCATCAGATGCCGGAGAGCAGTAAGGAAAATGCTGCCATTATTTTACAGAAAGCCAAACTGGACAACTGGGTTCTAGGCAGAACTAAGGTACATACCTATAACGAAATCAGCTGGGCAATTCGGTCATGAAATACCTGTTCTACACAGCCTAGTGCTGTTTCCCCACCCACCCCATCCATTGCATACAAAACAAACTCAACTCTTTGATTCTCTTGCTCCATCTTTCATTCTCAGCCTCTTTCATTTTTTTTCTCTGAAGAGTTAAATCCCTAAGCAGAGAGGGGTTGTTATCTATGACTCTAATTGACCAGATGGTTGGCATCTGCAGCTTTGGAAAAAAGAAGAAAAAATAAAAAGTTCAAAGAGTGCTATTCCCCTATAAGCCCCTTGATTGCAAACATTGTGTGTGTTTTTGAGAGGTGAAGGTTCCCTCTGTGCATGTGTGTGTGTGTGTGTGTGTGTGTGTGTGTGTGTGTGTGTGTGTGTGGCAGGTGTTTCTGAAGTACTACCACGTGGAGCAACTGAATTTGTTGTTGAGAGAGGTGATGGCTCGGGTGGTGGTGATCCAGGCCTACACTAAAGGCTGGCTAGGGGCGAGGAGATACCGCAGAGAGAAAGAGAAACGCAATCACAGAGCAATCATCATTCAGTCAGGTACAGCATAACTTCAATGAAGTTCGGGAGACCTGGATTTCTACCTGCTTCGATTAATAGCTTTCAAAATGTTCACCTGAGATTAGTTATCAGTCAGTTTGTGTTGTATTATTCTTTCACTGCTTCATATCAGAGTTAATCAACTAACTTTTCTAAAGGGACAGAGGAACTGCCGTAATCACAAATGTTTGTAATAAACTAATCTATCTATACAATGACGGTAGCTAGTTTTTTTTTTTACAGTTTAATAATTGTTAGTGTATCCCTATCAATAAGACCATTTAAAGTAGTTATGTTTTGTTTGTTAGTGGTTTATCACATTACTCCAGGCCTAGGTGTTTCTGTGTAGAATTTGCATGTCCTCCCTGTGCTTGCGTGGGTTTCCTCCGAGTACTCCGGTTTCCGACCACAGTCCAAAAATATGCACAGTAGGTTCGTTGGCTGTCCCAAATTTCCCGTAGGTGTGAGTGAGTCCGTATGTGGCCTGGCGAACCATACAGTAGATCATTGTGGTCACAGCCATGACAATCCCTGTATGAGTATCATTCAAGCTTCAGGGATCGATGTCCATTCCTCGTGATTGGATGTAGACGTAGATAGAGATGGATCACACTACTACTTTTTCCTTACACTTACCTCCGCATGCATGAGACACCAGTTTGGAATTTGACATAAGGCAAATAAACACTTCTCAGTATATTCATCTTTACATATTTTGTTTTCAATTCTTGTTGAATGCACCATGTTGTCAAATTACTCATCAGATGTGAAAGGGTTAATAAACAACAGTTTGGTTTCATGCCAAGAAAGAGCACCACAGATGCAGTGTTTGCTTTGAGGATGCTAATAGAGAAGTACAGAGAAGGTCAGATGGAGCTGCATTGTGCCTTTGTGGATCTGGAGAAAGCATATGACAGGGTGCCGAGAGAGGAATTTTGGTATTGCATGAGGAAGTCTGGAGTGGTACAGGACATGTATGAGAGATGTAAGACAGTGGTGAGGTGTGCTGTCGGTGTGACAGAAAGTTCAAGGTGGCGGCGGGACTGCATCAATGGTCAGCTCTGAGCCCCTTCTTGTTTGCTATGGTGATGGACAGGCTGACAGACGAGGTTAGACAAGAATCTCCATGGACTATGATGTTTGCAGATGACATTGTGATCTGTAGTGAGAGCAGAGAACAAGTGCAGGAAAATCTAGAGAGGTGGAGGTATGCCCTGGAAAGGAGGGGAATGAAGGTTGGCCTCAGTAAAACAGAATACATGTGTGTGTGAACGACAAGGACCCAAGAGGAACGGTGAGGTTACAGGGGGCAGAGATAAGGAAGGTGGAGGATTTTTAAGTACTTGGGCTCAACAATCCAAAGCAATGAAGCGTGTGGAAAAGAGGTGAAGAAGCGTGTGCAGGCAGATTGGAATGGTTGGAGAAAAGTGTCCGGTGTGATGTGTGATAGGAGAGTATCGGCAAGAATGAAGGGAAAAGTGTACAAGACAGTGATGCATACCTGTCAACCCTAGGCCGTTGGCGATCTTACAAATGGCTACTTATGCCCTTACAAAATAGCAACTAATCTTACGAGTCTTATTATCGCGTGCAATATGAAACAAAAATTAAACTCTATTTTTAATATAATATGAATTTATTGGTAATGTTGTAACATATAACCTGGTGCAATCAAATAAAAGAGTAATATCTTCAGCTGCATGATTAAGAAAATTTAACAGTGATCTTTATTATAACTATATGTAGCACTTTGGGCACTTTCAATCATTTCTTTTGATGGCTTCACTTCATGGCACTTGAGCTCGCAATTAAGTTTGACTTGAATGATGGCGGAAGTGAAAGTGCGGTCACGTGGTCGGAAAGAGCAGACGATAGCAGACGATAAACGCAACGCGCGATTCTCGCGAGAAAACGGCTACAGACCAATTCGGCGTATCGTCTCTTTACTGAAACGGTGACACAAAAAACGGAGTTAAAAAAAAAAGACGAAATGATCGAAAAACGTACAGATTTCGGACGTACGGCGTACACATTTAAAAATCAGTGCTCACTTGTACAAATTACGCCAAAACCGTACAACTTGACAGGTATGGTGATGAGGCCAGCAATGTTGTATGGTTTAGAGACACTGGCCCTGGGGAAAAGACGGGAGGCAGAGTTGGAGGTAGCAGAGATGAAAATGTTGAGGTTCTCTTTGGGAGTAACGAGGATGGATAGGATCAGGAATGACCACAGAATCCCTCTTCTTCTTCTTTTCCTTTCGGCTGTTCCCTTTAGGGGTCGCCACAGCAAATGTCTGTCGTCTGTCAGCCTGTCCATCACCATAGCAAACAAGAAGGGGCTCAGAGCTGACCCTTGATGCATTGAACACCATTGGAATAGACCCTTCATTGTTGGACTGTACCCTTTTAATCCATGTTGATATAAAACTCGCTTAAGTGTAAACAGTGACACTGGTGTTCCAGTATCTTCTGGTTCCAATTAAACCTGTGCCCTGATTGTTCCTTCCAATCCAGACCAATTTCCTCATTGTTAGGCTAAGTGTAAGACTGTACGTGCTCACCACGCCCTGGTGGCAAAACATTTACATTTATGGCATTTGGCAGATGGCCTTATCCAAAGCAACTTGCTTTAAAAAAAAAATTATTTAATTTATGTAACTAAGCAGTTGAGTTGAATGCCCTACTCAAGGGACCAATAGTTTTTGTCGTACCAGGGCTCGAACCACCAGCCTTCTAATCAGTCACCTAGAACCATACCCACTAAACCACCGCTACCCCACTGTCCGACACCTTTCAATGAATTGCACTTGTCAGGCAAACTCTTTTTGTGGTACAGAGAAGCTATCAGTTCGACTTAATCATGATTACTAGCAGGAATTTAAGAGATTTTGCCCTCAGCAAATTAAGACATTTTGAAACTTTCACCACTGAAGTAACACTTAAAATGATGCATTATATATTTTTAATGCAGTGTTTATTTCAGATGATCCTAAATAAACTTGTGCACCACATTATAAAGATGGATATGTTGTACATACAATCTTTCCCAGAAAAAGAATAATTCAATGAAATGGAATAAATAATTGCCATGATATTCACTTCTCTGATCAGTGTATGAAAACTTTAGGAAACTGTATAATCTCAGTCTCTAGAAGGGTTTAATCAACTGATTTATGTATGTAAATTAGCTGACTGCATACGCCCAATGCAGAGAATTTCTTTCACTTTTCCCCCCAAACTAATTTGTAAAGGAATCCGAGCACGGATGCTTGAATAGGGTGTGGCTAGTTCTGGATTTGTATGTATTTATCACCCCATCACTCCATGTTGTTCAGCTCAGATGTACTCTTACTCTCTGCACACTCTGCTCTCTCTTTCACTCTCTCTCTCTCTCGGTGTAGCATGGAGGGGTTATTTAGCCCGTCAACATGTGAAGTGGATTAAGAAGGGTCGGGAGAAGGCAGCAGTACAGATTCAGTCAGGTAATGATCTCAGCCCTGAGAAACCACATACGCCTCACATATCGCCCTCCTCATTCTTGAAAAGATTGTTGGTGGATTCTGCATCTCTTCACACAATTCTTAATAAATAAATTTTTAAAAGTAGGCTTTATTTCACAAAGTCCCCTTATTTTCGACAAATGAAACCCACAGAGATAATGAATTAATAATGATACAGATACAAAAAAAAAAATCAGAGAGAGAAATGTTTGAGTGGTTGGGCCTCAGCATTTGGTCCCCATGTTTCAGTGGAGCGGTGCATATTGAGATCCTTTCTTTTCTTTCATCTCTTTCCCAGTGTAGGCAGTGGAGGAGGAGGAGGGGGAGAGATGGTGGTTTATCCCCTTCTGTTTCCTTGCCACTTCCTCTCTCAAATTCCCGGCCTATTACAGCCCTCTCACATACCAGAAACAAGATGCCTTTTTATACTGTCAACCTTTTCATCTGAAATGTAAATGAATTCTTACTCACTGTGGCCTGGCAGAGATCAAAGCAGGCATATTAACCTTCTTGCGGTGCCCCCCTCTCTTGTTCCACCACTCCTTTGAGGACATGTGGAGGGAGGGAGAGGGCGTGAGCAGGCTAGTGGGGGAGGCAGGAGAGAGGGAGGGACAGGGAGGAGAGATGCTATTGTTCTGCTCTCCTCTCTTCAAGTGCTGCTCACTTCCTTCTTGGCACAGAAGTTGTTGTGCTCTCTCTCTCTCTCTCTCTCTCTCTCTCTCTCTCTCACACACACGCTTGCTCTCCTCCTCACTTTCTCCCTGGCCTCCATGTGCCTGATATTAAAGCCACTTGTAAATAGACCAGATGAACAGATTTTTTTTTTTACACTGAGAAAAGCCAGCTGACATTTGCTAGTTGATGTGGTCCCTCAGTGAGCATGAGCAAATACTGATGGGTATTTGTGTTGTTAGGTTGTAGGGGGGTTGGGAGTTTTCGGAGTCAAGAGCCTCAGTCTTCTGCTCGATCAGTCCAGCACGTTCACATTGTTACATGCATGTCTTTGAGTTCGCATATTTAACGCAGATCTTTCAGATGAATGAGAGAATTCCACACTCAAAGCACATAAATTAATCATCACTGTGATTGTATGTGCCACTGCATATATTCTGTCTCTTGTCTTTCCTTCACTCTTTGTTTATGTGTATGAAATTAAACCTCTTTAAGACTGAGTGTGTTTGGTTTGGACTTTGTGCAGCTTAAAATGGAACTCTCAATTTTAATTGCTGAACCCCATTTAAACCAGAATATATGAATGTTTCTGCATTTTTAGTCCAAATGCTTCTCTTTCATGTATATTCAGTTTGGGCTTGTTTCTCTCCTCAGTTAATTTGTAATTCATAAAGTAATTATGTACTAAAGTAATTACTGATATTTGATTTTAATCATCTGTGCATGATTTGACTGTGTTTTAATGCCGAGGAGAATTTTGAAATAAGTGCCAGTTTGTTTGTTTGAATGAAATATTGAGTTTTTAATTTTTATTTAGTAAAATTGCTTTTTTATGGAACAAACTTGGCAGTCAAATGAACTCCAGTGTGTTTCAGTCACTGATGTTGAAATTTGTCACAGCATACAGAGGCCACAGAGTCAGAAAAGAGTACAGACAGAACCAGCAGCAGACATCATCGACTGCTAAATCAATTGGGTATGTACGTATGTGTGTGTGTGTGTGTGTGTGTGTGTGTGTGTGTGTGTGTGTGTGTGTGTTGGGGGGGAGGGTTTAAACCAGTGGCATGCCATAAGACTGACAGCTGGTGAGGTACTGACTCTTTTAGAGTCATATTCACCAATCGAAATGAATTCAAAACAATAGTATTCAGCATTTGATTGACAACGTACGTCAAATCAATACTAAAAGGAGAAGCAATGACATGACTGTCCACAGTATGGTGTTTGTTAAACTACAATCCCATACGTTTCCTTATATATTAGTACCTTTAGTACCATTTAAAATAAATGAAATTCTTTTCAGAGAAAGTGTTGTTTTATACATCACATCCACATTCTTTTCACAAACATGATGCATATTTCATTTGAGGTTAAAATTTATTCCAACTGTGTTGGTCTTTCTTTAGTTATTATCAGAGTCCAAATACTTTTTTTGATTTGAGAGGAAATTGTGTACACACTGTAGCTCCATACAAGTAAGAGTGAGATAAAGTCTTTGAAGAAAATAACAAATATTTATATACAAATATACATACATAATCTACATATTTATAATTATATCTATATGCAAGTCTGAAATTAGAAGTTATTAATATCTATAGAAACGGTTACAGGATGAATTGTGTCAATGAGTGATATGTGCAGTATGATCAATGTGATAAACTGTAGAATGTAAATGTATAACAATTATTACCTTTCGTTTTGATTTCAAGTCCACAAGTTAATGTCCAGATTTGTGAATTTTGTCAGCTTGGAACTGTGATTTTCAATTTTGATGAGGCGGATTGGAAAGAAAATATAACCAACAAAGAAGGTTGTCGTGTGTGTGTGTGTGTGTGTGTGTGTGTGTGTCTAGGCTGTAGTTAAACACAAAGTCCCTCCGTAGATTACTACTGTAGTAATTCCTGATGGCACTACTGTTTACTCTATCCATCTATCCATCTGTGTAATCTTTATCCCTAGTGTTTTTTCCCTCTGCCTACAAAGTGGCCACTTATCTTTATATCCTTCTCCCTTCTAATCTGATATACAGTACCTCTAGTTAACATGAAATAAACACATTACAAGCTTGAATGTATTGTTTGTTATTAGACATGAAATAGTTCATATGTTTTATTTCACAATAGTTAGCTTTCATAAAAAAAAAGCACAAATTATGGCGGGAAATGAATGGCATAATTAATTTTAATGATATTTTTTGGTAAACTATTTATTCTATTAAATATATATTTTTGTAAATTGCTAATACTCAATGAGTAACAGGTTTTACTTAATATGCTTTTAAAAGTAAAATTTAGTGTTCAGTGCAAAAGAGCAACAGTCAAGTAACAAATATAAACACTATCACTCACAGTTCACGACAGAGCAGTTAGATTGAAGAAACAAATTTTACTTCTCTAAAAAGTCCTCACAGTGGTTCTGAGGATGAAACTGTGTGGGTGTTACTGCAATCTTTTGAATATAAATTCTGTATCTGGGGCTCAGAGTTGAACTGGAACAAGTTCAGTTCAGATATAAAGTCTGAGATGCCAAAGATGGCCACTGTGTGCTTGTATGTTTGTTTAATTAAAACCAGTTTCTCCAAACCATCAGAACTCTCCATCATTTTAATCACATCTCCATCCCTGTAAGTTTTTAAGGTCATTATTTGGAATAATATTCACAATGACATCTCTCTCTCTCTCTCTCTCTCTCTCTCTCTCTCTCTCTCTCTCTCTCTCTCTCTCTCTCTCTCTCTCTGTGTGTGTGTGTGTGTGCATGCATTTGGGTGATTTTTGTGAGCTTGTTTACATCCTAATTCTCAGTGGAGCAACTTTACTATTCTGTTTAATCATTTCTGGAGAAGATCTGTATAGATTTACTTTGACGTCAGTTGCCCATTTTCCTTTTGGATGATTCATTAGCTACCGTCCATGCTTGCTTGCTTATTGATTGATTGGTTGGTTGGTTTGTTAGTTTTGTAGTGAAGATCTTGACAATTTTTGCACTTGTGTGATTTGACTTGATTTTTCTGTTATCGGTTTTTCTTTTAAAAACGTGTTGTACACAAGTCTCCTCCGAAAATTTAGAATCGCAAGGCCTATTCTTTAGATTTCTCTACACAACAGCGAGAGTGTGGAGATAATTACTAATTAATTTACTGAAATTAAAACCTACAAGTGTTAAGCAACTTGGAACATGGTGTCTTTTATGGTAGACCACCCAATATTTATTTTAAGGTAGCTGTGGCCTAATGGTTAGAGAAGCGTGATGGCTTAAGATTGCTCGTTCAATTCCCGAACCAGCAGGGGAATTCACCCTTGAGCCAAGCACCAAAGCCCAAACTGCTCTCCAGGCACACCAGTGTGTGTGTGTGTGTGTGTGTGTGTGTGCGTGTGCGTGCGTGTGTGCTCATTTTGGATGGAGAGAGAGAGAGATGTATAAATATAGGGGTAAAGTACACACATGCTATTATTTTACTTGTCCCTTGTTTATAATAATTGTATCATGCCATTGACTGACTATCACCAGACTGTTGCTTTCGTCTTTCTGGATGCTTTTTCAATCTTGTACCTCAGTTTCTTTCACTTGTGTTTTTTTTTTTTTTAAGGCTTTCTTCTTTCAGTCCTGTCTTCAGGAGGTGAAAGGCATGATCAATTGGGTTAAGGTCTGGTGACCACTTTCCCCCAATGATATTATTTGTTGTTGGTGTTTTTTGCTTGAATGATGGAATTTCTCCCAAATAGGCTGGATGCATTTTTTTATGTAAAAATTATTTGCAGACAGCATGTTTGTGTAGACCTATGAATTAATTCTCACCATGAGATACATCTAAAATAATCCTTAGTACCGGTGTGTTCCAGAAACAGCCACACAGGTCCAAGGTATGGTACTATACCTCCATTGTGCTCACCTCATGAGCTCATGTTTTGGATCATAAGCAGATGCTTTCTTCTCCCACATTTTGTCCTTCTCATTACTGTGGTAGAGGTTAATCTTGGCTATAGAACTTGTTTCTCATCTTCATATTTAAAAAAATAAATAATTCCTCTCTGGCCTCAAATTTTTACTGCTGCTGTGAGGTTTACATCTAAAGGTGCTTCTGCTCTCAATGTCTTCGACAAGTGAAAAATGTAGACACTTTTGCCCTTCTGGTTTGTAGTGTTTGTTAATATTTTCTTTCTTTTTCAGGACATGACTGGTTGTTGTGTTGGCTGTGCACATGCTCGTGCAATAGCTCTGATTGATTTTTTTTTTTCCTTTTCATGTTGGTTTATTCTTTTTAATAACAAGTGATGTCCTAATAGTCAAAAGTCTGGGCTAAACCCAAGAGAATACTTTCAGATCTATTCATTTTTTTAAGCAATCAGTTTTAGACTGCACATCTAAACAGCAAAAAATACCTGTCAGTCACATGTTCCAGTGTTTTTGATTACTTAATTTTAAAATTTTTTTTAATGTATATGATATAGAGGGCAGAAATTGTAAGCTGTGGTCTCAATCTGTCAATGATATTTTTTCCTCCTCAGGGAAGGTGCATCTCAGAGAAGAGGCTCTGATGGTCCAACCCATAAAGACAAGGTCAGAATTGAATCTTTTACTATTGTAAGGAATTTCATGTCCGGGGCCTTGCTCCGAGTACAGCACACTCCAATCTCCATACAAGCACAAAGCTTCTAGGACTGATGTCCTTTTTGAATTATGAGAGATGGAACATGACAAAAAAGGGAGAAAGTTCTTTCATTCTTGACTCCCATCTCAGCACAGAGGGAGTGAGAAAGAGCAAGAGAGGAAGGGAGGTACAAGGAAGGAGTGAATCAAAAGGCTGGAAATCCGTGCTGGAGAGTAAATGCTAGCTTTTCCCTGAGGTGATTTGTCTTTGCGTTTCTCTCTCTACAGATGTTAGGGCCCTTTTTTAGTAAAGACCTCAGGTTCTTTGCTAGCACTTTGATATCCTGCTCGAATTCAATATGTGAAATAGAGGAGCCACTCTGTGACTTGGAGCACATTGCCTGGCTTTGAAGTCTGATCCAATTTTTGCTGCTCACCATTTGATGTTGAAAGGATGAGATGAAGAAAACGTACAGTTTTTGCCAGTAACTCTGCTGAGCATATGTAAGATTAAAAAAAGCAAAATCCTTTGGAGGATGTACTTAGAAATGTTAAGCAGATTAATACTTTCCTATAGCTCTTTTATTCAAAGATAAAAAATTAAATATGTGAGGAAGTCTGCCTTCGTTATTTCCAGCTTTACAATTAAGCCACTGAGACAGAAAGCATGCTCACTTGGGGAGAGGGTTAAAATAAGAAACCCAATGTCTGTGCATTAGCGGTTACTTTTGTAAAAACACAATGCTAATGGGTGCTAATAAATATCTCTGGCAGAGCAGTGAACCCAGGCATTAATGCTTTGTCCCTATTATCTTTTTACTTTGAATTCATTGGTTTTTCATTTCTTTTTGGCACTCTTTGGATGTTTTTGTGTTTATTTTTTCCTACCATTTTAAGGTTGTCTTAGTCGGTGATGACGGACAGAGTGAAGTTGACAGTAAAGAGAAAAGAACAACTGATGTGTCTGTAGTGAAAACTAGTGGAGAGAGAGACAGAGCAACACATCATAAACAAGGTCAGGTCTCAAACACAAAGGTATGACACACAATCCGTGCTCAGATACTATATGTAAACTTGCATACACTCTCAAGAACTTTTCAAACACACACACTCGGGAATTTAACAGTAGACTAAACACGGCTGAAACCAGGAGGTCTGACTCAGCAAATGGTCGTGCTGCAATCCCAGGCAAAACTTAAGGAATTGTACACTTAAAGGATGTTTGTCAACTGACTGCAGAGAAACTCGCTGCATTCTGACATACGTTAGTGGGTGAAAAATTACAAATAATTATTCCACAGTCACACCTCACAGATACTAGTCCTTTTCTCCCCCAAAACATATTGTGTTCTTTAAACAAAAACAAAGTAGATTTTTAGTTTAATATTAACTACTTTCAAAGTATTGTCTCAGATCATTGATTTTTCCACTCTTATAAATGTATATTACAAAAAACATGTTTAGTGAGTTGACATGTTGTGCATTGGTAAAGTGTGGTGAGTTAACTTGCTTCCTTTTAAGATTTTCAGTTAAGGCATATCAGCTTAATACAGAGAGTCTGAATCTCTGTCCAGTAGAAAACTTATGTGGTAATAATTAAAAATAAAATGCCATGATGATGTGCCATCAAACATCCTGATTAGTCAGCTGATGTGTGCGAAAGTTAGAACCAGCTTGAGTAGAATGTTGGATTTTTTTTCTAGTGAAGTCCATGCCTCAAAGATTTCAGGCAAAGTACTCACTTTTTTTTTTTCCTCTAGATTTTTTTCATGGAGCATCCATGGTTTTGTCATATCTAGTTGTTTATTCAATCCAAATAGTCATTCATTCATCTATTTTCTGAACTGCTTAATCCTAATTAGGGTCGCAGGGAGGATGGCGCCCATCTCAGCCGACTCTGGGCAAGGGTAGAGTACACCCTGGACAGCTCGCCAGGCCATCGCAGGATATAAACATGCTGATGGCTATGCAGCCTACTCTTGATAAAAGTCAGCAATGGTTCCTTTACACCTCTCACCATATTAACTAAGTAAGAGACATGGCCAGCCTTTGATAACCCAGTTAGTGCACTGGGAGGACAGTCGTGGCAACTGTTGACAATGGGGCTTGAATCCCCAACCTTAGGATCAATAATCCAGCACCTTACCACCGGGCCACCACTGCCCTTCCAAATAAATAGTACATTTTGAAAAGGCAATGATTTAATAATCTTTTCCCAGAGATTATAGCAAACAAGTCATTCGTAGTTTGCCTCACCTGGTTGTATAGAGACCTCATGATGTTGAGTCTAGGCATTCATTTTTCAGGTTTTTCTTGTTTTCTTTTGGAAACAGTACATACGCTCCCCAAATTACGTTTTTGTTTGGTTCCAGACGGCCGAACGCAAGTTGAAAAAAAAACGTAAGTTGTTACTGTATGTTCCAGTGACGTGTGACGTTCATACTGTACTATACATCCATAAATACCATTACCGTATCTCATAAAACACCCCTAAATCAATAATTATAAACATATCCTTGTAAAATATCAAATATATCAAATAATATCAACATTAATTTCAAATAAATTAAATTCAAGTAAAATAATTTCAAATAGATAAATTTTAATCAAATTCACTCATCAAATATCAAATATAGTATCAAATATAACCTTTAACATTCTCTATGATATGATCTTTCTGCTTGTAAATGGTTCCGATGGTCGAAACAGCTTAAAACAGCCAATCAACGCTTACAATATATGAGGCGCTCCACCAGTAGTAGTTCACTTGTTTGTGCTTGAGACAAAGCGCAGGTTATACGGACATCCGGTCTTTCAAGTGAGCAAAGGCGCCGTTGAATACTTGTTTATTACTCAGCCTGCACTGATGTGAATCACCAGCAGAGCGGAGAGTTCTCATTCTTTTCTGGATTCGGGTTTTCATTCATTTTACAAATCTCTTTGCTTAACTGAGAATGCATGGTAGATTGCGCCAATCTGAGCAGATAGTTATTTCAGTCTTGGGAAAACTGGAAATTCTGGCATATGCCAGAAAACTTGCACCCATGCTAGTAGGCTTACGCTTCTGACCAACCATATTTGCTTAGGGTTACAAAAGTCCGCAAAACAGTGTAAACACAAAGATCACAGAGACGACGTCTTAACACAAGGGTAACACGCAGTGAACTGGAAAGCAGCAGGGAACGTTCAGTCTGTCATTTGTAAACAATGGACGCAGTGTCATTACGGCATTGCATCATTACGTCAGCGTACTACGTAGGTACCTCTCGTACTCAAAATTTGACATTTACGTAAGACGGATGAACGTAAGTCAGGGAGCGTCTGTAGTAGCTAAATGTTTACACTAAAATGTTTACAGCCACCGTTACAGCTATCCATCTTTTCCCTCAAGCTGTAAGCTTTGTGCTAGCTTACTTTGGCATATTAGCAAGACAACCTAACTACTCTGCATGTGTTCATCAGAGACTGACAATCTATCCAACTTCAATCCAAGGTTTTTTTTAATCTTTCAAGAAAGATTTATTAAAAATCACAAAGTAAATTGGAACTACTTGCATCTATGAACAAAAATTGGAGAACTAAAGAAACATCCGTCAGCAAATGCCATCGGAAATGTCCTAGGAATGAGCCAGTCATTGGGATGTGTCTCTTGAATACACAGAATTGTAAGCATCTCAAAATATATATGATGTATCTTCTTGTCACTTTGGTACTCGCAGCTGTTACAGAATTTAAGCCTTTAATACAATAACAGGAAATCATGTGACTAGAAGTCTATATATCGCTGGTTTAGCTTCATTGCAGTAATCCTTCAGTGCTGGTTAAAAACAGGATGTGCACAATGTGAGTTTCAACAAGAGGAAAATGTCAAGTGGACAAAAAAAGAAATGTCTGTAAAATGGTGTTTCATAAATTAAGGAAGTTGTTACACCCATTAGTGCAGAAAATTAAATCAGATGACTGGAACAGACAACACAGTACAAGACTAAGCCACTTATAAGCCATCAGCAGCAAATTCTGACAGTGTAACTGAGAAGAGGGTTGTCATGAAAATTCCACACAATCAGTTGCATGAGGGACACTTTGTACATCACATCCTGTGAAGCAAATTGTGTGTGGTGTGTGTGTGCACCGCATGTGCTTGTGTGAATCTGGTTCAAAATTGCATGAATGAGACAATGTCTTGAACATTCATTGCAGAAGATATACTTTTTTGTGCGTGTGTGCTCAATTGACAGACGGAGATGTAAAGCATAGTGCACACACAATCAGTACTATAGAGAAACAGGGGCAAATTAACTCCTGCTCAGGGTATCAGAATCAACTCTTGAAGGTGGATCATTGATAAACCGAAGAACAGAAAGTCTCTGCTTTTTACTTGTTTCGTCCCCTGTCCTCCTGCTTACTTAATGACAAACAAACATGCGTCCAGTAACTTTTATGCTGATGTTAATAGCTTGGTTCAGGCCAGTGTGGAGGGTTCTGTGTCTTGTTGCTTAGAAAGCACAGTAATCACTTTCACCACAAACAGCCACAACTATATTGACACTGACGCACACACTGAACATTTACTGAACATATGTTTTTGAGGGTTTTTGGGCCCTGGGCTATGCATCGCATTAATGAGCACTTATTTTGCGTTTGTGTGCATTTCTACATGCAGAGTGTGGGGGGGGGGTTGCAGTGTCACATGGTGATGGGTGCCAAGGGAGACAGAGGTCCATCATTAGTATGATTAGTGTGTGAAGGAAGAGAGGGAGTGGGATTGAGATTAGCAATGTGCCTGGGGATTATGGGATTATGCATGATAATGTAGCACAGCGACGGCACTGCAGTGGGTGCAGGATTACTGTCAGCTCATCCCAGCACGCCTCATTGAGATACAGGCTAATTCTGTTGGAGGCAGAGCGGGTGACCACACTCATCTGTGTCACTGTTTGACATGTTCTCCATCTCTCCTCTTGCTGTGCTCTTCTTTTACCTTTCATACTTATGACAATTTCCCTAATTATATTCTGAAAATGTGATAATGGTGTGGATATTCTTAGGTAATTTGGAATTGTAATGGCTTCATTGCAGGCAGAAAAGCTGACCTCAGGGGTCTTCTGGCTATTATTAAAGAGTAGGAAACACTGGATGAAGATATCGAAGAACAGCTAGCTTGTTTTAATACTCTTCAGCCAGCACAACATGAATGTAACACATTCAAGAGTGAGAGAGAGAGATTTGTAGCTTCTTATACTGAATCTTGGAAAATTACATATGCTTCAGGTCAAGGTCAAAAACACTTTCAGTTCAATGTACAATCCCCGAGTGTATTGAAATATGTGACACTATCCTAAGGCCCGAACTACAAGTACACCATGTAAATGGACTTGCTGTACTGTTTAGTACAGTAGTGTACAGTTTCAGATGTATCGTGAAGGCATACCAGAATAACTACAGCTCTGTTTTAAAAATAAATAAATAAATAAATTTTTAACGAATGCCCCATCCCCTGATGTAAGCAGTTCTTTATTCCAGACCATAAAACAGTGCCACTCAAAACAGTTTTTCTGGCCAGGAAATATGAACTTTCTTTGGCTCTGAAAAACATGAACTGGTAAAAGGTTAGGTAGGTACTGCCTCTGAAATGGTCCTGAAACTGCCTTGGTGAGAAAGAGGTAACAATCAAAAAATGCAGACATGTTCCCAGCACATGTGAATTTGTACATTATTACAGTGTGTGTGTGTGTGTGTGTGTGTGTGACAGAAGCTTTATGGAGTCTGGTGGGCAGGCACGGCCAGATGTTGGGGCTCAGCTCACTTCCTGCCTTGCTGTTGTTGCCCCTGGGGATGTACGAAAGCTCGCTCGCTCACTCCGTCTCACTATCTCTCACTGACCTCACAAAATTATAAGTGCTTTTGGTCAGGGCCTGTGATCTAGAACCACTTTTCCCATGTAAAGTCTGTTTGGGCTTTTTACACCCGAGCCATACTGGCTCATCAGGCCAGTGCTTATCCTCGGTTTCCATGACGTGAAGCGACCAGGAGTTCGACGACTCCTGGATGCAACGCTAGTCCATCGCCGGTTACCTTCCCAGTATATTTTACTGGTACCAATTTATATTGCCGGGTGAACAGAGGCACAACTGTGGTTAGGACCTTGCCCGGGTGTCTTAGCACAGTGGGGGTCTAACTGGGATTTGAACACACAATCTCCCGATCATGAGCACAGCGCCCTAACCTATTACGCCACCGTCCCCACACACATACACATGCTCTCTTTCTTGCTCTGACACACGCACAGTCAAAATCTCTCACTGACCTCACAAAATAAGTGCTTTCGGTCAGGGCCTGTGATCCAGAACCACTTTTCTATGTGCTTGATAGGAATTAAGTGCCTCCCAGGTCTCTGCCCAGGTGTGTGTGTGTGAGAGAGAGAGTGAGCGAGATAGAGAGACAGAGAGAGAGAGATTTCCTGCTGTTTTACCTGATATCTGATCTTCATGAGGGACATCTTTCCACCACATTAAACTATGGACCAAATGAAACCCTGATGACACGAATTTATTTTTAATAATTTCAGCTGCAATCCACAATTAACTGCATGAGATTACACACAATGACATAAAATACAATTTATCACTTTAAAAGTCTTTAAAAAGAAACATGCTAATAATTTTAAGGGTGATGATCCTTTTATCAAACCTCTCTTGCAGAAGCTCACATTAATTTATTCCCATCACCGGCGTATCCCTAAAGTTGGAGTTTAGTGAGCAAGACTTAAGACTGAAACAACTCAACTTATTATTCCAATCATGTTTATTTCTGTAACAACTGGAAGCCCATTGTACGTGATCCAGTAAACCAATAGACATACACTTTGGTATCTGGGGTTGTTAAATGTGGAATTGCAATTATTACTCTGACCCTTTTATATCAGTCGTGCAATCATTGTATCAATGAAGCATGAAGTATGTTTGCTTGGTATGTTTACAATCCAGGAACAAGCATTTGGAATAATAAAGAAAAATTCTAAAGAAAGTGTCCAACTCAAAAATCACCCTCTGTTTTTGTAAATCAGAGAGTACTGAACCCTTAGTGACTGCTCAGACTCTCAAGCCTCACTGTCTTCTTCTTCTTGAATTGTTATTCAAACAAAAACTTAATAGATTTTGTCTTCTTTGTGTTCCATGCTTGTTCCAGGCTTCAGCTGCCACTGTGCACCAGGCCCCCATGGTTGACTAGCAATAATTATTAGAGTGGATTGTGACTTTTGCCTTTGCCCTGTACCCCTTACACAGCAGTTTAATTATCTGTTTCATGAGCTGATATACTTTCACGCTTCTGGTTTTGGTGTTTACTCAATGAACCTTTAATTACCTGCAAGCATGTTTGTCTGCCTGAATTTGAGATTCTGCATTGTTTATTACAAACTGGATTACAAAAAAGTTGGGACACCATACAAATTGTGAATTAAAACCGAATGCCATGATGTGGAAGTGCCAAATTTCAATATTTTATTCCAAATAGAACATGGTGGTGTCTAGTGGATAGAGCACAGGATCGCTGATCCTAAGGTTGGGGATTCGAGTCCCCACAAGGTTGTTACTGTCCCGCCAGTGCAGCTAACTGGGTTATCAAAGGCGGGCCATGTCTCTCACTGTCTATGGTGAGAGGCATGTAAAAGAACCATTGCTGACTTTCATAAAGAGTAACTGCAAAGCCATCAGCGTATTTCTGTCCCTTGCGAAAGGGTTGTGACAGGAAGGGCATCCGACGTAAAAACCTATGCCAAATCAAATGTGCGAATCAGATGATTCGCTTTGGCAACTCCTGAGAAAAGGGAAAAAGCTGAAAAGAGAAGACGAAGAACATAGATGACACGTTAAAAGTTTAAACTGAGAAAATGTATCATTTTAATGGAAAAATATGTTGATTTTAAATTTCATGGTGTCAACAAATCTCAAAAAAGTTGGAACAAGGTCATTTTCACCACTGTTAGGAATCTCCTCTTCTTCTTACAACAGTCTCCAAATGTCTGGGGACCAAGGAGACAAGTTTCTCAAGTTTAGAAATAGGAATGCTGTCCCATTCTTGTCTAATACAGATTTCTAACTGTTCAACTGTTTTCGGCCTTCTTTGTTGCACCTTCCTCTTTATGATGTGTCAAATGCTCTCTATAGGTGAAAGATCTGCAGGCTGGCTATTTCAATACCCGAATCCTTTTCCTACGTAGCCATGATGTTGTAATTAATGTGCATGTGGTCTGGCAATATCATGTTGAAAAATGCAAGGTCTTCTCTGAAAGAGACGACGTCTGGATGGGAGCATTTGCTGTTCTAGAACCTGAATATACCTTTCTGCATTGACTGTGCCTTTCCAGATGTGCAAGCTGCCCATGCCACACACACTCATGCAACCCCATAACATCATAGATGCAGGCTTCTGAACTGAGCGCTGGTAACAACTTGGGTTGTCCTTGTCCTCTTTAGTCTGGATGACATGGCGTCCTAGTTTTCCATAAAGAACTTTAAATCGTAATTCGTGTGACGTTTTCTACTTTGCCAAATTCCATTTTAAATGACCCCTGGCCCAAAGAAAACACCTGTGCTTCTGGGTCCTTTTTAGAAATGGCTTCTTTTTTGTACTGTAGAGTTTCAGCTGGCAATAGCGGATGGCACGGTGGATTGTGTTCACCGACAATTGTTTCTGGAAGTATTGCTGAGCCCATTCTGTGATTTCCCTTGCAGTAGCATTCCTGTTTGTGGTGTAGTGCCGTTTAAGGGCCCAAAGATCATGGGCATCCGGTATGCTTTTTCAGCCTTGACCCTTATGCACAGATTGTTCCAGATTCTCTGAATCTTTGGATGATGTTATGCACTGTAGATGATGATAACTTCAAACTCTTTGCCATTTTTCACTGGTAAACACCTTTCTGATATTGCTCCACTACTTTTCTGCCCAACATTGAGGGAATTGGTGATCCTCTACCCATCTTTGCTTCTGAGAGACACTGCCACTCTGAGAAGCTCTTTTTATACTCAGTCATGTTGCTAATGGACCTTATTAGTGGTAATTGGTCTTCCAGCTGTTCATTATCAGTGCACTTGACGTTTCCAGACTCTTACTGCTACCTGTCCCAACTTTGTTGAGATTTGTTGACACCATGAAATTTAAAATCAACTTATTTTTCCATTAAAATGATACATTTTCTCAGTTTAAACTTTTAACGTGTCATCTATGTTCTTCGTCTTCTCTTTTCAGCTTTTTCCCTTTTCTCAGGAGTTGCCACAGCGAATCATCTGATTCGCACATTTGATTTGGCATAGGTTTTTACGTCGGATGCCCTTCTTGTCACAACCCTTTTAGCAAGGGACAGAAACACGCTGACGGCTTTGCAGCTACTCTTTATGAAAGTCAACAATGGTTCTTTTACATGCCTCTCACCATAGACAGTGAGAGACATGGCCCACCTTTGATAACCCAGTTAGCTGCACTGGGGGGGACAGTGACAGCCTTTGTGGGGACTCGAACCCCCAACCTTAGGATCAGCGATCCTGCACCCTATCCACTAGACCACCACTGCCCCACCTGTCATCTATGTTCTATTCTGAATAAAATATTGAAATTTGGCACTTCCACATCATTGTATTCATTTTTTATTCACAATTTGTATAGTGTGCCAACTTTTTGGAATCCGGTTTGTATTAATATTTTGTGCAAGTCTGAGTGGTGGTGTACAAGTAATTTTTTTTTTTGTCTTTCAGTTTCATTAATACATATCAGTAGATCAGTGGTCACCAACCCTCTTCTTGTAGAACTATTTCCGGAAAGGTTTTTGCACTAACCCTAATGATTATTTTAACATTTAATCCTTGCCTTAAGTTGTTCTTATTCAATTAACAGAGATGTGTTAGATTTTTATTGGAGAAAAAATGTGCAGAAAGGTAAATCTCCAGGTGCAGGGCTGGTTACCACCAAAGTAGATGGACTTGCTATGATAAACTGCCCTTAAATGTGAGTAAGTGTGGACTTGTGTTGATATGTTCTAAGGTTAGACAGTCAAGAGTCACTGTAGTATGGAAGGAACTCAAACCAGACACTTATTCATCTCAATCATAAACATCTTAATTCCTCAAAGGTTTTGATGAATATCTGTGGAAATGTGGGTATTTGAACTTGTAGTGGATCCAATTCAAAAGGATCCTGCTGTTACATTAACTAGTTCTTTTAGAGTGGAATTTTTATCTGGCAATTTAATACACTCGCTTACACCGAGTGATGCCTAAACGTTTGTGAGCCCTTCAGAATTTTATACATTCATATGCATTTCCTTAAAGATACTCGCATAAAGAGAATCAGTTAAATAAATGTGACAAAAATAGTTTACATGCTCATTTATTTATTTAGGAAAATTATCCAATATTGCATTTCTGTAAGTGGCAAGAGTTTGTGAACCTCTAGGATTGGTTTGTAATTTGAACATGAAATTGGAATCAGGTGTATACAATCAGTGGGATAGCAATCAGGTGTGAGTGGGCACCCTGTTTGATTTAAAGAACACTGATCTGAAGTGTCAACATGTTTGTAGAAGTGTATCGTGGCACGAACAGAGGAGATTTCTGAAAACCTCAGAAAAAGGGTTGTGGATGCTCGTCAGGCTGGAAAAAGTTACAAATCCATCTTTTCCAAGTTAATGCCACAGCCATCCATGACAAAGGGTCTATAGAAGTTAATTGGCCAGGCTCTCACAGGAGGGAGGGGTAGCATACGTTCACTTCCCTGTCACTCGGCAATCGCCAGCAAATCATGGGTGTCTGTGAGCACATTTGTATGGGGGCAGATGGCGCTTTTCCTCAGAGTGTGTTAGACTGCAAGCAATATACATATGAGTTGTTCGAAAAGATGCAGGTGGCTAGTATCATGTCACAGATAGAGTAGTCGCCCCTCCATAATTGGAGGTCATGTGATAGGGAAGGCAATATTTGATGGGTGGGAATTGGCTATGACTAAAATAGGGAGAAAGGGGGGGGGGGGGTTCATTTGCAATTAATGTGGCAAAAGGGGGTCACACCAGATACTGAAATCAAAGGTTCACTTTTGTCACTAACAGATATGTAATATTGGATCATTATTTTTCTCAATGAACAAATGATCAATGATTGCAAATGAGCAGCTAGGAGCTATGTTGTCGGGGGCATAATGCCCCTGGTAGGGTCATCAAAGGCAAAGAGGTCCTGGGTGAAGGTCCAGACGAAGTGCGATTCAGAAGATCCCAATAACAAATCAGAGGAAACAAATGGAAGCAGTGTCCCTTGCCCGGACGCGGGTCACCAGGGTTCCCTCCTGGAGCCAGGCCCGGGGGAGGGGCTCGAAGGCGAGCGCCTGGTGGTCGGGCTTCTGCCCATGGAGCCTGGCCGGGCCCAGCCCGAAAAGGAGACATGGGTCCGCCCTCCCATGGACCCACCACCCGTGGGAGGAGTTTTAGGGGTCGGGTGCGGTATGAGTTAGGTGGCAGCCGAAGGCATGGGTTCTGTCGGACCGATCCTCGGCTACTTACTCTGACCCTCGGGACATGGAATGTCACCTCTCTGGCGGGGAAGGAGCCTGATTTGATGTGTGAGGTGGAGAGATACCGACTAGATATAGTCGG
Organism: Plotosus lineatus; assembly: GCA_024760905.1. Taxonomy (NCBI): domain Eukaryota; kingdom Metazoa; phylum Chordata; class Actinopteri; order Siluriformes; family Plotosidae; genus Plotosus; species Plotosus lineatus. The sequence goes on along the minus strand of CM045729.1, from coordinate 53,350,631 downwards.
GGCTCACCTCAACGCATAGCTTGGGCTCTGGAACCATCCACCTCGAGAGAGGCTGGACCTTATTCTATTCTGGAGTTGCTCATGGGGAGAGGCGGCGAGCCGGTGTGGGTATTCTTGTTGCCCCCCCCCCCGTGTCGGTGCCCAAATGTTGGGGTTCTCCCCGGTTGATGAAAGGGTAGCTTCCCTCCGTCTTCAGGCGGGGCGACGGGTCCTGACTGTTATTTGTGCTTATGCACCAAATGACAGTTCAGAGTACCCACCCTTTTTGGAGTCTTTGGGGGGGGGGGTGATGGAGAATGCTCCCTCGGGAGACTCACTCGTTGTCATGGGAGACTTCAACGCCCATGTGGGCAATGCTAGTGTGACCTGGAAGGGTGTGATTGGTAGGTATGGCCTCTCCAGTCTGAACCCAAATGATGTTTAGTTGTTGGACTTCTGTGTTTGTCACAGTTTGTCTATCACGGACACCATGTTCGAACATAAGTGTGCCCATAAGTGCACTTAGCCCCAGGACACCCTAGGTCGCAATTCAATGATTGACTTTGTAGTCGTGTCATCGGACTTGCGACCATATGTTCTGGACAATCGGGTGAAGAGAGGAGCTGAGCTGTCTACCGATCACTACCTGGTGGTGAGTTGGCTTTGGTGGTGGGGGAAGTTGCCTTCCAGACCTGGCAGGCCCAAGCGTGTAATCAGGGTCTGCTGGGAACGTTTAGCGGAGTCCCCTATCCGAGAGGCCCTTAACTCCCACCTCTGGCAGAGCTACAACCACATCCCGGAGGAGGCGGGGACATGGAATCCGAATGGGTCATGTTTCATGCCTCCACTGCTGAGGCGGCAGCCCATAGCTGTGGCCGTAAGGTCGTCGGTGCTTGTCGTGGCGGTAATCTCCGAACCCGGTGGTGGACACCTGCAGTGAAGGTGGCCATCCAGCTGAAGAAGGAGGCCAATTGGGTTTTATTAGCCTGTGGGACTCCCGAGGCAGCAAACATCTACTGGCAGGCCAAACGTGCTGCAGCTAAGGCTGTCGCAGATGCAAAATTTCGAGCGTGAGAGGAGTTCGGTGAGGGCCTAGAGAGTGATTATTGGTTGGGCTCAAAAAGGTTCCAGACTGCCATCCGATGCCTTCGGAGGGAGAAGCAGTTCTTCACAAACACTGTTTACAGTGGAGGTGGGGAGCTGCTTACCTCGACTGGGGATGTCGTCGAGAGGTGGAGGGAATACTTTGCGGACCTCCTCAATCCCACCAACATGCCCTCCGTGGAAGAGGAAGACCCTGGGGGTTCGGGTGGAGGTCCGCCCATCACTGGAGTGGAGGTCCGCCCATCACTGGAGTGGAGGTCACTGAGGTTGTCAAAAAGCTCCCCAGTGGTCGAGCTCCGGGGTTGGACGAGATCAGCCCGGAATATCTCAGGGCTTTGGATGCTGTAGGAGTGTCTTGGTTGACACGTCTCTGCAACATCGCGTGGTCAACGGGGCTGTACCTCTGGATTGGCAAACTGGGGTGGTGGTCCCGATTTTTAAGAAGGGGGACCGGAGGGTGTGTTCCAATTATTGAGGAATTACACTCCTCAGCCTACCTGAGAAAGTCTATGCAGGGGTACTAGAGAGAAGGATCCAACTGATAGTCGAACCTCGAATTCAGAAGGAACAATGTGGTTTTCGTCCTGGCCGTAGCACTCTTGACCAACTCTATACGCTCCACAGAATTCTGGAGGGGGCATGGGAGTTTGCCCAATCTGTCCACATGTGCTTTGTGGACTTGGAGAAGGCTTTCGACTGTGTCCCTCGAACGATCTTGTGGGGCGTGCTCCGAGAGTACAGTGTTCCAGACCCGTTGCTACGAGCCATTCAGTCGCTGTTCACCGGAGCCAGAGTTTGGTCCATATTGGAAACAACAGGTCAAATTCGTTTCCGGTGGGAGTTGGAGTCTGTCAAGGCTGTCCTTTGTCACTGATTCTGTTCATAATTTTTATGGACAGAATTTCTAGGCGCAGTCAAGGCGTTGAGGGGTTCTGGTTTAGTGGCCATCGGATCTTGTCTCTGCTTTTTGCGGATGATGATGTCCTTTTGGCTTCATCAAGACCTCCAGCTCTCATTGGAGCGATTCACAGCCGAGTGCGAAGCAGCCGGGATGAGGATCAGTACCTCCAAGTCTGAGGCCATAGGTCTCAGTCGGACAAGGGTGGAATGCACCCTCCGGGTCGGGAATGAGGTCCTGCCCCAAGTGGAGGAGTTTAAGTATCTCGGAGTCTTGTTCACGAGTGAGGCAAAGATGGAGGGACTATGTCTCTCGGCTTGTCTGGGACCACCTCGGTGTCCACCCGGGAGAGTTGGAGGAAGTGGCTGGGGAGAGGGACGTCTGGACCTCTTTGCTTAGGTTACTGCCCCCGCGACCCGACCCTGGACTTAGCAGATGATGATGATGAGCAAGTGTAATTTTTTTTGTTTTATTTATTTAACTGGGATCTCTTTATCTACTTTTATGTTTTAGGTCACATTTAGGCAGAAATGTATAAAATTCTTAAGGGTTCACAAACGTTCAAGCACCACTTGATATGCATGTTGCTCTTCTGGAGTGTCACATATGTAGTTTTCATGTCCTCCTACAGAGAATATAAACAGAGGCCTGATCAGCTCAGTGTCACTGCATGTAAACCATCTGAACTCCCCTTCACATCCACTCTGCTTACCTAAACCCATACATTAATACCTTATTAAGGCTGTACCCTGTAAGTAAATACTCACAGTGACAAACCGTGAGCACTGTCAGAGATATGATCAGAGCCCTCGCTCTCCTTCAGCACTCTTTCTCTCTAGTAAACAGGATCAGACTTTATGGGTTATGAAAGCTGAGCTCCTTATGTTAACATGCTTTTTGAAGATTATGCTGGTGGTAAACATGCATGTCAAGAGTGAAACAGTGATAAGAGTGACAAGGGCAATTATGGTGAAGAGAGGGAGATGAAACTAACCTGCTTCTCTGAAGTGTGCATTGAGAAAGCTGATAAGAAACTGAATGCTTGCTTCTCATTATAAGATATAGAGAAAAGAGATTTACAGGTATATTTTGAGTCTTGCCTTTTTTACCCTTCCACAGGATGCAGTGAAGAAAAACAGAAGTGGAGTTTGGGAATCAGAGATGGGGAGAGGCTTACTGAAAAACAGATATCAGAAAATAACTTAAATATCTAATTTAGGTATGAACTATTCCACAACCCATGGTGGGGCCGGTGGCATTGGTTAAAGTGCTGCGCTCATGATCGGGAAGTTGTGTGTTCAAATCCCAGTTAGACCCCCACTGTGCTAAGACAGCTGGGCAAGGTCTTAACTAAAAAATGTGCTTCTGTTCACCCAACAGTAAAAATGGGGAACAATAAAATATACTGGGAAGATAACCTTCGATGGACTAGTGTCCCATCCAGGAGGAGTTGAACTCCTAGTTGCTTCACGCTACAGAAACCGAGGGTAAGCACCGGCCTGATGAGCCACTATGGCTTGGGTGTAAAAAGCCTCGCAGACCTTATTACAAAACCCCCCCAGCAAATTTATTAAAGAAGTGCAACATACTCGCATCAAATTGGCTCAGATACTTTAATATGCCTTGATGCATATGATCCAGTGATATGTGTGGTTCAGTTCTCTGTATTTGGATTGTGCTTAACTTCAAACCAGTGTACTTGACAAAGTTAATTGTTCATCAGATTTAACAGTATACACCTGTCTGTTCTCTCCAAATTTAGAAGTACTGGCTAGATATGTCAATTATTCCTTTTGTACCTGGGAGGGTATTTCTATTAGCGGATAATCGCAAGACTCGCATCTGCTTCATGTAAAAACTGTGTGGGTGTCCCTCAAGGTTTAGTACTAATGTCTCTCTCTCTCTCTCTCTCTCTCTCTTTTTTTCATCTACATCTATTCTCTTGATTATTATATTTACATACAGTAGCTGTTTCTACCAAATTTACACTGATGACAAGGTGTGTTTAGCAAGTTTTGTTTGCTACAGTGCATGAAGTCTCATCATAGCTCCTGCTGTCATCTTTAAGACACATCTGGAGCTCATTCTGACAATCTTCTGACAGCTGACACACCTACTTTGTGTTTTACAGGAATAATTCCCTCCCTTGTTATATCCATCTCTTTTCCTCTCTCAATGCCTCTTTGTTACTCCCTGCTTTCCACTGTACCTGTCTTCATCAACTGTCTTGAGTGTATTATACCCAGTGTATTCTTGCTATTTAATCCTATTCATCAGGCAGGAGTGCAACTGGAAAGTACAGTCTGCTAGTGGAAATATGGAAGAGAAGTTGGCTCTGACTTTATTAATCATCTTAATGTCAATTTGATATATTAACTGTATGTTTTTCCAATACAGCTCAGACCTTCTTAAAACAAGCTATATTGAAGATGCAAGTAATTATTCTGTAGCATCATAGATTATGGTGACTGCGCTTATGTGGTTGTGTTACGGAGGTTGTGTGTTCAAATCCCAGTGAGACACTCACTGTGCCAAGACCCCTGGGCAAGGTCTCAACCACAAGTGTGCCTCTGTTCACCCAACAGTATAAATGGGTACCAGTAAAAATATACACTAGTACCTCACATTACGAAAGACCTAACAAACAAAAATTCCAGGTTATGAAACGCATTTACCTAAAATTTCCATCTCTGGATACGAAACAAATTCACGTTAAGAAACACGCCAACTCAAAAAATTCAAACAATGCATGAGTTGCTCTCCCATTGGCTATTTCCCAACATTTCGCCCCGCTGGCCTCCTATTGGCTAGGAGGGATGACGCAGCTCCCTCCCATTGGCTATTATGGAGCTACATCTCCATAATACCCATGATGTTTTTCGTGTAAAGGACAGAGTTACTGTTGTTTCGTGAATTTTTCGAGTGTGCTCATTGCAACTTTATTTTTTGGCTCACAGAGCGTAAACATTTGTAAGATTATAACTCTGCTAAGAAGACATGGTCAACACACGCACGCGCACATGCACGTACACGCATGCGTGTGTGATTCCCGGTGCAAATGAAAAGAAGAAGCGGGCTCGTGGCATGCGGTTGAGTGATATCGCAAAGGAATATGGCCAAATCAGTCTACCATATTGAAGCAGAAGGAGGCCTTAAAAGGTATAGTTTTATCATTTTTAAAGGGTTTAGGGGGTAGTATTGGGGGCCTTGGAACGAATCAGGCCTTTTACATGTAAAATGTGGCTCAACTTACGAAAAAATCAGGTTACGAAACCACTTCTGGAACGGATTGATTTCGTAAGGTGAGGTACCACTATACTGGGAAGGTAGCCTGCGATGGACTAGCGTCCCATCCAGGAGGGTCACTTCACGCTACGGAAACCGGGGATAAGCACCGGCCTGATGAGCCACTATGGCTTGGGTGTAAAAAGCCCAACGGACTTTACCTATCATACACTGTGTAGAGATATGTCTGAATCAACAATGTCATCAAATGCAGTCTAAATTAGTAAAACCTTTCTACTGGGTTTTCATAAAGATGCCCATTCACTACTGTAGATAATATATTTTCTTTCATTTTAAGTATTTTTTTACTGAATGCAAAGCTGTCCCAGTAAAACCACCCTAGCTTATAGTCTGGATATATCTAATTCACTTGTTGGGTGTCTTGTTTTCGTTCTCTAGCTGTTTAATGGCAATAACAAGGCCACATGACCAGAGGCATGGTCATGCATATGCAAGATAACTTGGCAATGCAACACTGATTTACTGAGATTGTCTCCCTTGCCCTTGTTCATCCCAAAATTGTGATGTTCACGACAATCATTGTGCCTTGTCGAGAGATCATTTGCCAGTTGTGTGCAGAAATATGCAAATGGTTTCTGAAACGCATCATGATTAATTCCATCAACCTCCAGTAGATAATGCTGTATTTCATGTTTATTTAATTTACCTGATACGTGAATAGGTCCCTTTAAATAACATCAAAGCTAGATTAAATATATTTTCCCTTGTTCATGTTAACTGACAGTGCTAAGTAAAGATTGGGTAAGTCAACATAACATGATCCGATGAAGTACCTTCTTGCCAGAAGTAGACAAAAAAGCATTTATTAAAGACAAATTTTCTGAATAGTGCAGCATCTCATTTGCTTTCTGTATATATACAGTTGTTTGTATAGAAACACAATTGTATTGAGTTTGCGCTTAAATTTTTTTATTCCCCAAATGTGGGCATGTTGACTCTTTTTATTTTTATTTTTTTGAGCTTCAATGGAAATTTGATCGAAATGCTCCCTCTATCTGTCTATTTCTCGTGACCTAATGCTTGCAAACATGGGGTTTTTGCATCATAATGAGATATACTGACAGCTTTATCGTTGTTGGGACTTTAGGAAATTTCTAGAATAAAGTAAAATTGCATGCTACTTTTTTCCCAGGGATCAAAATTATCTAAATGAAAGACATTGCTGTTTAATCATCAGAATTGTATGTTGATACTCAAAGATTGAACGCTTATATGAACATTGATTTTCCTTCGCTGTAATTAAGAGACCTGAAGAATTACTGTGCACTTATGAACAAATCAAACATGGCTTGCTAACATCATGAACAGTTGAACCCATGAAGCCTGAAAGCTAAATCTTCACCCCCAACATTTAATAATGAATGAGTAAAGAAACCTCCTCGTCCATTATCCAAAATCTAATGGAAAGCCTTCTTGGAAATGTGGAGGCTGTTATATCTGCAAAGGAGGACCAATCCATATACCCATGGTTTGAAATGAGATGTTCTACACATTCTCAGGGCTTATGCACATGTCCATATACTTTCTGTGAATGCTTCTGCCCATTGCTTACCTGTAGTACAAATCTTAAATAGCTGGGGTAACTTGTTTAATCAGTTGATCTTGTCCTTTATTCCACTATTGGATGGGTATGCTATTTGGCTGGAATAGGACCCACACCTGGATGCCTCTGTAGTTCAGGCTTGGAAACCAATATATATATATATATATATATATATATATATATATATATAAAACTCTTCCCTTTTCTCCCTGTGCATGTCTTTTACCTATTGAGTGCTACAAGACTTAAGTATATGTGTCTTGGGCACTTAACATGTGGCTCCTGCCTAAAATTTCCCTTCGTTTAGCACATATATTACTTTGGTCTCGCTATAGCTAATTACAATGCTATACATATTCCCTGTGGGAATGTTCCTACCTTCAGAAATACACATGGGAATTAGTCAAGCTTGTGTCAATCCTAGCGATAAATCACTGAAAAGCCAGGCACAGTTTCACACTTGTCTTTTTGCGTGTGTGTGTGTGTGTGTGTGTGTGTGTGTCCTCAGGGTCTGGTTATGTTTGTGGTGTTGTGTGTGTGCCACAGAGAATATGTTTCTGGTCTGGTGTGCACATGCTTCATTTACAGATCAAAGCTTTGTGCTTATGAGTTATCCTTATATGCCACAATACCATTACAGGCTTTGGCTTTAGCATCTGATTAAATAAAAGCCCAGCAGTGTACCCTAAGCCATAATACATCAGGTGATCACAAGATGTGATAAGAGGACAGAATCAGAAGACATTCTTTGGTTTTATCCTGAGAGTGCACTCAAAAACCCTTTTCTGTAAGTTTTTGAAAAGCCTCTGACTTCCAAGGGATTTAAGAGTGTATGCCAAAATATTTCCAGTATATTTTTACATATTTTAACTATTGTAAAGGCAAGTCAGATGTGCTCTATATGCCCCAAGCAGAGCTAAGCCCTGTGTGGCTAACAGCATGCTCCTACACCCACTGAGAATTTTATTATATATTACATGCAAATTAGTAAGTACATGTAAGTAAACCAAACTCCATACCATACACCATGGGGCAGCCGTAGACTAATGATAAGAGAAGCGGGTTTGAGACCAGCAGGAAAATACTGAAGTGCACTTGAGCAAGGCACCTAACCCCCAACTGCTCTCTAGGCAGCCCACTGCTCCGTGTGTGTGTGTGTGTGTGTGTGTGTGTGTGTGTGTGTGTGTGTGTGTGTGTGTGTGTGTGTGTGTGTGTGTGTTTGTGTTCACTTTGGACGGGCTAAATACAGAAGCAATAATTTCCCTTGCAGGATTAATACAGTATAGTATATCAAAATAAAATAACAATAAAAGTGTTTTCTTATACTCATTCAATGTTTTAGTATCTATTAGTGTGAAAGAATAAAAACAAAGATTTTTATGCGTTGTTTTTAAAAGTTTTATTTTAAAGTGTGATAATGAGTTTAATAAATTAATAAAGGACACATTTTTCCACTCGGGGAAAATTCTTTTTGATGCCCAGACAGCAGACCAATCACATCATGCCTGCCCATGTACACATACCAGTTGTATTGCACCTTTTTTGTTTAACACATTTTTTCCCTCTTAATAATATTGTAACCTGCTTCAAATCAAACTATACCACTGGCTTTTGGTCAACTTTGTGTGTAAATCCTCTTCAGTGTATCATGCTATGACATTTTTCCCTCCCTCTTTCCCTCCCTCCTGCTCCTTCTTTATTCCCATTCAGGCTTTCAGTCTCTCTGCCCTCCAGCCAGTGATGTCCTTTTTCAAGATCTCCTTATCATTTAACCTTCTAGTGCACAGTACATACATGCATCAATGTTTAGGTGTGCTCCAGATATGTTCTAGGACAGTAATTATTGATGGCAAATATTCTATGATGGCTGGGGAAAGGGTTATAGATTTGGGATAGAGTGTAAAATGCAGTGCACTGCTTTCCAAAAGTTTTTTGTTTGAGTTTGATTATAATTATTATAGAATTCTACAAATCCTTGTCAGTGACAATAAATTTGTATCAAAGCTGGAACATCCTAAGGACAAAAGAAACTGTGTGATTACTTGTTGGAAAAAGTTTGGAAAAGAAAAGAGAAAGAGAAAAATTGAAGAGTCTGAGAAAGGATTCCTTAAACCTAAAAGGTTCTACATACATATATATTTGAGGGAAGTTGGAGCATCTTAACTCATTTGTTTGTTTTGTTCTCTATCTTTTTTTTATATATATATATATATATATATATATAAAACAAACCATTTTGGGCTTCAAGATATGTTAATTTATTGGTCTGTAAAATGCTTTTGAAAAACCTGTCACACATTTGCCAGGCTGTGATGGTTGTTAGACAATATGGGTTTTAAAGGGTTTTCTCATTCTTTGTTCTTTGTTTGCTGCCACATTGTTTATCAGATCATGTATCAAAAGTCTTCTTTTCCTTTCGGCTGTTCCCTTCAGAGGTCGCCACAGCGAATCATCTGCCGCCATCCCACCCTATCCTCCGCATCTTCTCTGACACCAACTACCTTCATATCCTCCTTCACCACATCCATAAATCTTCTTTGGTCTTCCTCTAAGCTTTCTGCCTGGTAGTTCCAACCTCAGCATCCTACTACTAATATACAGTGGTACATCACCTTACGAAAGTCCCAACAAACGAAAAATCCAAGTTACGAAACGCATTTACCTAAAATGGATCTCATTTACCTAAGATGGTCTCTGGATACGAAACAAATTCACGTTACGAAAGTGCCATCTCAAAAATTCAAATAATGCGCGAGTTACTCTCCCATTGGCTATCTCCCAACATCCTGCCTGCTGGCCTCCCATTGGCTATTTAGGAGTTGCATCTCCATAATACCATTATGCTTTTCATGTAAAGGACAGAGTTACTGTTGTTTCGTGAATTTTTCAAGTGTGCTCATTGCAACTTTATTTTTTGGCTCAGGCTTTTAACCTTCCATAAACATCTGCTAAGAAGACATGGTCAACACACGTGCGTGCGCGCACACACACGCTCACGCATGTGATTCCCGGTGCGAGTGAAAAGAAGAAGCGAGCTCATGACATGCTGTTGAGTGAATATCGCCAAATCTATCTACCATTGGTATGATACTGAAGCAGAAGGAGGCCTTAAAAGATATACTTTGATAATTTTTAAAGGGTTTAGGGGTAGTATTGGGGGCCTTGGAACAAATCACGCGTTTTACATGTAAAATGCGGTTCAACTTACGAAAAATCCAGGTTACGAAACCACTTCTGGAACGGATTAATTTTGTAAGACGAGGTACCACTGTACTCACTATCCCTCCTCTATATATATCCAAACCATCTCAATATAGCCTCTCTGACTTTGTCTCCAAAACATCTTACATGTGCTGTCCCTCTGATGTACTCATTCCTGATCATACCATCGTCGTTACTCCCAAAGAAAACATCAACATTTTCATCTCTGCTACTTTCATCTCTGCGTCCTGTCTTTTCCTCAGTGCCACTGTTTCTATAGCATACAACATCACATACAACATCCCTATAAGTCTTGCTGATGTTTTCCTATCACACATCACATCGGTCACTTTTCTCCAATCATTCCAACCTGCCTGCACACACATCACTTCTTTGCCACATTTTTCCATTGCTCTAAAATGTTGAGCCTAAGTACTTAAAATCCTCCACTTCTTTATCTCTGCTCCCTTTCACCTCACCGTTCCTCTTGGGTCCTTGTCGTTCACACACATGTATTCTGTCTAACTGAGGCTAACCTTCATTCCTCTCCTTTCCAGGGCATACCTCCACCTCTCTAGATTTTCCTCCACATGTTCACTGCTCTCACTACAGATCACAAGGTCATCTACAAACATCATAGTCCATGGAGATTCTTGTCTAACCTCGTCTGTCAGCCTGTCCATCACCATAGCAAAAAAGAAGGGGCTTAGAGCTGACCCTTAATACAGTCCCACCTCCACCTTGAACTCTTCTGTCACATTGACATCACACCTCACCACTGTCTTACATCTTTCAGGCATGTCCTGTACCACTCTAACATACCTCTCTGCCACTCCAGACTTCCTCATGCAATACCACAGTTCCTCTCCCAGCACCCTGTCATATGCTTTCTCCAGATCCACAAAGGCACAATGCAGCTCCCTCTGACCTAGTCTGTACTTCTCTATTAACATCCTCAAAGCAAACACTGCATCTGTGGTGCTCTTTCTTGGCATGAAACCAAACTTTTGTTCACAAATGCTGACCTCTGCCCTTAGTCTCGCTTCCACGATTTGTTCCCATAACTGCATCGTATGGCTCATCAACTTTATCCCTCTGTAGTTACCACAACCTGCATGTCAACCTTGTTCTTAAAAATGGGCACCAGCACACTTCTCCTCCATTCCTCCGTCATCTCACTCTCTATTCACTTCCACTCTTCATCCTCTTCAATTCCCTCCTCACTTCACCCTTACTAATCTTTGATACTTCCTGGTCCTCAACAGTCACCTCTTCTACTCCTTTTTCTCTCTCATTTTCCTCATTTATCAGCTCTTCAAAGTACTCTTTCCATCTTCTCAGCACACTTCTGTCTTCACTCAATAGATTTCCCTCTCTGTCCTTAATTACCCAAACTTGCTGCACATCCTTCCCATCTCTATTTCTCTTCTGTGTCAACCTGTAGAAATCATTTTCTCCCTCCTTACCGTCCAACCTAGCATACAAGTCATCATACGTCCTCTGTTTGGCCTGGCACCGCTACCTTTGCCTTACACTGCGTCTCCCTGTACTCCTGTTTACTCTCTTGAGACCTCTCAATGTTCCATTTCTTCATAGCTAACCTCTTCCTTTGTACAGACTCCTGCACTTCCTGATTCCACCACCAAGTCTCCTTATCTACTCCTTCCAGAGGACACACCAAGAACTCTCCTACCTGTTTCCATGATCACATTAGCTGTAGTTTTCCAGTCATCAGGAAGCACTTCCTGACCACCCAAAGCCTGTTTCAACTCCTTCTTGAAGACAACACGACACTCTTCCTTTTTCAGCTTACACCACTTTGTCTTCTGCTCTGCCCTTGCCTTCTTCACCTTCCTCACCATCAGCGTCATCTTGCACACCACCATCCTATACTCTCACCCACTACTACTTTGCAGTCACTGACTTCTTTCAAATTACATCGTTTACACAAGATATAGACTACCTGCGTGCTCCTACCGCCGCTTTTATAAGTCACCCTGTGCTCCTGTCTATTCTAGAAGAAAGTATTCACCAGAGCCATTTCCATCTTTTTTTGCAAAATCTATTAACAGCTTTTGGTTCCTGTCCTGGATACCAAGCCTGCCCATCACTTCCTTGTCCCCTCTGTTGCCTGCACCAACATGTCCATTGAAGTCTGCACCAATGACCACTCTTTCACCACTGGGGGTACTCTGCATCACTTCATCTAACTCACTCCAAAATCTCTTCTTCTCTTCTAGCTCACATCATGCCTGTGGGGCATAAGCACTAACATTGAACATCACACTTTCAATTTCTAACTTGAGACTCATCACTCTGTCTGACACTCTTTTCTCTTCTAGAACATTCCTGACAAACCCCTCCTTCAAGATGACTCCGACTCCATTTCTCTTAGTGTGTCAAAAGTGGTCATTATTTTGTGATCATTACAAGGAAAATTAAGCCGTTATTGCGTAAATATTCAAAAGCTTGTTTGGAAATTAAGTTTTCAAAGCCTTCTAATATTTGCTGCTGTTTATTTCACTCTATGTGTGTGTGAGAGAGAGAGAATGTTTTTATTAACTTTAGGTCTAGTTTTAATTGATTATAATGTTTGTCAAATATTTTTGAACTTGTGGCTGTAAAGTTTGAGGGAAATATAGCTTCAGAATTAAAAAAAAAAAAAACATTAAGCTGTGCTAGTGAAAGAGTTGTGCTCATGCATAAGTCACTGCCTTGATTATACGCAGGACAGCAATGAACTGAGGCACATCAATGAATGTAGAACATGAGTAAAAATGCATACAGGGGGAAATTACATTGGAAAAATTTGCAGAAGTAGAAAGAAAAATCCTTCAACCTTTGAAGTGTAGACAGGATTGAGATGTGACAATGTGTTTTCAAAGTTAGTTCCACTGCAACTGTCATTACTGAACACCACCTCGACAGCAGGAACTGAAGCAATGATGAGCAGAAGACGGTTGAAACTATGGCACCAAGATAAAACAGGAACAGGCATTAAATATACATGCTGCCTTGTAAAGGTGTCCTGGATTTCAGTTTGCCGCTTTTGTGGATCAGAAATTTTAAAAGGAGAAGAGAGATGAAACATGAACATGAGAGAACAAGCTTCTCAGCTTCACTGACATGCTGTTTGATCTACAATAACTGTAAATCCACACATTTCAGTACATAGACCTCCTGTGATAATGCATGCTTTCAGGAATGAACATGTTTTTCTTAATGTGCTCAGTGAACCTCATTAAAGTGGATCATGGAGAGAAAATGTTTACCATCCAGATTTAGGCTCAATGGTGTATAAAGCCTGGTTGGGTTTACTTGATTTTTCAGCAAGCATTTGTGGTAAATGATGAAGCTCTCCACACCACACATGATGACTGTGAATTTGTATAATTAGTTTCAGTTTAGCTTCAACTCAGCAGTAACTGAGCACCTGTAGCATCGCTAAACCAGTAAATTATATTTTCCAAACGTCTATCAAGCAAATATTCAGGCAGTTCATTAATTTTAGCAATAATTTGAATTTGGCCTGGGAGCGTGGTCTGTTCCAGAATCTTACACTACAATCTTGCTCATTCTGATTAGTCAGAACTTGCATATTTTCCCCATTGCTTGTGTGGGATTTCTCTGGGTACTCTGGTTTCCTTTCACAGTCCAGATACAGGCATATTGGGCCAATTGACTATTTTAAATATCTCCAAGGTGTGTGTGTGTGTGGTAGGTATTCTGATGGATTGGTGAGCAATTCAGGGTGTATCCCACTTTCACCCAAAGACGTGACCCTAAGAAATATCAAGTGGTTTGGCAAATGAGTAAAAGGCTTAAATATGCAGCTACTGGTAAATAATAAATCCCTGCAAGGAAATGTTTTACATTTATGGAAGGAGTCTCTAGTGTCAGTTTTTAGACACAGAAAAGTCTTTAATGTGGAGACATTTGCCTTTCCAGTTTCTGTGTGAACTGGCAACTCGCTTTTTATCTTATTGAGAGAGAAACTTTAACTGCTTTAACAGACATTTGTCTCTGATTTATTCCATCAACAGGCCACAGCATCAACTCCAAATAGATAATGATGTGTCACATTAAATAACTAAAATGAACAATTGCTAAATTGCCCTGGTATTAGAAGAATAAAACACTTCAGAACCTGTTGTGAGAGCGAAACACCACCCCATCAGTTTTTTTTAAAGCAGCATGCTACATGGTACTTTATTTATTTATTTACTTACTTATCCATCTCCTCGGTTTACTTTAATGGTCTAAACCATTTCTGCAGACTGTTTTTGTATGAGATAAATGTACATTATACTCTTGTGCAATTAAAATTTTAGGACTTGTGTTGATTCATGCTATGAGCTTGAAATTCAGCACGTGAGTGTGTGCTTGTGTTGGGTTTTCAGCTCTTGTTGCAATGCTATTTTAATGTGATTTCTGTGAAGGAGCTCAGTAGGACACTTGTCACTTTCGGCTGTGTGTGACTGATCTCTCTGTGTGCATTTGTGTCTCTTTCAGGTCCAGCAACAAAGTTGCCACAGCGCACCCCTCGGCGTCGCGGCCAGCAACCCAAACTACTGAACAGCCCAGAGGACAGTATTTACTACAGCCAGCTCAATGTGAGTTCAAAGCCAGAATAGAGCCCTTTGTCTGACTTTGTTTGCTGATGATAATAGAGTTAAATGTACCTGTGCCAGAGCCGTGAGCCATGCGGGCCTCCTCCTGAACCAGCAACTCCCCCACACTCAGGCTCTGTTGTCTCCAGCATGGGCTTCTGCTCTTTATCTGTTGCTTTCATGTGAGGATGTCTGCCTTCACGGTGAATAATTGATGTGGTTTATCAAAGCAGAGCAAGATGCATGCTTCATCAGGCTCACCCCGACTCTCTTTGATCAAAAAAATTATGCTGTGACTTCTGATATTATCAGCATCTGTTCGCATTCAACGCAAAAATCACTTTGAATTAAAAATTAATGATTCTCGCTCATTCGTTCATTTACTCGTCTTTTCTGACTTTGTGTGTGTGTGTATGTTTGTTCTCTCTAGAGAGCTCTAGATTACCAGGGGAGCAAGAGGAAGCCCAGAAAACTTGGGTAAATAGTTGCCTTTCCTACTTTCTGCTCAGTGCCATATCTAAACAGACCAGGCCCTTTGTGGAATTGGGGAACCAGAGATGGATTTTGTTTTTGGCTCATGTAAATTCGGATCGCAAAATAAGACGCTTTTAAATAGCTCACTTTTTTATTATTATTCCATGGAGGAAGGTGAAATTGTACATTAGTAGAAATTTAATTGTGAAGTATATATGTGGCCTCTCACTCACACACATGCGCTCGCTCTCTCTCTCTCTCTCTCTCTCTCTCTCTCTCTCTCTCTCTCCCTCTCTCTGGTTGGCACATAATTATCACTTTATGTCCTATATTTCCCTGGAGGAAAATACAGTATAATACGTCTATGTGAGAATGTTCTAACCTTTTTTTTTTTTTGTCTCTCCTTCTGCCTTACTTGCCATTTCTGTACCATTAAACTTTTTAACTCCCCATTTATCTAATTTTCCCTCCTGTATTTTGCTTCCATTTTTTTCCTTTGTCTTTCTTTATTCTT
This sequence comes from Plotosus lineatus, assembly GCA_024760905.1. Lineage (NCBI taxonomy): Eukaryota > Metazoa > Chordata > Actinopteri > Siluriformes > Plotosidae > Plotosus > Plotosus lineatus. Next base: position 53,335,002 of record CM045729.1, on the reverse strand, counting down.
CACTTTATTCCACACCTCAGCCAGATCAAGCTTCTTGATGGAGAGGATGAGTATTATAAATTGTTGTTGGCGGCAGAGTCTGTCCCTGAGGAAGACTTCTCCTGTATCCCTCCTCCTCCCTCTGGTACTGTTCCGGTTTCTCCACTGAAGAGAGAAGCTCTGCTCAGCCAGAGCTGAAAGAATAACACAGTGCTGCTGCACGGCCTCAACCCACACCCCAGTCTAGTCCATAGCAGGGTACAGTGCATCTCTCTCTCACACACACACACACACACACACACACACACACACTAAAAGTTAATGTTTTTGTAGTACAGTCCACTTAATGAGTGTTTTAAGGAAATTCAATTCATGTGTTACTGAGTTAAATTGGTCTTTAGATTAAGCTTTTGGGATTTATTGAACATAATCCGGTTATACATGTACCAGGCAGTTCTATCCTCAACATTCCTCTACCAACATACCCTTCATCTATTCTCAGTCTGGTTTTTGTCACTTTACCCTCACTCACGCATACCTGTGCTGTCCCACTTAAAATTTACAATTCTTATTCTGTTCATTCTTGTCCCTCCTAGAGGAAATCCCAGTACCCTTAACTCTTACATGCTTTTGTCAGCCTCCCTCTCATTCAGGCACATGTGCTCTGTCTTTCTGCTGACTTTCATTCTTCTTCTCTCCAATGCGTACTTTCAAATCTCCAGACTCATCGCTACAGGGATCCCTCATTTTCTGAGGTTAATTGGGACCAAGATCCCCACGTGACCATCGAAATCCACGAAGTAGGATCACACCCCCGACTGATGTATATGTATATATAACATCAATAAATACATATCCAATGCTATAAATGCTTATAATAACAATTAAACATTGAAAAAAATAACACAAGATGTAAATAAAATATAAATACAGATGCTCTCCAACTTACCAACATTCGTTTTGCAAATTTCCAGAGATATCAATGAAGCTGTCCAAGGTCGAAAGTGAAATTAAATTGAAGAACAAGTAGAAATAGAAATGGAATAAAATCTACAGAAAGATAGATCATAAATATAAGTATGAAATATGATTAAACATTATCCTGGGGTACACTTAATACTCGGTAGAGGGGGCATGGCTGCGCAGACACGCACACACACATGCAACAATGTATACAGTTTTGATGGCGATTTTGGGTTGTTTTTTTTTAATTTATGGATTTTTTGTTTGTTTGTTTTTTTGCTTGTTTTTTGCATAATTGGCATTGTTTTTGTGACATTTTCCTGAACTTTTCCCCCTATTCTTCCTTAATTTCCTTATTTTTTAATTTGATTAATTTTTTTTTTTTTTTTAAACCGCGATGCACTGAAGCGCGAAGTAGAGGGATCCCTGTACCTGTTCCCTGTTCTCACTACAGATCATAATCTTAAAATCCACAAACATCACAGTCCACAGAGACTCTTGTCTGACCCTGTTAACCTCATCAGTCATGACCACTGCTAACAAGAAAGGGCTCAGAGCCGATCCTTGTTGCAGTCCCACCTTGAGCTTGAAGTAGTCCCTCATTTATATCACACACCTCACCGCTGTTGCACCATCCTATACCACTTTCACATACCTTTCTGCCACTTCTGACTTCCTCTTCCAGTCACACAACTCTTTTCTTGGCAAATTTTTAACTTTAAAACTTGAAGAAATGTTACACTTGCCTGTGTGAAAATCTTCTCAGGTTGTTTAAATTGAGGGCTTTCTCGGGTCAAATAAATTATCAGTTTACCATAACGTAGTTCATGGTGTCTTTCTCGTAACGTGACCTTTAATTCAATACTCCTTTTTAATAATATGAATTATCCACAGTTTTTCTTTTTGTAGAACTCAAATGATAAATAGTTTTTCCCTAACCATCCTTCGCATCAGTGGTGTCAGCTTAGTCATCACACCAGCAGTTACAAAAAAAAAAAAAAAAAAAAGACACCTTTTCTCTGCATGCAGACCAGCCACTTCTTCATTCTGAACATGTTTTCTGTATTGGGGTTTGAAGTGATCATTTATTGATTTAGCCCTTCAGTGATATGGGTGTTTTCTGCTTTATATGCTTTTTAGTGCCGTAAATAAAACCTTTAAAGCACAAAACGCCCATACTTTACATTCAACCTTGATTTGCATGGCAAAACATGAACACAGACAAAGTTGAGGCAAACCAGATCTGAGTGTTTTTTGTTTTTGTTTCTTTTTTAATTCTAGTAAGTATATGCTATAATTGAAAGTAGTATATTTTATTCATCCTATTAAATTAACTATATCTTTGATTTTATATAATTTAGTTAGACAAAGCCAGGGCCTGGAAACAACACTTTCAACTTGCATAACATCAAGTGATGACAAACTAGCTGAGATGGATGATTGGAGTTATGTTTCACATGAATCATGATCCACAAGTCTTGGCTTTAGGGGCTTGCCTAATATCACATGTTAATTTACAATAATACACATATACAAAATACATATTATCATATACGTATTATCATTCTAGAGGAAAAAAAATGTGATTTTACAGATACAGATTTTCTTTAACCCATGTGAAACAAATTTCTCATGCAAAATAAAAAAGCCTTTTTTTTTATTATTAAAAATAATAATTTGATCTAATACACACTCACACCCATCTTCTTCTTTCTTTTCTTTTTGGCTTTTCCCGTTCTCGAGAGCCGCCACAGCGAATCATTGGATTCGCACGTTTGATTTGGCAGAGGTTTTTACGTCGGATGCCCTTCCTGTCACAACCCTTTAGCAAGTGACAGAAACACACTGACGGCTTTGCAGCTACTCTTTACGAAAGTCAACAATGGTTCTTTTACATGCCTCTCACCATAGACAGTGAGAGACATGGCCCGCCTTTGATAACCCAGTTAGCTGCACTGGGGGGGGACAGTGACGACCCCAGACACACACATCCATATAGTAACTTAATTTGTTCTATTCAGTTATTCTTTATATTTACTGTCTCAGCTTTTTTGCATTGATATCACATATCCATGACCGTGCCATCCATAAATACACAGTGGAATTAATAGTGTGCAATAGAGTCTGATATGGAGAAACTGGATTTATTACTTGATTCCTGTCTAGTATTCTTTGCTGAGAGATGAGCTAACACCCCATCCCCATGATATTCCTTATAAAACAGAACATCCTTTGTTCTAATGTATGTCACTATAATCTTAGTTCTGTAGGTACATACAGGACAGAATTTCTTAACATGCAGAGAAACCTAGTGAATCCTGAATGGGCGCTTTACAGTGAGCAGGACCTCCCATGGTTCTCTCTGGGGCTGTGCACACCATATCCAATACAGACAAAGCGCATCTTAAGTTCAAAGCCTCATATCTACTTACAAAGTGCAGGAAATTCTACAATTCTTATTCTCTCATTTTGATCCTTGATATCTTTTTTTCATTAAATATATTTTCAGTCAATAGTGATAAAATCACTAAATGGAAGCTTCCTTGGGGGAGACGATAACCAGCTTCCCCCTTTGTTGATCCTCCTATCCAAGAGAGACGGGTCTGAAAGAGATAAGGCTGTCATCATTGAAATGCAATGCCTGCTTATTTAAATTTCTCATATTTATAAAGACATCTAATTGAGTAAATGTTGTGGTTTAGGATGGGATGACCACTGTGGTGCTGTTTTTGTGATTTGCGTATCGTTCGTCATCTTTTGTTGACACCTCAGGCCCAGGCACAGATTTTGATCTTCATGAGATGATAGAACTGAGTGTGCACTTGTGGATGTTTTTACTCAGTCTGTCTTTATGATGCGGGATACACATAGGTATGCTGATATGCAGACTCGGGGTGCTTTTTGTTCCCAAAAATGCATATTCAAAATGCCATCCAGTTAGTATTTATACAGGACTTTTTTTTTTTTTTTTTTTTTTTTTTTTTGCAAGGCCACATTATTCCTTATTAGGTTAATTTCATACTTTATTTAAGAACAAAATAAACTTTAAGATTGTGCCTTTTGTTTGTCTCAGTTACAGGAGCTTAATCACAAAACAGTGCACCTAATAATGCAGTGTGTACTATACTCACAGCATGGCTTGATTCACTCCCAAAGGTGTTCTCTTTTTTTATTAATCCTTGGAATTCTGGGATGATTAAAATATTCTGTGTGGATTTTTTTTCTGTCTGAGAATACTCAATCTCTCAGAAGTACTCAGGCTTAAATAGGTCACTCCATGAGCCTTGAGTCCCTCTTTAAACTGCATGTAGTCTGTTAGCAGAGATCTTGCTCCCTGGATCATTTGGGCCCTGCTTTGGCATGAAATCGATTTGGGGGGAAAAAGTTCTCAAGGTTTGTTTGTTTTTCTTTTTCTGAACTACGTTGTTTGGTGGAATTTATTTTTTTACTAATTTCCTCTTGTCTTTGTGCACTCTGACTAATCATTAACAGAACAACTCGATGAGCAACTTACAGATTAGTTATTCATACATGATAAAAAATATTTGTCAATCTTCTGTCTTTTGAAAAAAATTGGCCTCATTTTATATCAGTAAAGTCTCTACAAGCCAGTGATAAACATAGAGCTTTCACTGAAGGTCCACAAAGATGTAAACAACATGGGTCCTGCACCTGGTTTTGTTAATAACATTACTATAAAAGCATTACTTCCCATTATTTTGCCCCTGTTAAAGAGTCACGTGCATCTGGAGCTGTAGACAAACTTGTTTAATGTGGTTCATGTTGCACACCGCTAAAGTCCTTCCTTTTCAGTTGTTTGTTCTAAACTGCACTTCTTCCCTTATTCGCCATCATACCAAAAACAGTTCTACCTTTTCGATATTTCAGAGCTGTAATCCTTCAGTAGAAAGCAGGGAGGAAAAAAAGTATTTGTTGTCAGACAGGATACTCTGTCTCATATTAATAGTGAGGGCCCGACTTCAAAGAATGAACACAAATAGACTTGCATTGTCCTGCCTCTATATCCTCCAGAGTTCAAAGCGGGAGTTTGAATAGCAGTGTTTCTAAAGCTTCTCTTTTAGACCTGCTGAGATGTAAAGCAGGTAACCTGCTATTGACATACACGCACACAAACGCGCATGCTGATATATATGCACGACGTTGCTGTTAATACGTTCTTTACAAAGCTTCATGTTAATATTTTGCACTGCAGTCACACTCATATGATAAGACTTAGCATTAATGCTTATACATTGAGCGAGTCATCCTTGCAGCACATCCCTCTCGGTTCTCTCTTTCATACAGAATAAGCAAGAGATTTAAAATATATTTATTTTTAACCCTGTGCGCTGATCGATTCCTGAGTGAGCGACATGTGTAGCATGGCGGACAGATGTCAGATGTGGGTGGTGGTGGTGGGATTGTCCTTCCCAATAGACTGCATTAATAAAGGCAGAAAAAGAGAGTGAGTGAGAGAAGGGGAAGGAGATAAAAGAGAGAGTGAAGTATGCACATCAAAGAGTAGCTAATGATGGGAGATGCCATTAGGGTTTGTAGTGGCCTTTGTTTCTGCTTTCTAACACCTGCAATTTGTTGAGGGCTTTCTGTGTACCACTGAATTGCCCATATTTGCATGACCACTGTGTGAACACAAAAAATAAAAAGATCCCCTTTGAGTTTTATGTGCCTTATACTTGAGAACTGCTTCATGTCTTTTAAAGAATAGCTAACTGGTTACCTAACTGTATTGCTAATACTGTATAGGATTTCCCAAAGTAGAGTTAACAGGTGTGTAGCAATGCATCATTTCAGTTGGCAAGTCTCTCGATCTGATATGTCTACATTTTAAACTATCCATTCACGAGACTGCAGAATCAAGCAAACAATTAATCTTACATACTGCTTATCTTTTTTTAAAGCTTAATCGGCTACTGTAGTTCTATCCGGATTAGATCAATCACAACAGCGATCTCAAAATCAAATGTTCATAGCTGCAAAGATCAGATTCAGGTGACTGTAGGATTTTTCAGAGAAGGACATTTCGGACATCAGCCACTGATCTGGAATATTTTGGACATGGACCATATGTGAACTAGATCTAGCTTTGAGGTTTTATTGATATTTTAACAGTAGCCGAGAACACAGGATTTCAGTAGAATTACAGTGACATTATTAGTTCCAAATAGAGTAAAGTAATAGTTATTTCAACTTTTTTAAGGAACAATGAAAATTAGTTTAACAGCAGTTATAAAAAAAAAAAAAAAAACGTGCGCCAAAGACCACTAAGGAACTGCACTACATTATATATTAATATATCTACGTAGATATGTAGACATGCCTAATGCAGCCATGAGGGGGGCACAAACGAGTGTCCGTCCTCACTCCAGTCCCAAGCCCAGATAAATGCAGAGGGTTGCGACAGGAAGGGCATCCGGTGTAAAACTTGAGCCAAAATACAGAATGCGTATTGTCAAAACAAATTTCATACCAGATCAGTCGAGGCCCGGGTTAACGACGACCACCATCAGTGCTGTTAACCAACAGGGTGCTGGTGGAAATTGGACTGCTGTTGGTCGAAGAAGGAGAGGTGGGAGGAGTGTCCGTAGGCAGAGAGAGAAGAGGAAAGGCAGGAGTCTAGGACTGAGAGTAGGGACTTTTAATGTTGGAACTATGAAAGAAAAAGATAGAGAGCTGGCTGACATGATGCAGAGGAGGAAGGTGGACATACTGTATGTTCAGGAGACCAGGTGGAAAGGTAGCAAGGCTAGAAGCTTAGAAGCAGGGTGTAAGCTGTTTTTTCATGTTGTGGCTGGGAAGATAAATGGAGTAGGAGTCATCTTGAATTTCTAACTTGAAGGCGTGATGTTCAATGTTGTCAGTGCTTATGCCCCACAGGCAGGATGTGAGCTAGAAGAGAAGGAGAGATTCTGGAGTGAGTTAGATGAAGTGATGCAGAGTACCCCCAGAGGTGAAAGAGTGGTCATTGGTGCAGACTTCAATGGACATGTTGGTGCAGGAAACAGAGGGGACGAGGAAGTGATGGGCAGGTTTGGTATCCAGGACAGGAACACAGAAGGACAGACGTTGATAGATCCTGCAAAAAGGATGGAAATGGCTGTGGTGAATACTTTCTTCCAGAAGAGACAGGAGCATAGGGTGACTTATTAAAAGCGGAGGTAGGAGCACACAAGTAGACAACATCTTGTGTAGGCGATGTAATTTGAGGGAAGTCGGTGACTACAAAGTAGTAGTGGGTGAGAGTGTTGCCAAACAGCATAGGAAGGTGGTGTGCAGGATGACTCTGATGATGAGGAAGGTGAAGAAGGCAAGGGCAGAGCAGAAGACAAAGTGGTGGAAGCTGAAAAAGGAAGAGTGTCGTGTTGCCTTCAAGAAGAAGTTGAAACAGGCTTTGAGTGGTCAGGAAGTGCTTCCTGATGAATGGACAACTACACCTAATGTGATCAGGGAGACAGGTAGGAGAATACTTGGTGTGTCATCTGGAAGGAAAGTAGATAAGGAGACTTGGTGGTGGAATGAGGACGTGCAGGAGTGTGTACAAATGATGTTAGCTATGAAGAAGTGGGCCATAGAGAGGACCGAAGAGAGTAAACAGGAGTACAGGGAGATACAGCGTAAGGTGAAGTTAGCGGTGACAAAGGCCAAACAGAATGCGTATGATGACTTGTATGATAGGTTGGACAGTAAGGAGGGAGAAAATTATTTATATGGGTTGGCACAGCAAAGAAATATAGATGGGAAGGACGTGCAGCAAGTTAGAGTGATTAAGGACAGAGTGGGGAAATGTATTCACTGATGACAGAAGTGTGCTGGGAAGATGGAAAGAGTACTTTGAAGAGCTGATGAATAAGTAAAATGAGAGATAGAGAGAGAAAAAGAGTAGAAGAGGTGAATGTTGAGGACCAGGAAGTAGGAAAGATTAGTAAGGGTGAAGTGAAGACGGCATTGAAGAGGATGAAGAGTGGAAGGGCAGTTGGTCTTGACATACCAGTGAAGGTATGGAAGTGTCAAGGAGAGGTAGCAGTAGATTTTCTGACAAGAACATTCAGCAACGTCTTAGAGAGTGAGAGGAATGCAGAAGTGTGCTTGTGCCAATTTTTAAGAACAAGGGAGACATGCAGCGTTGTGGCAACTACAGCATTTGTGAACAACATTATGGTTTCATGCTAAGAATGAGCACCACGGATGCAGTATTTGCTTTGAGGATGTTAATAGAGAAGTACAGAGAGGGTCAGAGGGAGCTGCATTCTGCTTTTGTGGATCTGGAAAAAAGCATATGACAGGGTGCCGAGAGAGGAACTGTGGTAATGCATGAGGAGGTCTGTAGTGGCAGAGAAGTATGTTAGAGTGGTGCGGGACATGTATGAGAGATGTAAGACAGTGGTGAGGTGTGCTGTCGGTGTGACAGAAGAGTTCAAGGTGGAGGTGGGACTGCATCAAGGGTCAGCTCTCAGCCCCTTCTTGTTTGCTATGGTGATGGACAGGCTGACAGACGAGGTTTGACAAGAATCTCCATGGACTATGATGTTTGCAGATGACATTGTAATCTGTAGTGAGAGCAGAGCACAAGTGCAGGAAAATCTGGAGAGCTGGAGGTATGCCCCGAAAAGGAGAGGAATGAAGGTTAGCCTCAGTAAGACGGAATACATGTGTGTGAACGAGAAGGACCCAAGAGGAACGGAGAGGTTACAGGGAGCAGAGATAAAGAAGGTGGAGGATTAAGTACTTCGGCTCAACATCCTGAGCAATGGAGAGTGTGGAAAAGAGGTCAAGAAGCGTGTGCAGGCAGGTTGGAATGGTTGGAGAAAAGTGTCAGGAGTGATGTGTAATAGGAGAGTATCGGCAAGAATGAAAGGAAAAGTGTACAAGACAGTGTTGAGGCCAGCGATGTTGTATGGTTTAGAAACAGTGCCACTGGGGAAAAGACATGAGGCAGAGCTGGAGGTAGCAGAGATTAAAATGTTGAGGTTCTCTTCGGGAGTAACGAGGATGGATAGAATCAGGAATGAGTACATCAGAGGGACAGACCATATAAGAGGTAAAAGAAAAACCAAAAATCCCTATCTCAAAAAATTAGCATATTTCATTCGACCAATTAAAAAAAAGTGCTTTTAATACAAAAAAGTCAACCTTCAAATAATTATGTTCAGTTATGCACTCAATACTTGGTTGGGAATCCTTTTGCAGAAATGACTGCTTCAATGAGGCGTGGCATGGAGGCAATCAGCCTGTGCCTGTGACACTGCTGAGGTGTCATGGACGCCCAGGATGCTTCACTCGCGGCCTTAAGCTCATCCACAGTGTTGAGTCTGGTGTCTCTCAACTTTCTCTTCACAATATCCCACAGATTCTCCATGGGGTTCAGGTTAGGAGAGTTGGCAGGCCAATTGAGCACAGTAATACCATGGTCAGTAAACCATTTACCAGTGGTTTTGGCACTGAGCAGGTGCCAGGTCGTGCTGAAAAATGAAATCTTCATCTCCATAAAGCTTTTCAGCAGATGGAAGCATGAAGTACTACTAACACAGTGGACCAACACCAGTGGCTGATATAGCACCCCAGACCATCACTGACTGTGTGTACTTGACACTGGATTTCAGGGATTTTGCCATTTCCTTCTCCCCAGTCTTCCTCCAGACTCTGGTACCTTGATTTCCGAATCTTCTTCTTTTCCTTTCGGCTTTTCCCTTCAGGGGTCGCCACAGCGAATCATCTGCCTCCATCTCACCCTATCCTTTGCATCTTCTTCTCTTACACCAACGACCTTCATGTCCTCCTTCACCACATCCATGAATCGTCTCTTTGGTCTTCCTCTAGGCCTTTTGCCTGGTAGTTCCAGCCTCAGCATCCTATTACCAATATACTCACTATCCCTCCTCTGTACATGTCCAAACCATCTCAATCTAGCCTCTCTGACTTTGTCTCCAAAACGTCTTATATGTGCTGTCCCTCTGATGTGCTCATTCCTAATCCTATCCATCCTCGTTACTCCCAAAGAGAACCTCAACATTTTCATCTCTGCTACCTCCAACTCTGCCTCCTGTCTTTTCCCCAGGGCCACTGTTTCTAACCCATACAACATCGTTGGCCTCAACACCGTCTTGTACACTTTTCCTTTCATTCTTGCCGATACCCTCCTATCACACATCACACCGGACACTTTTCTCCAACCATTTCAATCTGCCTGCACACGCTTCTTGACCTCTTTTCCACACTCTCCATTGCTCTGGATTGTTGAGCCTAAGTACTTAAAATCCTCCACCTTCCTTATCTCTGCTCCCTGTAATCTCACCGTTCCTCTTTGGTCCTTGTCATTCATGCACATGTATTCTGTCTTACTGAGGCTAATCTTCATTCCCCTCCTTTCCAGGGCATACCTCCACCTCTCTAGATTTTCCTGCACTTGTTCTCTGCTCTCACTACAGATCACAATGTCATCTGCAAACATCATAGTCCATGGGGAATCTTGTCTAACCTCGTCTGTCAGCCTGTCCATCACCATAGCAAACAAGAAGGGGCTGAGAGCTGACCCTTGATGCAGTCCCACCTCCACCTTGAACTCTTGTGTCACACCGACAGCACACCTCACCACTGTCTTATATCTCTCATACATGTCCTACACCACTCTAACATACTTCTCTGCCACTCCAGACTTCCTCATGCAATACCACAGTTCTTCTCTCGGCACCCTGTCATATGCTTTCTCCAGATCCACAAAGGCACAATGCAGCTCCCTCTGACCTTCTCTGTACTTCTCCATTAACATCCTCAAGGCAAACACTGCATCTGTGGTGCTCTTTCTTGGCATGAAACCAAACTGTTGTTCACAAATGCTGACTTCTGCCCTTAGTCTAGCTTCCACTATTCTTTCCCATAACTTCATCGTATGGCTCATCAACTTTATCCCTCTGTAGTTGCCACAACTCTGCACGTCTCCCTTGTTCTTAAAAATGGGCACCAGCACACTTCTCCTCCATTCCTCTGGCATCCTCTCACTCTCTAAGACCTTGTTAAATGTTCTTGTCAGAAAATCTACTGCTACCTCTCCTAGACACTTCCATACCTCCACCGGTATGTCATCAGGACCAACTGCCTTTCCATTCTTCATCCTCTTCAATGCCCTCCTCACTTCACCCTTACTAATCTTTGCTACTTCCTGTTCCTCAACAGTCACCTCTTCTACTCTTTTTTCTCTCTTATTTTCCTCATTCATCAGCTTTTCAAAGTACTCTTTCCATCTTCCCAGCACACTTCTGTCATCAGTCAATACATTTCCCTCTCTGTCCTTTATCAATCTAACTTGCTGCACGTCCTTTCCATCTCTATTTCTCTGCTGTGCCAACCTATATAAATCATTTTCTCCCTCCTTACTTTCCAACCGAGCATACAAGTCATCAAACGCGCTCTGTTTGGCCTTTGACACTGCGACCTTTGCCTTACGCTGTGTCTCCCTGTACTCCTGT
>CM045729.1:53121079-53318579 GCA_024760905.1 Plotosus lineatus | reverse complement strand
TCTCTCTCTCTCTCTCTCCTACGCGCACTGCGGGCCACGCCCACAAGACGTGATTTCAAAGTGCTTTCCCTGCTTGACAAACTCTACTTTAATTTGATTCCTCGAGGGATCGGGATGCCAGATAACCACAAATTCACCCACCTTTATTGAACAGTTACTGAATTAAAACAACTTAAAAAACTAGATTAAAAACTAAAGAGTGAAGCTTCCTTATGTGTCTATCTGGGAGGCCTGCAGGGTGGGATGTTGAGAGACGGCTGAGAGAGCAACTTGCCCTTCTTGTGAAATTTTGATTGGCGTGTTTGAATTTTTAATTTCTTTTCGTAAGAGGGGGTTGTCTCGTATTTCAGGGCCGGAAACTCAGGAAAATGTTTTTCGTAATCCGGGGATTTCGTACACAGGGGTCTTCGTAAATTGGGGGCTGACTGTATATATTGAAATATAATGTTATTTAATTGAACCATTTCTTTATATTACAGATCCTATTGTGTTTTATTTTATTGAAGTCAATATTCTTGCTTAGATCTATTTTGTCGCTTGTCATCATTAACAAAACAACCACTGTGACAGTGTAAACACATCAATGTTTAATACAGTATTTATTCATTAGACACAGAGCATACCACTGATTGAATGATAATCGCATCAGTGACTAAGTGATGTTATTTAACTTGTATACAGTGCTTACATTGTCCTAGTTAGGTAACAGAATAACAGTTTTTATCTAAATTAGTAAAAAATCCCAATTTCTAATGGCCAATTAGTAAAAATACATTAAAGGGTGGTATCTGGTTACAGTTAGCTATAGTGTCTTATATACACACACATACATACATACACTCACACACACACACAGGGATCCCCGCTACTTCAGTGCATCGCGGGTTTTTTATTTTAAATATTCATCTAATTAAATAAAATACGAAAATTAAGGAAGAATAGGGGAAAAAGTTAAGGAAAATGCCACAAAAAGAAGGCCAATTATGCAAAAAACCCTAAACCAACACAAAACAACCCAAAATCTCCAATCAAAACTTCTTACACTGTTGCATCTGTGTGTGCTCATGTATGTGTGTTGTTTTCTCATGCAATACCATCTGTATGTGTGTATTTATATTTTATTTACTTGTGCATTATTTTTGAATGTTTGTTATTATAAGCATTTATATCATTGAATATGTATTTATTGATATTATATACACATGTCAGTGGGGGAGGATCCTACTTCGCGGATTTCGATCGTCGCTTGAGGATCTCGATCCCAATTAACTGCGAAAAGTGAGGGGTCTCTCTCTCTCTCTCTCTCTCTCTCTCATATATATATATATATATATATAGTGTGGGGCCGGTGGTATAGTGGTTAGGGTGCTGCACTCATGATCAGGAGGTTGTGAGTTCAAATCCCACTGAGACACTTGCTGTGCTATGACCCCTGGGCAAGGTCTCAACCACAAGTGTGCCTCTGTTCACCTAGCAGTATAAATGGGTACCAGTAAAAATATACTGGGAAGGTAACCTGCAATGGACTAGCGTCCCATCCAGGAGGAGTTGAACTGGTCGCTTCACGCTACAGAAACCGGGGATAAGCACTGGCCTGATGAGCCACTAGGCTCAGGTGTAAAAACCCTCTATATGTATGTGTGTGTGTATGTATGTATATATATATATATTATGTATGTGGGGCACAAACCAGTGTCTCTCCCTCACGCCGGTCCCAAGCCCGGATAAATGCAGAGGGTTGCGTCAGGAAGGGCATCCGGCGTAAAACAAATGCCAAATAAACTATGCGAATCACAAGAAAGAATGACATACCGGATCGGTCGAGGCCCGGGTTAACAACGACCGCCATCAGTGCCGTCAACCAACAGGGTGCTGATGGAAATTGGACTACTGTTGGTCGAAGACGTCGAAGAAGGAGAGGCGGGAGGCGTGTCCGTTGCCAGAGAGAGAAGAGGAAAGGCATGAGCCTAGGACTGAAAGTAGGGACTTTGAATATTGGAACTATGACAGGAAAAGGTAGAGAGCTGGCTGACATGATGCAGAGGAGGAAGGTGGACATACTGTGTGTTCAGGAGACCAGGTGGAAAGGTCGCAAGGCTAGAAGCATAGGAGCAGGGTTTAAGCTGTTTTATCACGGTGTGGATGGGAAGAGAAATGGAGTCGGAGTCATCTTGAAGGAGGAGTTTGCCAGGAATGTTCTAGAAGTGAAAAGAGTGTCAGACAGAGTGATGAGTCTCAAGTTAGAAATTAAAGGTGTGATGGTCAATGTTGTTAGTGCTTATGCCCCACAGACAGGATGTGAGCGAGAAGAGAAGGAGAGATTCTGGAGGGAGTTAGATGAAGTGATGCAGAGTACCCCCAGAGGTGAAAGAGTGGTCATTGGGGCAGACTTCAATGGACATGTTGGTGCAGGAAACAGAGGGGACGAGGAAGTGATGGGTAGGTTTGGTATCCAGGACAGAAACGCAGAAGGACAGATGTTGGTAGATTTTGCAAAAAGGATGGAAATGGCTGTGGTGAATACTTTCTTCCAGAAGAGAGAGGAGCATAGGGTGACTTATAAAAGTGGAGGTAGGAGCACACAGGTAGACTACATCTTGTGCAGGCGATGTAATTTAAAGGAAGTCAGTGACTGCAAAGTAGTAGCGGGTGAGAGTGTTGCCAAACAGCATAGGATGGTGGTGTGCAGGATGATGCTGATGGTGAGGAAGGTGAAGAAGGCAAAGGCAGAGCAGAAGACAAAGTGGTGGAAGTTGAAAAGGAAGAGTGTCGGGTTGTCTTCAAGGAGGAGTTGAAACAGGCTTTGGGTGGTCAGGAAGTGCTTCCAGATGACTGGACAACTACAGCGAATGTGATCAGGGACACAGGTAGGAGAATACTTGGTGTGTCATCTGGAAGGAAAGTAGATAAGGAGACTTGGTGGTGGAATGAGGAAGTGCAGGAGTGTGTACAAAGGAAGAGATTAGCTAAGAAGAAGTGGGACATTGACAAAACCGAAGAGAGTAAACAGGAGTACAGGGAGACGCAGCGTAAGGCAAAGGTAGCAGTGTCAAAGGCCAAACAGAGCGCGTTTGATGACTTGTATGCTCGGTTGGAAAGTAAGGACGGAGAAAATGATTGATGCAGGTTGGCACAGCAGAGAAATAGAGATGGGAAGGACGTGCAGCAAGTTAGATTGATAAAGGACAGAGAGGGAAATGTATTGACTGATGACAGAAGTGTGCTGGGAAGATGGAAAGAGTACTTTGAAGATCTGATGAATGAGGAAAATGAGAGAGAAAAAGAGGAGAAGAGGTGACTGTTGAGGACCAGGAAGTAGCAAAGATTAGTAAGGGTGAAGTGAGGAGGGCATTGAAGAGGATGAAGAATGGAAAGGCAGTTGGTCCTGATGACATACCGGTGGAGGTATGGAAGTGTCTAGGAGAGGTAGCAGTAGATTTTCTGACAAGAACATTTAACAAGGTCTTAGAGAGTGAGAGGATGCCAGAGGAATGGAGGAGAAGTGTGCTGGTGCCCATTTTTAAGAACAAGGGAGACGTGCAGAGTTGTGGCAACTACAGAGGGATAAAGTTGATGAGCCATACGATGAAGTTATGGGAAAGAATAGTGGAAGCTAGACTAAGGGCAGAAGTCAGCATTTGTGAACAACAGTTTGGTTTCATGCTCCAGAAAGAGCACCACAGATGCAGTGTTTGCCTTGAGGATGTTAATGGAGAAGTACAGAGAAGGTCAGGACGGAGCTGCATTGTGCCTTTGTGGATCTGGAGAAAGCATATGACAGGGTGCCGAGAGAAGAACTGTGGTATTGCATGAGGAAGTCTGGAGTGGCAGAGAAGTATGTTAGAGTGGTGCAGGACATGTATGAGAGATGTAAGACAGTGGTGAGGTGTGCTGTCGGTGTGACAGAAGAGTTCAAGGTGGAGGTGGGACTGCATCAAGGGTCAGCTCTCAGCCCCTTCTTGTTCGCTATGGTGATGGACAGGCTGACAGACAAGGTTAGACAAGATTCCCCATGGACTATGATGTTTGCAGATGACATTGTAATCTGTAGTGAGAGCAGAGAACAAGTGCAGGAAAATCTAGAGAGGTGGAGGTATGCCCTGGAAAGGAGGGGAATGAAGATTAGCCTCAGTAAGACAGAATACATGTGCATGAATGCCAAGGACCAAAGAGGAACGGTGAGATTACAGGGAGCAGAGATAAGAAAGGTGGAGGATTTTAAGTACTTAGGCTCAACAATCCAGAGCAATGGAGAGTGTGGAAAAGAGGTCAAGAAGCGTGTGCAGGCAGGTTGGAATGGTTGGAGAAAAGTGTCCGGTGTGATGTGTGATAGGAGGGTATCGGCAAGAATGAAAGGAAAAGTGTACAAGACGGTGTTGAGGCCAACGATGTTGTATGGTTTAGAAACAGTGGCCCTGGGGAAAAGACAGGAGGCAGAGTTGGAGGTAGCAGAGATGAAAATGTTGAGGTTCTCTTTGGGAGTAACGAGGATGGATAGGATTAGGAATGAGCACATCAGAGGGACAGCACATGTAAGACGTTTTGGAGACAAAGTCAGAGAGGCTAGATTGAGATGGTTTGGACATGTACAGAGGAGGGATAGTGAGTATATTGGTAATAGGATGCTGAGGCTGGAACTACCAGGCAAAAGGCCTAGAGGAAGACCAAAGAGACGATTCATGGATGTGGTGAAGGAAGACATGAAGGTCGTTGGTGTAAGAGAAGAAGATGCAAAGGATAGGGTGAGATGGAGGCAGATGATTCGCTGTGGCGACCCCTGAAGGGAAAAGCCGAAAGGAAAAGAAGAAGAAGAAGATGTATGTATATATATGTATGTAATATATATGTAATATTTATGTATATATAAATATAATGTGTGTATGTATATATATATATATATATATATATATATATATATATATATATAAAATGTGTGTGTGTGTATGTATGTATGTATATATATATATATATATATATATATATATATATATATATATAAAATGTTTTGTGTGTGTGTGAGTATGTATATATATATATATATATATATATATATATATATATATATATATATATGTGTGTATTATATATACACATATATAATGTGTGTTTGTGTATGTATGTGTATACTTTTCATTTTTCCCTGTGCTTGCATTGGTTTTCTGCTTATATTGTTTTTTTTAATGCCAATTAGGATATCAAGATATTCTTAATTGTTCCTATGTACTAGTATATATGATCATGTGTGTTTATTGTGCAATAGTCTGGCAAGCCTTCATTCTGAGTCGGCTTTGATGGGCTTCAGCCTCTCCACAACCGTAATAAAGGAAAAAAATTATTTGGAAAATTAATGAACTTAAGGCATTCAATACATCATATTGTACCATATCAGATTTTGTTTATTATTCCACCCTTAACTTTTAATTCCTGCACTATCAGAAGGCACAATGACTGCCTGGTTATCAATGATTACTGCTTCCACCTACAGGATTATACTTCAGTAATCCAGTTGATCATTCGGGTGACGATGTATCATGACTATTCTGAAAATTAGCTTATTTAACATTTCTGGGCCTGCGGGGTTTGGAGGGAGTTGTGGAGAAAATCAGAGCGTGAAATTGCGATTAGCCCCCGTTGTTTGTACCGATTGAAGGACTATAGGACTTGGCATGGTTGAAGGTGTAACCTGTTTTGTTTGGCCTCACTGAAGCCCTCCCAGATGGAATGAGCAGCTGCCATTAGTAAATGTGAGCAGTGTGCGCACAACAAGGATGGCTAAAGTCCTTTTTAGATTCGGGAAGCAAAGAAACAAATCTGTTGCTCACAGTTGGGAGGAGCAGCCTTGGAGAAACACCTCAAGCTAAAGCAGCAGGTCTCCAGGGTCAGCTCCACGGTGTCTGTTCTACGTGGCTGCTACAGCATGTCAAACTCTATGGAACACCTTCATACAGTACTGTTAGTCCTCACATGTAGACAGCTCACACTAATAATCAAAACCTTCATTACCTGCATTTTTGCTCTGTGAGAGGTCAATGTATTACCGCCTGGAATATCCACAGTTAATTCGAATGGTTACAAGGTCCCAAGGCAGATTGCTGGAAATCTCAGTCTTAGTTGTTTATTGCAGATCCATTACTACATCAAACCTCGGTTATTTTCCAATAACAACACAACCCAATATGCTTTAAATGTGTTATACCACAAAAATTTTCCATCAATTACAATGCTATTATTTATTTGCAAAAATAAACATTTAGTCGGTGGCATTATAGTTGGCACATTCACTTCACTGCAAGAGGTTCCTGGGTTCAGTGAGGCTGTTTCTCTGTGGAGTTTGCATGTGTTTCCTTTGAGTACTCTGGTTTCCTCCCGCTGTCGGAAGGCATGCACATTATGCCAGTTGGCTGTTTCAAGTTGCCCCTAGCGGTCAGTGTGAATGATTGTGTGTTTGCCCTGTTATTGTCTGTTCAGGACATACTCCACCGTCACCCAGAGTTGGCTGAGAGAGGTTCCAGCCTCAACCCTAGTAGGAATAAGCGGTTTGGCAAATGATTGAATACATTTAGAAATGACTATTTTATGTCCATTTGTAGGTGTTGTTTGAGAGAACTTAAGAGTCTGTCACTTGTGTTAGAGAAGTACAGGGATCCCTCACTTTCCGCGGTTAACTGGGACCGAGATCACCACACAATCATCGAAGTCGGATCCCCCACCCCCACCCCCGCCACTGACGTATATATGTACATGTGTATATAATATTAATAAATACATATCCAATCCTATAAATGCTTATAATAACAATTAAACATTAAAAAAATAATGCATAAGATGTAAATAAAATAAAAATATACACACAGATGCGCAGCCCACAACAATGTAACTAGTTTTGATGGGAGATTTTGGGTTGTTTTTTGTTGGTTTAGGGTTGTTGGGTTGGTTTTTTTTTTTTTTTTTTTTTTTTTTTTGCATCGTTGGCCTTGTTTTTGTGGCATTTTCCTTAACTTTTTCCCCTTTTCTTCCTTTAATTTCCTTTTTTTTTTTTTTTTAAATTTAAAAAGTGCGATGCACTGGGAAGCAAAAAGTAGCCAGGAATCCCCGTATACAGTTATTACCTCAACAGCCTCTCGTTTTTAATCTCATTTTTGAGCCGATAATTTCAAACAAAGCACCTAAATTTCCTTCTTAAAATCTTAAAGGAATAGATCTGGATATGCATGTACAAACAAAATTATAAGTTCTTCATAAATGCTTTAATACAAAATTCCTACAGAAAATCGGATACCATGTGCTGTATTAAGGTTCTTTCTGCATGCAAAAGGGGTGTAAACTTTAGCTGTGGCTGAGCATTCAGTGAAAGAGCGAATCAGACCTGCACAATGCTTTCGGATTCACGCCTGTGCTCCCATGGCAGCCTTAGTTTTAATACCTTTTATTCAGAAATCCTTGCCAAGTTGAACTTTTAGTAGTTTAGGAGTATGCTGTGACGGTTGAATTAAATCCGGCAGCTCAAGTTAAAGAAGAAACTTTGAACACGATCAACTTCCAACTTGGCTTCACCACTTGGCCTGCACTGGCAGCTCCGAGCAGTCCACAGTCGTATTGCCACACACAGAGCTGCGGCTGTTTTTTGGATCATGACCTCCTCCTCCTCTCATGACCCCAGGTCTGTCTGGGTTTGACCTTTAAACGTGCAGCCAAGCTTTTGCCTAGCAGCTTGAAGAGGGCCAGCTAGATCAGATTTCAGGGGAAAATGTTGGAGAGTCAGGAGTGCAGAGCAGTGCACTGGAGCCTGAGTACAATGGCAGCTTTCTGTCAGACAGTGACTTCAAAGGCTCTGTGAGTGACTGCTCCGAGTTCGACTTTGTTGTAGATCACTGAGGAAATTCACAGATGTTTTCTCATACGAGACACCATTACGACGGCTCAAGTACCCAGTAGCCCCGAGCATTCTCTCTCTCTCTCTCTCTCTCTCTCTCTCTCTCTCACTCCTCTCATTTCTCTCTTTCCATCTTTCCTGTTCTGGCACTCACTTTCCCATGCTCCCTTTCTTGTGTGTAAGACAGATGTGGAACAAATTTTTTTTTCTATAGTCTGTTCAGAGAACATAAAAAGACAATTTGGACCTTTCAAGTAGGAGACCCAAATAAGGAAGCTGAATGTAATTTTTTAATCTACAAAGTTATAACTAAGTAGTGCATATCAGTAAAATGTGTTAATTATTCTGTGTGCTTTTTAGATACACTTTAAATGAATTCTCATGTATTTTAAATAATGCCATGTGTTGATCATTTCTCACCATGATTAATGATTTCTTTCTCTCTGTGTGTGTGTGTGTGTGTGTGTGTGTGTGTGTGTGTGTCACTTTTCACAGATTGCCATCTTCAAGTCTTGACCAATAAAGGTACATGGTATATTATCTTGAACTAGGACTCTGTAGTGTAAATCTTCATTCTTATAATATAATCTTCATTGTTTGTCATTTTTGGCACAGGTAATTATTTAACTTTCAAACATACTGGCTTTTATGTTTTGCTTGATGTAAGTTTTAAACTATCCTGCTTTTATATATATATATATATATATATATATATATATATATATATATATATATATATATAATTTTTTTTTTTTTTTTTTTTTTTTTGCACCAACTGCGGTCAAAAAAACAAAACCTATTATTCTGTGATGGCGCATGCTTTGGAGCTTTCTGGGTTTTGTGTAGATGATATTGTAAATTTTAATAACATTTTTGCTCCGATTTCTTTGATTTTGTTCTATTTATTTGAGTAGGATTTCTCCACTGAACACCATGCCTTACCACCACATCAATGCAAAGCTAAAACTAATATCGTATTCCTAACGAATGTGAGTCCCTGAGAAAGCTTGTGGATCTGCTGTGTTTCTCTCTCAAAGAGTGAAAGTTAAGCACAACACATGAAGTTAATTCACTTTAATGTCAAGAAAGAGACTAATACAATTTTTTTTTTTTCATATATTTGTGTTGGGTAAGATAATCAGTAGCCAATTTTAATTCAAAACAGACATTACCCTACTAAGGACAATTTTCAAGCTGGTAGAGTAGCTATTCCAGTCCCAGGCATGGCCAAGACATTTGTGCAAGTGTACTTGATGAAGTCTGGTTTGCTCACATTATACTTCGGTGAAGAGGGAGAACACATTCCGCATCGGTTCTGTTGTTCGTGGAAATTGTGACAATATTGGGGATTATGGGTCATGTGCTGAGCCACATTGCATTGTCTAGCGGAGAAGATACATTGGAATAGATTCAGAGATTGAGTCAGGACTGCATTTTGCCATACTAACACTGAAAAAAAAACTGTTCGACAAAACTTTCTTTTACTGGATTATTTTGGCTTGTTGGTTGTGCTTGTAGGTACACATTTTGTTCATCGACTGTGTTTTGTACCACACTGATAATAAATAAAGAATAAAGAGAAATGCTTACTAATACATTCAGCATTGCTTTGATTACTGGTAAGATTGTGTGCTTGTTAAAAATCCTGTCATTGTCCCAGTGTTCTGGGAAGGTTTTCCATTCGAATTTGGCTGTGGGGATTTATGCTCATTCAGCTACAAGAGAATGAGTGAGATCAGAGAATGATGTCCAAGGAGGCCTAGAGTGCGGTCCGCACCCAGTTCATTCCAAAGGTATTCAGCGGGGTTGTGGTCAGTGTTCTGTGCAAGCCACTTGAGTTCACCCACTCCAATCTTGGTCTTCATTAGACCTCATTTAGTGCATGGAGCCTTGCCATGCTGAACCAGACCTGCAGGTTTTGGTCTTATAGTTTTATTGAAAGGAAGTGTAATACAGTACTGCAGGGTACAAACACACTCTGAAGGTGTGTACTTCCTGGATGAAGTGTGTGTGTGTGTGTGTGTGTGTGTGTGTGAGAGAGAGAGAGAGAGAATACACACAAATAGTGTAAGACAAAGTACCAGGAAGCCATGTGAGTAAACTGAAAAGTTCTGAATTAAATTTTTTAAAGGTATTATGACATCACTACTCTTGCAACGTTATCAGTTAATTATGCCACTAACTGTGCACTAATTTTAGTGTAATATACTCTTGGTTTTGTTTCTCTAATGAGAAAAACCTCAAAGGCTTATGGGACAATTTACCTGCTGACTATTAAAACCATTAATAAATACTGATTCACATTATGTAATAACGTGACTGTTTTGGCCATTTAGATCCATCACATCTCAATTCGGTGCATGCAATTTTAATTAAATTAAACTTTTTCATTTCAAAAATATTGTTAAACAGGCAGTAAAAAGTGTTAAAGTTCTGAATCTATTGCGGGAAAGTTGAGGTTGCCCTGAGCCCAGTGGGAATCCTCAGCTCACCCCTTGGCTGGGAATACAATAATCCCTTCAAATGCAGCAATCCACTTCCAAATCAAACAAGTGTTTGTGAAGGGCCGTGGTAGTGCATCAAAAATCAAACAATTACTTCTTATGTCATTGTTTTTAATGCTCGAGTAAAAGCATATGTTAAGTGCTATAGGTTTGCTTTTATTTATTTAATGCTGCAACACATTGTGGTGGGGTTTTTAACTTGCCTTACTGATGAATGTGTAGGACTTTGCTTGTCGGCGGGTTTTACGGTAAAATAAAGATCATTGGCTGTGTTTAAAATGCCACCATAATTTTTTTTTTTTAATAAAATATATACTAATCTGTGAATATTGTGTGTTTTATAGTGAAAAATATGGCAGAAGGAGCAATTGAGATTGGATTGCTTTGATAAGTGATCTGTAGACAAGTAGGTGGAGAAGTGGGTGGGTGACCTTAAAACCGTTTCCTTTCACTAAAGATTAAATCTCCTCCCTCAGAATATCTTCAACTGGATTCCAGATAGCACCCTCCCTTGTATCGTTTCAATCTGGGCTATTATATACTTGCTTTTACACCCTAGGTAACAACTAAATGTCTAATAGGGAGCCATTTGGGATTTAGGCTCAACTTTTCAGGGAAACGCCAAAAGAAAAATGTCATGGTTTTTGACACTTTGACACCTTTAATTAGCAAAGCTAGTCAGCTCGATGACACCTTAATCACTTGACAAGTGACTTGACTTGACTACTGAGGGATCATGAGACATGAGATTCATAAGAATTCCCATCCAGTGGGTTTCAATTATGGATGACTGAATAACTGTTGGATCATTTCTGAAATTAATATGATGTTTGTTTTATGGCATATAAATAACTTTATAAAAAATTATTCTTTTTTTTTTAAGCCTAAATGATGGCTGTTTTCTTTTTTTTTTTTTTTTTTTTTTTTTCCCCCCTTCCACCCTACTTTATATGGAGTTTCAACAGGAATTATTTTTCTGGATTTTTCCTGTTCTGGCTCGTCTCAACTGAAACAAATGGGTCGAATCCTGATTAACTTGGTCTTGAATCGCATTATCCCGTCTCTTTGGCCTCCCCCCGTGAAGCTACCTAACAAGCCTCGTACCAGTAGATTTGTGCAGATAACACGAGGGGCATTGTGGCGGCGGGGCGCGCTACAAATCCTTAATTACAGCATCGGGGATCTGGTGACTCCTCCATCCAATAGCGGGCTCCCCCTGCGGAGAGGGCTCTTTGATCAAGAAAATCCAATTATTTGTGTATATACATTTCCCACATAGTGATTACTTCATTAATTGTCCCGCCTTTATCTCCACCCTGCCCATCCCCCCCTAATAATCAGCCCTTTTATCCAGACCAACAAACACACCATAGGAGCTTTGTGGATTCAAAGGATTTGCTTCCCGCTCTCAAAGAGCCGCTATTCTTTGATGATTGGGCAGCGGCAAACTTCAAAGTAATAAATCTTCCTCCTGACTGGCTGGCGGCCCACCAAAGTCCTTATCAAATCCTAAGAAGTGATCCTTCAGTCCTTCAGATGGTCCAAGGATATCTGGAGGAGAGGAAGCGCAGGGACTCCACTTTCTTTTTATTTTTTTCTTTTTTTTTTCTTTTTTTTTTTCCCAGGAACGCGCTTTTGTGTTTCTCCCGGCACTCCAACTGTTCGCCTGAGACTGTGGAAGAGGCGAGGAGAAAGTTGATGATGGCAGCGGTGGCTGTGCTGAGGAATGACAGTCTACAGGCGTTTCTGCAGGTTCGTCTGACGTTTTTAAAAACTGATCAAAAAATGTTCTCATAAATGAAGTGACTGATGCAGTGCGTGTAGATTTACACGCATTTTGATCCGCACGATTTGATTCTTTGCCAAATCAAAATATACATAGAGATAAACATGTATTTCTAAATCGACTTAAACAAAACAAAACCAAACTTTTGAAATCAGAAGTTTTATTTTTGCAAAAGTTCCACATCACACTTTTCGTCCAGCATGCTAACTTTATGTCATGTCTTCTTTTTGGATCATCCAGGACCGCACTCCGAACTCTTCACCGGAGAACAACAAGCATTCACCTCTGGCGCTTCTAGCAGCGACGTGTAACCGGATCGGGCACCAGCACCATCCCCACCACCATCATCATCATCACCACCATCATCATCATCACGCATCCAACCCGCCAGACTTCCTCCAAGTTCCGTACGACGCCACCCTGGCTTCTCCATCGCGTATTTTCCATCCGTGGAGTAACGAGCCGAACCCTCAGCCCGCGCTGTCCAGCAGTCCGTCTTTTGGACTTTCTTCGAAAGGTCCACTTTCCGCGCACCTCCCAGGCTCCTACAGCTCCCCTCACGAGCTGCCGTTAACCCCACCGGCAGAACCCTCGTACCCGTACGATTTCTCGCAGGTGAAGATGCTTCCGTGCTCCGTCCAGTCATTACAGGCCACGTGTCCTCCGACCTACGTCCCCGCTGTGACGTATACGACTCCAGCGCCCATGCCACCTGCCGTGCCAGCTTTTGTCGCCGGTCACACTGGCCTGGTACCCCAACAGCAGAGACAACTGTCCCCGAATCCGGCCGAGGACATCCCTTGGTGGAGCTTGCAGCAAGGAAACGCCGTCAGTCACCCGTCGTCCCTGGCGTCGCACCGTTTCCCTCTGCAGAGGGGTTTAGTGCTTGGACACACGGACTTGGCGCAGTACCAGAGTCAGATCGCGGCTCTGCTGCACCCCAAATCCCCGCTCGCGTCCGCGCGCCGGTGCCGCAGGTGTCGCTGCCCGAACTGCCAGACATCCAGCTCAAGCGACGAACCGGGGAAAAAGAAGCAGCACGTGTGCCACGTTCCCGGCTGCGGGAAAGTTTACGGCAAGACGTCACACCTGAAAGCGCACCTGCGCTGGCACTCCGGAGAGAGACCGTTCGTGTGCAACTGGCTGTTCTGCGGGAAAAGTTTCACGCGCTCCGACGAGCTCCAGAGGCACCTGAGGACACACACCGGCGAGAAGCGCTTCACCTGCCCCGACTGCTGCAAAAGGTTCATGAGGAGCGACCACCTGGCCAAACACGTGAAAACCCATCAGAACAAGAAAACCAAACCTCACGAGAAGGGCGCCGAGCACGTGAAACGGGAAGAAACGAGACACATATGACAACAACAACAACAACAACATCAACAACAACAACAACAACAACAACATCATCATCATCATCATCATCATCATGCCGTCATGCCTGCACACAGGACATCCCAAATGGACTCTCCCCAAATTGTCCCTGTTTCTGAACAACAGTGCAGGCGGTTTGTTTGTCCGGTGTGAAAAGTCGCAGTGGACTGTGTGGAAGCTGCTTTTCAGGATTTGTAAATATGATCCTCAAAGTCTGTCAGTTAGTTCTGATCGGGACTTTTGGAAAGCTGTGTGATATCCCTGTGCTGCTCATACGTCACCAACAAGTTCTGAACTTGTACCAAGATCTTTGTCTTCGGTGGAAGATCTCGCATTGATTGTAAATATATATATATTTAATAGCTTTTGTTGAAGGAAAGTGTCAGTTTTTTCGCTCCTTGTGGGGTGTCAGCATGCGATTATGAAAACAAGCTGTTGGATTGCTGTGTACAAATAAACAAGTTGTTCACCCGACTAAAGTTGAGTGGAGGTGTTCACATCACGCTGACGGGAAAATAGTAGAAAATCTTATCAGCTTCCTGGTTTCACTAAATCCTTCAACTCAACTTAATATCAACCAGTTATTATTATTTTTTTTATTATTATTTATTTATTTATTTATTATTATTATTTATTATAGGGGGAACGTTTGCTCCTAGCCATGCTCCTATTAAAAATGGTAGTCGTCATGGCTTGAAGTTTGGATTATTGGATTGGTTGTCTAAAACAGCTGGACAGCAATATCACTGTAACTTTATCTTATTTTAATCAAGGCTCATGCACGTGCTCTAATGCAGTGATTTGTCCACATTGGCCCAAGTTTGTGTCTGCTTTATTGAACATAAAATGAGCCTCTATCTATTTAATGAACTTGCTTTTAATTACTTTAAGTAATAGTTAAAAAAAAAAAAACTAATTTGTTGAATTAGCAGTCAATACATAGAAATGCAATACCTTTTTTCCAGAACAAATTATTCATTCATTCATTCATGTTTTGAACCGTTTAATCCAAATTGCGGTTGCCGTGAGGCCGATGCCCATCTCAGCGGACTCTGGGCGAGGGCAGAGTACACCCTGGACACCTCACCAGGCCATCCCAGGGCAGAAACACGCTGATGGCGATGCAGCCTACTCTTGATAAAAGTCAGCGATGGTCCTTTTACATGCCTCACACCAGAGATAGTGAGAGACATGGCCAGCCTTTGATAACCCAGGTAGTAACACTGGGGGAGGAGACGACGACAGTGACAGCCAGTTGAGAGTGGGGCTCGAATCCCCAACCTTGATCCATGACCAGCACCATATACCACCTGGCCACCACTGCCCCTGAACAAATTTACACAAACCTATTTTTTGAAGCACATCTGGGCAACAAAATCTATTAACAAATGTTTTAAACTGTTGTCTTGTACACAGCGAAACTAAATGTATCACAAAATACAGCTGTGGTTCTAAAATGATACGGCCTTTCCTCAAAACGTTAAAGTATTTATTACACTAAAAGGGGAGGAATTCACTTTGCCTCCTGTTTGCAGCACCTAAAGGCCTTAAAGTGTCATTAATTTCTGCATAATTCAGAGGCTGGTCTGTATTTGTAGTGTCCATTCACAGAAAAGGTGTCTTCCATTTTTTTTTTTTTTTTTTTTTTTTTTTTTTTTTTAATAAATGGCTTCTTTCTGTATACATCAGTTTAATTCATAGTGGGCTCTATTTTCGTGCTCTTTCTGAAAGGGATAAACATCTGTATTCTTTTACATAGGACATTTGAGTGTTGCTCCAAAGGGATAAGTGAAGAATTCTTAAAGATCATCTTTTTCCATGGGAGCGTTAAGAACTTTTGTGTGCATCTAGAGCAGGGGTGCTCAATCCTGCTCCTGGAGATCTACCTTCCAGAAGGCATTCGCTCCAACCTTAATCATGCCCACCGAACCATCCAATCATGTAATCAAGGAACTTTGAAATGTCTTCAGACCTGACTGGATCTTACATGTCACATGGGCCACACTAGGGTTGGAGATAAAGTTATCTGGAAGGTAGATCTCCAGGAGCAGGACTGAGCACCCCTGATCTAGAGCATATACATGTTGATGATGGAGTCATGTAAGTATAGCTCATCCTTTAATATCCAGTAACCTCTGATCAAACTGTTGAAATTACAAGATAAGCTAGCGTTACTTTAATTCCAGACTATTGAATATCAAATGATGTGTGTTGTTGTCAACATATCCGCCTCACAGCAAGAAGGTCCTTGGCTCAAGTCCTGGGCTCAACAAAGGTGGTTCTGTGTGGCATTTGTATGTTTTTCACGTGCTTGCATGGGCAGTGGTGGTCTAGTGGATAGGGCACAGGATCGTTGATCCTAAGGTTGGGGGTTCGAGTCCCCACAAGGTTGTCACTGTCCTCCCCCCCCCCCCCCCCCCCCCCCAGTGCAGCTAACTGGGTTATCAAAGGCGGGCCATGTCTCTCACTGTCTATGGTGAGAGGCATGTAAAAGAACCATTGCTGACTTTCGTAAAGAGTAGCTGCAAAGCCGTCAGCGTGTTTCTGTCCCTTGCTAAAGGATTGTGACAGGAAGGGCATCTGACGTAAAAACCTCTGCCAAATCAAACGTGCGAATCAGATGATTCACTGTAGCGACTCCCGAGAAAAGGGAAAAAGCCGAAAGGAAGACAGGGGGAAAAAAAGCATGGGTTTTCCCTGGATACTCCAGTTTCCTCCCACACTCCAAAGACAAACTAATTGGCTATTCCATACAAGTGTGTGTGTGTGTGTGTGTGTGTGTGAATGGTTTTGTGTGCATGTGTGTGTGTGTGTGTGTGTGTGTGTGCACGCTGGTCTTGCAATAGACTGGCAAGCTGTTCTGGATTTACCCTGCTTTGGCCCAGAATCAGCTCAGAAAGGCTCCAGCCTCTGAGTGACTCTAGTAGGATTAAGTAGTTCAGGAAAATGGATGAATGAAGTTTAAATTGCTATAATAATCAAATACAAGCTATTTCTATGACTAAACACTGGCTCCACAACAATTTACCTTCCTGGATTCGAGTTATTTGTACAAAGAGAAATCCCCACTGATCAAACAACTGAGGGTGGGGGTGTGCATGTAAATGGTTTGGTTTTAAAACTGTGTTTTTTAATATTAAGTAGACTTTTATTATTATAATTAATAATAGGTTATAATCATAGTCCTCATATGTCGTCATTCACAGACCCAATAAATGATCTATTTATCTATTTGTCAATCTAACTATTTACTCTGCATTGAAGTGTTATGTTCATAATCCTAATTATGTACATCGCTGTACTGTGCAAATCATTTTTCTTTCTTTTGCAGTGTGTGAAACTACCAATTCCCATCCCGTTATACACAACAACATTGCAGCTGTACCACAGAGCACATACAGTAAATTAACAAATATGCTGTACTGTACAGTCCATTAATTAAATTCTCAAAAGAATCTTCTCTATTCACCCAAAAGGTTTATTTCAAGTACTGGATCTAAAAGTATGTACAATAGGCACATCTAACATAAACTTATAGACAGGATAAGAGTCACTTTTCTCGCCACTTCAGAAGCACAATTATTCTCAAACGTCAAAGGTGTAGTGGTTTAGGGTGCTGCGTTCATGATTAGGAGGTTGTGTGTTCGAATCCCAGTTAGACCCCCACTGTGCTAAAACCCCTGGGCGAGGTCTTATGCATAAGTGTGCCTCTGTTCACCCAGCAGTATAAATGGGTACCAGTAAAATATACTAGGAAGGTTACCATGGACGAGTGTCCCATCCAGGAGGAGTTGAACCCCTGCGTGCTTCACGCTACAGAAACCGGGGATGAGGAGCGGCCTGATGAGCCACCATGGCTCGGGTGTAAAAAGCCCAAAAGACTACATTTTTCAAAAAGGCCAGAGAGTTCAGGAACAGGAATGCCAGAGATCTAGAGGAAGTGTACAAACAAGTCCAATATAAGTAATA
Source organism: Plotosus lineatus (assembly GCA_024760905.1). Lineage (NCBI taxonomy): Eukaryota > Metazoa > Chordata > Actinopteri > Siluriformes > Plotosidae > Plotosus > Plotosus lineatus. The sequence goes on along the minus strand of CM045729.1, from coordinate 53,301,073 downwards.
TAACCGCATTTTAAGATTTCAAACATTTTGTACATTTTTAATAATCCAAAACAATGCTGAGTGTTTAAGAGCATTAGTGGGAGGCCAAAATGTATGGAAGTTAAAACTAGAATAACTTGGTCCCTCTTGGCAAACATAGATAACTATGGAGCAGTGCTTTTGTAACAAAAAGACCCCAACACATTTCAGTGAAAATACAAATCTGAATTCAACTGATAATGTGTGAGATTTCAGGTAAGGTGCAAAAATTAAACAAAAAAGCTACAAGTTTACTCCAATAGTATTATATTATATTATATTTTATTTATATATATATATATATATACACACATACTAGTCCTCAAAAAATTAGCATATTGTGATAAAGTTCATTATTTTCTGTAATATACTGATAAAAATTAAACTTTCATATATTTTAGATTCATTGCACACCAACTGAAATATTTCAGGTCTTTTGTTTTAATACTGATGATTTTGGCATACAGCTCATGAAAACCCAAAATTCCTATCTCAAAAAATTAGCATATTATGAAAAGGTAGTCTAAACGAGCTATTAAGCTAATCATCTGAATCAACCAATTAACTCTAAACACCTGCAAAAGATTCCTGAGGCTTTTAAAAACTCCCAGCCTGGTTCATTACTCAAAACCACAATCATGGGTAAGACTGCCGACCTGACTGCTGTCCAGAAGGCCATCATTGACACCCTCAAGCAAGAGGGTAAGAGACAGAAAGAAATCTCTGAGCGAATAGGCTGTTCCCAGAGTGCTCTATCAAGGCACCTCAGTGGGACGTCTGTGGGAAGGAAAAAGTGTGGCAGAAAACGCTGCACAACCAGAAGAGGTGACCGGACCCTGAAGAAGATTGTGGAGAAGGGCCGATTCCAGACCTTGGGGGACCTGTAGAAGCAGTGGACTGGGCTATAGGTGCCGCATTCCCAGGTCAAGCCACTTTTGAACCAGAAACAGCGGCAGAAGCGCCTGACCTGGGCTACAGAGAAGCAGCACTGGACTGTTGCTCAGCGGTCCAAAGTACTTTTTTCGGATGAAAAAAGCAGCTAGCAGCTAGCTATCAGGAGATTTTGGAGCACTTCATGCTTCCATCTGCTGAAAAGCTTTATGGAGATGAAGATTTTCATTTTTCAGCACGACCTGGCACCTGCTCACAGTGCCAAAACCACTGCTAAATGGTTTACTGACCATGGTATTACTGTGCTCAATTGGCCTGACAACTCTCCTGAATCTGTATATAGATAGAGAATATATAGAGAATAGAGAATCTGTGGGATATTGTGAAGAGAAAGTTGAGAGACACCAGACCCAACACTGTGGATGAGCTTAAGGCCGCTATCGAAGCATCCTGGGCCTCCGTAACACCTCAGCAGTGCCACAGGCTGATTGCCTCCATGCCACGCCGCATTGAAACAGTCATTTCTGCAAAAGGATTCCTGACCAAAGTATTGAGTGCATAACTGAACATAATTATTTGAAGCTTGACTTTATTGTATTAAAAACACTTTTTTTTTTTATTGGTCGGATGAAATATGCTAATTTTTTGAGATAGGAATTTTGGGTTTTCATGATCTGTATGCCAACATCATCAGTATTAAAACAATAAAAGACCTGAAATATTTCAGTTGGGGTGCAATGAATCTGAAATATATGAAAGTTTATTTTTTATCAGTACATTACAGAAAATAATGAACTTTATCACAACATGCTAATTTTTTGAGAAGGACTAGTATATTACAGGATAGGATTAGGAATGAGTCCATCAGAGGGACAGCACATGTAAGAGGTTTTGGAGACAAAGTCAGAGAGGCTAGATTGAGATGGTTTGGACATGTACAGAGGAGGGATAGTGAGTATATTGGTCATAGGATGCTGAGGTTGGAACTACCAGGCAGAAGGCCTAGAGGAAAACCAAAGAGACGATTCATGGACGTGGTGAAGGAGGACATGAAGGCAGTTGATCTAAGAGAAGAAGATACAGAGGATAGGGTGAGATGGAGGCAGATGATTCACTGTGGCGACCCCTGAAGGGAAAAGCCGAAAGGAAAAGAATAATATATTACAGGCTTTTCAATTGCAATGTTCTTGAGATAGTAATTTAGCCACGAAGCTCTATCAACATAGCAATGAAAATAAAATATTTCTGTTCATATCTCTCTGGGATGATTATGGACAAACAAAGGGTTTCTAAAATTAATGCTCGAAGACCCCACTGGTGATGTCAGTGACTTTTACACATCATATAATTTGTCTATACATGATGACAGCAGAAGTATCAGTGCTCGTGTTGCTACGTAGACTGATATAAAATCTAATTTTGACACATATTCACTTGATTCATTCATTATGGTCAGTTAAGTAACATAACTGAAAAACTCGGTTGAACACAATGAAGAACATTCAAGATTATTTTGTTGATTATTTATTATATTATTTTATATGATGTATCCCAGGATGGTGACATATTGGTTACCACATCCATCTCACAGCAAGAAGGTCCTGGGTTCAGTGCCCTAGTGAGAGCATTCCTGTTTGTAGTTTGCATGCTTCCCCATACTTATGTTAGTTTCCTCTCCGTTCTCAGCTTTCCTCCCACAGTACAGACATACAAGTCCTTCTCAAAAAATTAGCATATTGTGATAAAGTTCATTATTTTCTGTAATGTACTGATAAAAATTAAACTTTCATATATTTTAGATTCATTGCACACAAACTGAAATATTTCAGGTCTTTTATTGTTTTAATACTGATGATTTTGGCATACAGCTCATGAAAACCCAAAATTCATATCTCAAAAAATTAGCATATCATGAAAAGGTAGTCTAAACGAGCTATTAACCTAATCATCTGAATCAACCAATTAACTCTAAACACCTGCAAAAGATCCCTGAGGCTTTTAAACCCCAATCATGGGTAAGACTGCCGACCTGACTGCTGTCCGGAAGGCCATCATTGACACCCTCAAGCAAGAGGGTAAGACACAGAAAGAAATCTCTGAGCGACTAGGCTGTTCCCAGAGTGCTGTATCAAGGCACCTCAGTGGGACGTCTGTGGGAAGGAAAAAGTGTGGCAGAAAACGCTGCACAACCAGAAGAGGTGACCGGACCCTGAGGAGGATTGTGCAGAAGGGCCGATTCCAGACCTTGGGGGACCTGTGGAAGCAGTGGACTGGGCTACAGGTGCCGCATTCCCCAGGTCAAGCCACTTTTGAAGCAGAAACAGCGGCAGAAGCGCCTGACCTGGGCTACAGAGAAGCAGCACTGGACTGTTACTCAGTGGTCCAAAGTAGTTTTTTCGGATGAAAGCAAATTTTGCATGTCATTCGGAAATCAAGGTGCCAGAGTCTGGAGGAAGACTGGGGAGAAGGAAATGCCAAAATGCCTGAAGTCCAGTGTCAAGTACCCACAGTCAGTGATGGTCTGGGGTGCCATGTCAGCTGCTGGTGTTGGTCCACTGTGCTTTATCAAGGGCAGGGTCAATGTAGCTAGCTATCAGGAGATTTTGGAGCACTTCATGCTTCCATCTGCTGAAAAGCTTTATGGAGATGAAGATTTCATTTTTCAGCACGACCTGGCACCTGCTCACAGTGCCAAAACCACTGCTAAATGGTTTACTGACCATGGTATTACTGTGCTCAATTGGCCTGCCAACTCTCCTGACCTGAAGCCCAGAGAGAATCTGTGGGATATTGAGAAGAGAAAGTTGAGAGACTCATCAACACTGTGGATGAGCTTAAGGCCGCTATCGCAGCATCCTGGGCCTCCATAACACCTCAGCAGTGCCACAGGCTGATTGGCTCCATGCCACGCTGCATTGAAGCAGTCATTTCTGCAAAAGGATTCCGAACCAAGTATTGAGTGCATAACTGAACATAATTATTTGAAGGTTGACTTTTTTGTATTAAAAACACTTTTTTTATTGTTTGGCTGAAATATGCTAATTTTTTTGCCAAAGTTATCAGTATTAAAACAATAAAAGGCTTGAACTACTTCAGTTGTGTGTAATGAATCTAAAATATATGAAATTCTAATGTTTATCAGTACATTACAGAAAATAATGAACTTTATCACAATATGCTAATTTTTTGAGAAGGACTGGTACACATTTGGCCAACTAAAGATATTTGTGATTGCCCCAAAAGTGAAGAGAATGGTTGTGTGTATGTACATCCTGTGATGGATTGTCTGGCAAGCTGTTCAAGCTGTACCCCACCTTCACCACTGCATTCCGACAATAACCAAATAATATATTTATCTGCTGTATAATTCAAATCTTTTCCATCCAATGAATACAAGGTGATTTTGCAAGTGAATCAATAGTGAATTAAGCTGGTTGCTCAGAGGGAGTTTTTGCTGATGGGATAAGTATCAAAATAATGTGACATGGATACTATCAGTAATGATTATGCTGATGAAATTCAAGTGTATTAATTCTTTGAATGAATTGTGACATGAATAGTTATGATCATGTGTCAACTTTTTATTCCATATACTGTGTTAATTGCATTTTTGTGTGTTTAATCCCTTCCTCATTTAATGGTAGTGTGATGCAATAGTTAAGGCTCGAGGCTACTGATCAGAAGGACAGGGGTTTTAGATCAAGTACTCCCAAGCTGTCACTGTTGGCCCCTTGAGCAAAGCCTTTAAAGGTGCATGTTCACTGGTGAATGTGTTTCCTCTTCCATCATCAGTTTATTTTGGCTGGATACAAAGGTGACCAAGCAAAACCACACCTGTTGTATCTTCTATTCACCAGGTTCACATCTTGATTTGATTCTGTGTCTGTTCATAATACCAAGACTGCGAAGGAAAAATCTTGGGCATGTAAGATCACTTGGCACTGTAAGACAGTTCCATAGAAAGTAGGAAAAGCCCAAAATCAAGTGTTAAGGAAACAAAAGAGGGCAATAGATTTTACTAGAAATGATAAATTACCATTCCTCAATTCAGTGTTTCTCTTGGACACACACACACATTTTTATATATATATATATATATATATATATATATATATATATATATATATATATATATATATATAATATACACACATACACACACACACACACATATATATATATATATATAGATATATATATAGATAGATAGATTAAATATATATATATATATATATATATATATATATATAGAGAGAGAGAGAGAGAGAGAGAGAGAGCGTTTCTGCTGATGGAATGAGTATCAAAATACAGTAATGTTACATGGGTCCTATCAGTAATGATTATGTTGATGAGATGTATAAAATGTATAAAGTGTATAATATATATATATATAAAAATATCTTCATGTCTGGTGCAGAGGTCACTTAGACCCCTTATAGGAGCAACCAAAGTGCTTCATAGAGTTATCATGGCCAATTCCATTTTATTTCCAAAAGATAATGTATTTCATGTTTATTTAATATGTCCGGTAAGTGAATGGGGCCTGTAAATCTCAACTTGTTTAACTTAGATAAAAATGTCACTCTGGATCAGGGTGTCCACCAATTGCCATGAATGTAAATGATATAGAGCTATTCTCCCACTTAATCAGAGTAAACAAAATTATCTGTGCCATTAACCATTATCACTGAAGCAGAATAATTGAAAAATAAGGTTGAAAAGTTCAGATGCAACACCTAGTGAATCCGGTTTTGTTTGAAAATGATGACATTTACCTGGGAAAGGTTATTTTGACTCCTGTTTTTCCAGAGTCCTTTAACCATTCCAGAACAAAAAAAGAGAAATAAATGAGGCGTATGCTTATCACCTGGAAGATTTCATTGTTTTTAAACCAAAGAGGTCGAGTGGACTTACTGGTTTTTGCATCGGATGTCTTCAGACATTAATTGGACCAGATTGCAGTTAAAAAAACTTCTGTCACGAGGTTATCATTTAGCAGCAACGTCATAGGCAGCTTGAAAAAACAAATCAACAAATTAAAAGTGTGTGGGTGTAAAAGAGATCAATGATGTGATCAAGTTTAGACATTACTTCTGGAAAGAACATAGAATCATAAATGAGACTCTCGAGGAATATCCAAAGGCCCATTCAGGGTTCTGTACTGCCTGACCAAAAGAAATGAGGCACACGAATTAGGGGAATTCATTAGAATTTGGTTGTGTTATCAGGAAAGGAAACAAATCTCTTCATAGCATCAGATTGTAATTCAATACATTGACTAGTCAGTTGAATTCAGTTTATTGCCACATACTGTAGTTACCAAAGCCTCAACCTGACCAATTAGAGCAACCTCCAGATCACATGCTTATGGAGTGTGTAGACTTGTACTATGTCCATTATGCATGAACATCACCTCCTGTGCTCTCCTTCTTATGCTGAATTGCCCCACACTGTGGAATATAATAAATCTGCACTCATCCAGCATGGCCTTTTCCCTCTGCTCCAGAGTAAATCTAGTAAATTGAAGCCTTTGTTTATTATTATGTTCAATAACAGGGAGTGCTCTGATAGCCACAACGCTATTAATGCACAGTCCTGAGAGTTCTTGCTGCATTGTGCAACGCACTAAACAAAGCTGTGAGATTTTTTTTTTTTCCAATAATATTTAATCATAAAAGTTTTTAGTTCACTACTCTGCTATCCCATTCTTGTGACTTCAGACAGCTCCTTGCTTGTTTTCTTGCTTGCTGTAGACCATTAATCTGATATTTCTTAACCACATTACTGTCTTTTACATGACCAGTGCATGCATGTTTCAAAGAAATGAAAAGCTGCTCACTGTGTAAGGATTTCGAGAGTTGTTTCCAGATGGTGGCATAGTGGTAAAGGGGTTGGGCTACTGATCTGTAGGTCAGTGGTTCAAACCCCACTGTCAACACTGTTGGGCCCTTGAGCAAGGCCCTTAACCTTCAATTGCTCAGCTGTATAAAAATAAATGATAATTGTAAATTAATCTGCATAAGAAAATCTGCAAAATGCTGCAAATGTGAATAAACTGCAATTCATCACCTCATCTGTAAAACATGACAGTATGGAGCATGTATGAGCGCCAAAAATACTGTCTATTCTTCAGATAGGACACCTGTTTTGTTTAGTTTGGGGGGTTTTGTTTTGTTTTGTTTTGTTCATTTATGCTTTTATTTTCTTGAAAAAGAATCAGGTTAGCTACTCAGATCTAAAGAAACACTTTAAATCTTATTAAGTATTCACCTTGTTCACACACAGTAACTTGAAACACTATTATAGATCAATTTTTCAGGGTCAAAAAATACACTGTGCAAGGTTCGAGGAAACTGATTTAAACTTCACTGAGCAGCAGTTCATTCACTGAAGGTAAATCTGATGACAAAATTGGAGTGAATATCCTCCCAAACTGTAGAACATCACTAGAGAGTATGTCAGTCTTCTGATGTATATACAGTACTGTACTGAAAATCTATGCAGTCATGATTCAGTTCGATAGGAAAGTAGTGGGATTTGAGTTAAACAATTAATATAAACAAATATATGGGGGAGGGGTTGTAATTACCTGACTCTTAGAAAAATTTATAAAGGACTGTAGATAATGTACTTCACCTAATATATGTGTAAATGCCCTAATTAAAGCAGATATTATTCTTCGCCTCACCTAATTTGGAGGATGAGGAAATTAACACTACCAGTAAGTTGTTATATTCCAACGCCATCTTCTGGCGTTTGTGAGTAATTAGTTTTAAAATTATATTATTGATTTTCTCTCTCTCTCTCTCTCTCTTCGAGATATATGTATATAAATATACATACATACATACAAACTTGAAAAGAGAGAGAAAACGAGAGAGGAAAATAAATAACATTTGAGATGTTTAGGTTTTTACTGAAACTGTAAGGCAAATATTTTTTAAAACATTGTATCTCAACGACAATTTCAAAAATATTCACTATATGGTGCATTTGAGTATGCAGTGTGAACTCGTTGAACAGTTGGTGCTTTGTGTTTTGATTGGGATAAATTCTAAATAAATAAACTACATAAACTACATACATCCACTACATAACGGCGATGTATGCGATCATAAATAATGCAGCCTACGTAGTATAGTAAATAGATATCGTGGAGCGATGTGTTGCTTGTGGTTCAGAGGGAGCTGTCCAGGTGCTGAAATACGGTGCCGCAGCGCCGCTCAACGGCAATACGAACGAACCCACAACTCCAAAGCTGCACATCAAATCTGAGCCCGAGTTTATATTTCTACATTTAATTTCACTATCTGGGTCCACACATTAACTGTCCAAACCATCAGCGATTCAGTTTTACTGTGTCCGATTTTTAATCCACCAGTGCTTGCTTCCCGCAAGTAAACCAGTTATTTACCGCCATCGTGTGGCTTTTCTTCCAAAGCATTCTGCGTTCTTTTTCATATGTGCTACAGTGTTAACTTAAATAAAACGAATTTCTCACGCATATAAAGGTTGCATGACCACCATGTGCGTGTAGCTTAATGATTATTAATCATCTGCTCCACGGGTAAAATGACTGATTATGGTGGTGGTATTCTATGATTAGGACGGACACTATTTCAATTATTTTCCGTTTCCTTACGAGTGCATTTCCCCTACTCTTTTTCTTTTATTTTTGGCCAAGGTCACGATATTTCCAAACCCCCCCCCCCCTCCTTGTGTTTAAAGTGCGTGAGCGCGACTTCCAAAATCTTACGTGACTTGTTCATTCTTGGTCACAAGTCCTGTGGGCAAGTCCTAAAAGTAACTCGAGTGAGTCCTGTGAGGTTTTGCCCCCCCCGCACACTCACCCCACCCCACCCCGCCACCCCTCCAATTTCTGATGTGGACTGCTTTGTCTATGACTTGCTTCAACAGGAGGTAACAGGGTTCCTCACACGCACACGCAGGAACGAATTAAACGGTGGAGCTGAGCGGCAAGCGTCAGCAAATCGCACGTGTCCTCTCCAAAGGTCACCCCGAATGGAATTTAGGAGGCTATTGTTTTCGCCAGGCTTTGCTCGGAGTGAACGTACACCTGACCTGACCTGGTTCTCTTGTGATTTTTGATATTTCGCTGTCTTGAGATCATTGGATTTGCTTTGCAAGGTAACTTGAAATGCTTCTCATGCTTCATCAGTGGCTTCCTTGAAAACAGTGTTCTAACAGGTGCCTTATCCAGCGCAATATATTGTCTTGGGGCAACATGGTGTCCTTCAAACTGACATATCAGTGCATCCCTCCGAATTGAGGTTTACTAAAACTGTGTGGTGCACATGAATCAGCCAGCAATTCTGTTCAAACGGACAAAACTGATTCTTCTGTCAAAATCGGATTTGCATGAGTTCTGAAAATATTATTCTCGCAATTCTGTTCACTCGACTTTTTTGGCATGTCTCGCAGTCTGTACATTTTTATTTATCAGTAACCACTTGTAATCATGGATGCATTTATTTGCGCCACGGACCAGTTGGCCATTCCCCATGTTCTGTTATTTATACGAAATCAACTTTGCCTGATATCTCAGCTCACACACTGAACTGTGTAGTTGAAATAAAACTGGTAATAATACATAATGCATCTTATTTCTCCTGAAGTTCTCCTGTGCGTTTTCTGTAAGTATTGCACGAGTCCTGGATTCATTGTAGTAGATGATTATTTTTAACCTCGGGTGTAATCTCTAATAATCTCAACTGCTGCCTATTGTCTTTAGTTCAGAATTCCCGACAAATGTGGACGGCACACCTGACGCTAAACTTTCTCTTTGCTTCTTCGCAGTGAATGTGACTGTTCAGTGGGATAAAAGTACAGCTGTGACAGAGCTCTTTGGTCTTCAGCCCCCCATCCCCTTAAAGCGATGGCGGCGCCGACGGCTCCTTCCTCCTCCCCTTCCGCCTCGTGCGGCGGCGAGTCCAGCCCCAACACGACAAATTTACGGCCACCTGCGTCAAGTAGGTGCATCTTCCACATAACACGCTGCTGCACCCCAGATATTTGCTTCGTGGCTGCTGCTGTTAATCTCGTCCTGGGAAGGGGCTGCGGCGGGGCGCGCGGAGTTGGGGGGGGGTGGGGGTAGGGGTGGGGGGTTGTGGGGGGTGTGGGGGGTAAAACAGCACCAGTTGGTCACCGCCTCAGGTGCAGCAAATCACGCACAGTCAGTGTCAGAATTAAAAGCACACAATGGACACGATTAAAGAAGACGGACACCCCCAGAACTACCTTTATACACTTTTACTATCTTTCTTTCTTTATAAATATTATTATTATACATTGTTCTTTTCGCAAATCTTCTGTTATTCGTGGAGCAGAATGAAATAAATAATAATAATAATAATAATAACAGTAATAATAATAATAATAATCATAGTATACAGTGGTGGCCCGGCGGTAAGGTACTGGATTACGGATCCCAAGGTTCAAGCCTCACTGTCAATGGTTGTCACTGCCCTCCCCAGTGCAGCGAACTGGTTATCAAAGGCCGGCCATGTCTCTCACTGTCTATGGTGTGAGGTTCATGTAAAAAGACGTTTCTGACTTTCAACACGAGTAGCTGCATAGCCGTCAGCGTGTTTCTATCCTGCGGTGTCCTGGCGAGCTGTCCAGGGTGTACTCTGCCTTCGCCCAGTGTTGGCTGAAATGGACACCAGCCTCCTCGCAACCCTAATTAGCATTAAGCGGTTCAGAAAATGAATTGGTGCTTAATAATAATAATAATAATAATAATAATAATAATAATAATAATAAAGCATTATTATTGTTTTTGTTCTTGTTGTTGTTGTTGGATTTATTATCAGCCTTCTTAATTCTGCCTGAAAATGAAAAAAAAAAAAAAACCAGGGCCACCTTCAGCAGTGTGTCGCCTAATTAAGTGAGGAGCAGCTCTAATTGTAAAGGCACTAAATTGGTCGTAATGGCTGACTGTTCTCTGCAGCTTTGTCGCTGTGTGCTTGTGGGGGGAAGGAGTGTTTCCAATTTCTCCTTGCAAATGGCCTACATTAGCACGACTGTGTTCCATCATGCACTTTTAAGTGGCTCAACGCTGCTGATTACGTTTGGATATTTCTGGAGGACAATTTTATAGCCTGCATGTTACAAATTAAACCATGTCTTATTTTTCCGAGAAAATCTATGGAGTCCCCCCATAACTATTTTTTTTTTATTCTAGACATTTTTGCCTTTAATAATTTGTCACCATATGTGCCTATCTCTCACGTGCATTATTATCATCATCATCATCATCATCATCACTATTTATTGCTATTTACTGGCTCGTAAATGGCATTAAAATGAAGTGAAAGAAACACAAATTTTCCATTTTCCAAAGAACAACAATCAGGTGTAGTGACCCGCCTGAATAATTGAGATAATGTTCTTTAATAGAATGAGCATTTCATCCCAGGCTTTATTCCAAACAATTGGCGGGTCTTTGTGACTCTGGGGGTTTCACACGTTTGAATTAATTTGAAAGTGTTTGAGGGGAAACGCGGTGACTGAAATGGACTGCATTTAAGAGGAAGCTGATTATATTTAGTTGTAAAGCTTTCGTTCATTTGCTCCCACTGTAGGCTATGACTGGAGTGGGGTTGCACACGGATGTACGAGAAAGCTCGGGATGAAGATATGTGGTGAGTTCTCGCTATTTCTATTTGTTTGCGCAAACAGCAGATAAAATGTGGACACTCTGGGGGTGCCAACAACAACGGCTTTGTCATTACTTCTCTTGGAAAGTGTCCATGCAGACAGATGTGAGACCAGCGATTACATCATTCATTTTGGATAATGTCGGAATTTTTCATGAAAGAAAAATTCCGACAAGAAATGCTTGAAGAAAATTCTGCAAATAAATGAAACCCATTTGTTAATAGTGACATTTTCACTCACTCATGCCATATATTTAATATCGTCAAAGCGGGGTGCATGAGGCATGGACTGGTCTCCTAACTTGGCCTTTAGCGCCCCCAGCTGGGAGAGTTAAACATGGGCAGTGACGGGTTTGATCAGCTAATTATCGTTGAATTAAAGAGCTGCAACTGTCCCGTGTATCAGAAATACAAGTGGGAGGGGACACCCCGATCTTTATACGTATTTCCGTTTGAGATACAAAATATGTTTGTAAACAGTATAAAGCCCAACACTCTGAAGGCCAGACCGATATTTATTGTGCATGCAGGATAAATACAGAACCCATGTTTCTGCTTTATATACTTAATATACAGAGTGGCTGGATTATGGAGATGTGATGTAATTATTAATAATAATAAGTGCATCCCAATTCATGAAGATTCTAGTAAAAAAAAATACTTAGTGGATCAAACCCGGGATAAATTCCCTGTTCTCGCAGGAGTTGTGCTCGGTGGTAATCTGTTAACCAGCCCACTGGCTCTTCCAGGCTGTGTGTGTGTGTGTGTGTGTGTGTGTGTGTGTGCGCGCGCGCGCCCGCTGTGTGTTTTCCTGCGATAGTGCGGCGCTGCTTTGTGTGCGGCTGCGGTGCTGCTGTGAGATTACAGCGCCATCAGATAAGATTCCTCTAATGGGGGGAAAAGGCTCGAGGTGAAGGGGTCCTCGAACACTCTTTAAAATTAATCATGGGCTGAAAATAAACTGGAAATCTCTTCTATTTCAATTTGAATTCTTAGCTTCCAACGCTTGTGTGCTAAATTGTTCAGGCAAACAATGTGTTTATTTAATAGTTTTAAACGTTTATTATTATTATTATTATTATTATTATTATTATGTGGGCGGGGTCCATTTACTAAAGATACAAAGTTGAAGTTTTCTCAAACACATTCAGAAATTTCAAGTTCTACTATTTATTAATAACATTATTTGAAAAAAACTACACCGAATATATACGCTATAGGTATTACGTCATAAATCTAATTTTTAGACTACATGTAGGGTGAAAAGCTGTTTCTTCATTTCATTTGATATCATTCACCTGGAAATATGAATACATTGTATAAAATAATTTGTAATATAATTATATCTGCACCTTTTACGATGCATTTTTACTACAGGAGCTTTCCCAGCTACATGGAATCATTTTGTATGTGGGGGATATATTTTCCTTTTTCGTTTCTTTGCTTCCATTTTCAAACCAAGTGTATCGTCAATATGATATTTTTAGACTGGTAGCACCATGATATAAATTTCTCCCAATAAAAAAAAAAAACCTACTAGTTGTTGCACTGTAATAATAATAATAATAATAATAATAATAATAATAATAATAATAATAATAATAATAATAAAATAATAATAATACTATCTTGCAGAAATTGTGGTTTGTCCATGGGGGTGAAGCTATTTTGAGATAATAAGGATCACTGAGGTGGAATCGAACATGCATCATTAGCTGCGAGCTCAGTACGTCAGTGGTCGGTGGAGTGTGTGATGGGTTCGGTGTCTCGCTGATCTGCTCCGGGGGGATTTAGAGACGCTCTAAACGGAGCCCATTTGTTTTTGCTTGACTGATGTCATGGAGGCGAACCTAGCCCTGATTATGGGTTCATCATAAATCCTCGTGCAGTGGGCCTGAATCCTCCGTGCATGCTGCACACAGCTGTAAAGACTATTATAGCTATCAAGAAGTGTCTGGCCGTGCAAGTTGCATAAGACGACCCTGCTCTTTTTGTAACAATCCAGGATTTTTGCAGAAGAATAACAACCTTGATGAAAAGGGTCGAATTGTGGCCTCTCTGAATGAACAGTCATCACCACGGAAGCTCGGCTTGCAGGACTCACACTTCCGGCGTACTGAGACAGATTTCTCCAATCTGTATGCAAGGGGTGAGACACTTCTCCTGCATTTTTTTTAAGTAGATAAACTAGTGGAAACACAGTATATAGAAATTATGCACTGCCTGGCACACCTTTACGTTTCTTTCGACCTCATTTAGCTTTGATTAAAGCATGTACAGGCTGTCGCACTGTTTCCACATCGCATCATTTATTTCCTTCCAGAGTGGAATGTAGTTTTGTCGAGATTGTGAAGACAGGAGGGTCGATTCACTTCATAAAGTCTTCTCCAGCACATCCGAACACTTTCGGTTGGGTTAAGGTCAGGAATCTGTGGCGCCAATTCATGTGTAAAAATGATTCTTCATACTCTATCACCCCTCTTTCACTATGTGAGTCAATGTGAGATGAATACTGGCATTTTAGTCATGGAATATGCTGCGCCATAAAGAATGAAAGAAAAAATATATTGGCCATTCAGGTGGTCAGCTGACCTTATTTGTACATAAAGGTGCTGAGCCTGGACTTGCTTGGTAGTAGCCTATATGATCTGATCTGATAATAACCCCAGGTCATAATACTGTCTCCAAAGGCTTGTACAAAGGAGCAGTAGGCATGATGAGTGCATTGCATCATGACCCGCCCTTCTTAATCTTTTGCCCAATCATTCTGGAACAGGGCAAATCTCAACTTATTAGCCGATTTTACCTTTTCCATTGTTCCAGAATTTTTGGGTGGGCAGTGGTGGTCAAGTGGTATTGGGCGCTGGATCGCTGATCCAAAGGTTGGGGGTTCGAGTCCCACTCCCCACAAGGTTGTCACTGTCCCCCCCCCCAGTGCAGCTAACTGGGTTATCAAAGGCGGGCCATGTCTGTCACTGTCTATGGTGAGAGCTTCATGTAAAAGAACCATTACTGACTTTCGTAAAGACTAGCTGCAAAGTCGCCAGCGTGTTTCTGTCCCTTGCTATAAAAAGGGTTTTGACAGGAAGGGCATCCAATGTAAAAACCTCTGCCAAATTAAACGTGCGAATCAGATGATTCGATGTGGCGACTCCCAAGTAAAAAAAAAAAAAAAAAAGGGAAAAAACCGAAAGGAAGACAGACATTGTTCCAGAATTTTTTAACTTTATTCTGTATTCTTCTGTATTATTTTGCCTCAGTAACAAATGGAGTTCTAATAGCCAAGCCACACAGCTGTTAAGTCATAATCACATTATTGTGGCAAAAACTCTTACAAATTCCATACGCATCTTCTGTTGGATTTTTACGTTCAACCTCACTAAGGGTTCACGTGATCTATAATCACGGTCAACTGAGATTTTTTCCAATGAATTAAATCTACAAAGTTGATGCATTACTGCCATCCTTCCAGATTATAATAATGCAGTGACCGATACTCCAGACATCTTGGCAATCTCCAGTAATTTAACCCTTTTCAAACACAGTAACTTCTTTCCCAAAATCACAGGATATCTTCTCACAAATACATATATTTTTAAATTAGAAGTTACTCACTGTGTCAGTCAGGGTTAAAAGAATTGTTACCAGCTGGTGGGAGGGTGCTAGATTACTGATCCCAAGGTCGGGATTAAAGTCCCACTCTCAATGGGTTGTTACTACTGTCCCCTCAGTGCAGCTAACTGGATTATCCAAGGCCGGCCATGTCTGTCACTGTCTGTGGTGAGAGTCGTGTAAAAGAAGCATTGCTGACTTTTGTCAGGAGTAGCCTGCATGGCGGTCAGTGTGTTTCTGCCCTGTGATGGCCTGGTAAGCCGTCCAGGGTGTACTTTGTCCTTGCCCAGAGTTGGCTGAGATGGGCACTAACTTCCCCGCAACCCTATAGGATGAAGCAGTTCACAAAATGAAAGAATGGTGCAGTGATTATTATGGTTCAATCAAAGGGTCTCAGGTATTTGCTTCTTCGAATGCAAAACTGAATTTTCTGTGCAGGCAGTGTATGTGCTCTATTTCTTTGTGAGTTTATTGTTCCTTTTGATTCCCCTTTTTATCTGAGTGCTGATAACAGAACTGAATTATTACTTTTATAACCTAAAAGATTTACTGCCTGCTAAGAATGGTGAAGAGCCTACAATCCAGTTCCTGCTAGAAGTGGTGGAAATCCTTACAAACTATGTACGGAAGACATCTGACAGATCCACAAAGGTTTTGGACTTCCATCATCCACATCAACTACTGGAGGGTATAGAGGGCTTTAGCCTGGAGCTCTCAGACCAGCCTGAAAGTCTGGAGCAGATTCTAGTAGACTGCAGGGACACACTCAAATATGGTGTCAGGACAGGTGAGGGGAAGGAGGAGGAGGAGGAGGATGGAGGAGGAGTGGGGGGGGGGTTTATAGCATGACTGCTTTAAAAAAGTATGGTTGCTCATTTATTTGAACAGTGATATAAATACAGAATATTTAATAACAATATTATAATATAACAATAAATAGGCCACCATAATTATTTGTGGGTAATCCACAAATAATTATGGTGGCTTATTTATTGTTCCATCAGCAGTACTGGAGTTGTGAACTCTTCTTTTTTTGATGGTTTTCCCTCCCATCAGGTCATCCCAGATTTTTTAACCAGCTTTCGACTGGGCTAGACATCATTGGCTTGGCTGGGGAATGGCTCACCTCAACTGCAAACACTAATATGTGAGTTTTCAAATCTCTGCCTAATTTGTGCTTGTGTGTTAGTTACACCGTAGAAGTGTGACTGAAATATTATATAACAAAAACAGATTAGTCACACTGACAACAGCGAAGAACAGGATTGATGTACGGCCTGTAGATTAGGAGTGTCCGGCACATAAAGAGCTTCCCGGTTAAGGCTAATTTACATCTTGATTATCTCATATAAATGATTTACAGACACAATTTAAAAGGCATCATTTTGCAATCAGATAGTCATTATATGATTGGGTGAGTGATCCCCAATTTTAGACCTCATCAAATTACAAAGACAAATCACAGCTGCCTTATATACATATTTTAAATACGATTTGCTTCTCTTCAATTTTTTTTTCACTGTAAATAAGCGAATTTGGCCTGCTAAATGAAAGTTGGTGCCCTATTCAGTGATTCAGAGTAACTCCTGCTAGATTTCACCTTCATAGAACATGGGTGTAAAATAGCTCAGGGTAAATTCACCTGTCCAGAATGACCTTTAGAGGTCAGAGATTCTATTATGTCTTTTATGGTGTATGCCCTGACCATTTAGTTTTTACTATTTATCACCTGCAATGCAATGAACAACCCTTGTTACCTTCACTTAAAGAGTGTACAAAAATACTTCATAAGATCCATGATAACTTGTTAGTCATTATAGAATTAGAGACCAGTTTTGTAGTGCAGCTATTAGTAGCTGTTGGATCTTTTACTTTTACAAGATTAAATAGTGATTCATGTATCATTTGTTATTTATTCAAAGTTATTTATCATCAAGTTTGACTAAAAGATGACTTACCAGGATCTTATTACAATTATCTGATCAAAATGTTCAGTAATATGCTATATAAGGTCATATGACTAAATAAGGGTTTATTTCTGTTAGCAATGCTCAATTATCATTCTATATTATTTACAGTGTACTTACAAATGTATTTTATGAAATACTGCAAGGAATGCATTTACTGTATCACTGGAGTATTGAACCTGAGATGGGTGGCATGGTGACAGTTGTTCGCATGTCTGCCTTATAGCAAAAAAAAAAAAAAAACCTGCGT
The DNA here is from genome assembly GCA_024760905.1 of Plotosus lineatus. Lineage (NCBI taxonomy): Eukaryota > Metazoa > Chordata > Actinopteri > Siluriformes > Plotosidae > Plotosus > Plotosus lineatus. Next base: position 53,283,656 of record CM045729.1, on the reverse strand, counting down.
TCAAGTCCTGAGTGGTGATGTTTCTCTGCAGGCTTTGCATGTTCTTCCACTGCTTGCAGGACAGATTAGGCTACTTGGCTGTTCCAAATTGCCCCGAGGTGTTAGTGTGATTGTGAATGGCTGTGTGTATTGGTCGTGGAATAGTTTAGTCATCTGTTCAGCGTGTACTCCACCTTTGCCCAGTGTAGGTTGGAATAGGCTCCATCCTCCCAGGGACCATATTAGGATTAATCAGTTTGGCAAATAAGTAAATTTGAGATTGAATACAATCCAAATACTATATAAAGATATTCAGATAAGGATTAAGATTATCCCTAAATTCCCAATACAGTATTGGTTCTTCACTAGTCGTATGATATAAAATCACTTTTAGTCTTGTAAGCACTACTTTACAATTTTACCAATGAAAAGTCTCATGTTTCTTCAGGTTCACATACGAAATTGCTCCAGTATTTGTGTTGATGGAACAGCTGACTCTGAAGAAAATGAGAGAGATTGTCGGCTGGCCAAATGGAGAAGGAGATGGAATATTCTCCCCAGGTTGTTTTCCTCCTTACACCTGAATTATTTCATCAGTAACCACAGTTACTGCTCAGTATGCATGAGAGAGATAATGATTATTACCAAACTGCTCAGTATGGTGATAACATTTTAAATCTCAATAATTATTTGAATATTTTCATTAGGAATATCAGTTGTGATAAGTTTGTTTACCTTTTCTTCGATAGGAGGAGCGATCTCCAATATGTACAGTGTGATGATAGCTCGTTATAAGCACTTCCCTGAGGTCAAGACCAAAGGCATGAACGCAGCCCCCAGGCTCGTGCTGTTCACGTCAGAGCATGTATGTATCGTGTTTTACTGGAAAAAAGAATGTCAGGATATTTTTGATATTGGACTGGAACCAGCAGTGCTGAATGAAGTTCAATTAGTTTTAAATAAAATCTTTTCTCCTAGTAAATCTCTTCTCTCTTTCTGAAAGGGAATTCTGTAAAAAAAATTTGAATCTACTGATGAATTTTTAACATACAGTATTTTGTTCAATCTAATCCAATAATCTACTGATGATGTTTAAGATATTTGTAAAATACAGCTATAAGATTTTTACTTGATTGCATTACATAGGTTTGTTTCATATTTTTAACAGCTTGTTACAGATATTGTTTTTAGTTAACATATACTGTATCTTCAATCGCAATACAATTTTATTAAATTTTAGCATGTTCCCTGCATTGGGAAGACAATGAGATTCCTTTATATGTTTTTTTGTTTTGTTTTGAAACTTTCAAGTCTAATGTTAGTTATTTTTGTTATTATGCCAATTGTAAGCTTTTTCATGTATATGTACAGGTATATGTAACCCAACATCTGCTGAATTATTCCTTTTTAAAATCACTCGGCTTATTTGAACCATATTCAAAGGAAATGAAAAGCAACAAATATAATTATATGCATAAAGAAATTATAAATGACCAGAATTACTCCACTGCACCAACCTTGGACATTGTTTTGCATTGGTCATGTTTCATTGATTTACTGTAATAGGTCCATTGACTTTGTATGGATTTCTCTCTCTCTCTCTCTCTCTCTCACCCTCCCTCCGTCCCCCTGAGCCCTTATACTTTCTTTGTGTGTTCTGATATAATATGCTCAGTCTGTAGGCTGGAAATTTGTAGGAATTATTATTCCTAGAGATAGTAATTTTTTGATAGAGAAAATGCTGTAGAACTCCTTAAAACATCACATCTGTCTCATATGTGTGTGTGTGTGTGTGTGTGTGTGTGTGTGTGTGTGTGTATATATATATATATATATACATATATATATATATATATATATATATATATATATATATATATATATATATATATATATATATATATATATATATATATATATACATTTTTTGCCTGTTCCGTTTACAGAGTCATTACTCCATAAAGAAAGCCAGTGCAGTTCTTGGCTTTGGAACAGATAATCTGATTCTGCTGCGTACAGATGAGCGGTAAGAAAATTCAAAGTCTGAGCTGTGCAGCTGCCTCTGTCCACTCCTGCTTTGTATTTATGGGCGGACAAGTATGTGTGACGTTGACTGTGCTACTTGTTCGTCTCCCCTATCAGAGGTAGGGTCATTCCTGCTGATCTGGAGTCTAAAGTCATTGATGCCAAACGCAAAGTGAGTTTTTTTGCACAATAAAGTTGTCGAACTCAAAAAATATATACATATTTCATGCTGGATGATAAAAAATGAACCTTTTATAATCTAGATCGGTTAATATGTACGTAAATAACTAATCCTGATAGATGTGAATGCATGCAAGCTATTGTTTATGATTAAAGGAAATGACAATTTACAGTATTCAGGTTCAATTATAATATTCAACAAATATTTTATTCCATAAAATATCTTAAAAACACAGGATGAACTGATTTCTATAGTGCCTGCTCAGCCTGAGTGACATTAGTTTAAGTAATGTTTTCAGCTCTGTTGACTTTATCTCCTTTAGTCAGTGAGAGTAGTCTATGGAGAGTGATAGTCCATCTGTCTCTGTGCTGTTTCAGGGCTATGTTCCGTTTTTTGTGAGTGCCACAGCCGGCACTACAGTTTACGGTGCTTTCGACCCCATCAATGAAATTGCAGATATCTGTGAGAAATACAACATCTGGCTCCATGTGGATGTAAGTGCTGGTGTCACTGGTCCTTTTTTATATTAAGTGACTCTGGTGCATGTGTAATTATTAAACCAGTAGTAATGTTGTAATACACATAATATTGGTCGGATGTTTGCAATTTTACTGGAAAAAACTCCTCTGAAACATCATACTTTTGGCTTCTGAATTTATACAATTCAATTTTAACACTTTAAAAGATATGTGCTTTCTGCCACGTACTGTATTTATGCTGTAACATGCTGACAACAGATAAACGTGGATTAATATTAAAATAGAGTTTTAAAAGTAAGGACATGCAAGTTTACAGAGGTAATGTAGTCAAATTGCTTTTGCATAAATTTTCACTTTAAAATCAGTGGTCACATCCTGCCTATGTAGGTATTATGCAAATTAGAAATCAAATCTTAAGCTGCTGTATCTAAAAAAGTTTATAGCAGCCAATATAAGCTTACTCGAGTAAAATATATACAGTATATGGATGTTGGGGGTTTGAAAATTTTATAATCCTGTGTCCCCATATATTTTGTGGAGTTTTTAATGCACAAATCAAGAAAATATAGGAATTAGCTCACCTCACATTGAGAACTTATTCTCAAAAATAAAACATGTAATTATTCTAGTAAAGGTTGTATCATTTCACAATTTACTCGGCTGCATCAACCAAATCTTCCTCGATGACATCAGTCTTTGAATGTTCCTTAAAAGCTTCTGAATGGGTCACATTTTTTGACATCTCGACTCTAAATATTACACTAAGATTAAATTAATTTCCAATTCAGTCGATCTTTTAAAACTGAAATGAGAGCAAAAAAGAAAGTGAGTTGGATAACAAGATTTTGTTGTAACTCAAAGATAACATATTTCCTACCAGCCATAGAACTCAATTTTAAGTTCCCTTCACAGAATTGTATTTAGAAATTATGCAGCACCCCCCTCCCCCCACTGTTTAGTTCTCTCTAATCTATACATGAAAAAGTATATATTCTGTGCACCCGTCGTCAGTCATTCTATTATAATTCACTGTATTTTACTAGAGGTACTTAATATACAATGAAACTGTGTGATTATCAAGCAAGCTTATAAGCCACTGAAGACAGCAATCAGCAGATCAGATCTTTTTATTTTGCATCTGCAGGGAGCATGGGGTGGCGGCCTATTGATGTCCAGAAAGCACAGACACAAACTTAATGGCATTGAGAGGTACTCTACAGTTTATTTTCTCTTAAATACTCATCCACACACAAATGTATTCACGCAGTCTGACAGGTGGTAAATTCAAAGGAAAACCTGGAATAAGTATATAGACAGACACAAGAAACTGCACTATTTCATCATGAAGTCTCACTAATGTGTCAAACCTCACTTTGACACTGTTATGACCTTGCGAGATTCTGAGCAGCAGTGAGGATTCACTCCAGATTTTCACTATTTTTTTCCTGATTGTAATTATAACCAAAATCTATAAAATGTAGAAAGACATATGTTATACTACAGGTGTGATCAAGTTTTATCAAAGTGTCTCCAAAAAAAAAAACAAAAAAAAAAACCAAGCATTAAAATGCAGCTCTTTTCAGTAATTTCCATGCAACAGTATGTGACAAGCTCAGCATCTGCAGCCATGAGCTCATGCAAACGCCTGGCGATAACTTTCAGACAATAAAAACAACAATACTCTTCATCATCAGAATGTAACAAAACTCTGCCAGTTTTTACAATGTTGTTAAAATAAAGGTGTGCCTACCTGGTAACATCCATACACATTAACATGCTGCATTCTTCTTCTTCTTCTTTTCCTTTCGGCTGTTCCCTTCAGGGGTCGCCACAGCGAATCATCTGCCTCCATCTCAGCCTATCCTCCGCATCTTCTTCTCTAACACCAACTGCCTTCATGTCCTCCTTCACCACGTCCATGAATCATCTCTTTGGTCTTCCTCTGGGCCTTCTGCCTGGTAGTTCCAACCTCAGCATCCTACTACCAATATACTCACTATCCCTCCTCTGTACATGTCCAAACCATCTCAATCTAGCCTCTCTGACTTTGTCTCCAAAACCTCTAACATGTGCTGTCTCTCTGATGTGCTCATTCCTGATCCTATCCATCCTCGTTACTCCCAAAGAGAACCTCAACATTTTCATCTCTGCTACCTCCAGCTCTGACTCCTGTCTTTTCCCCAGGGCCACTGTTTCTAAACCATACAACATCGTTGGCCTCAACACCGTCTTGTACACTTTTCCCTTCATTCTTGCCGATACCCTCCTAGCACACCGGACACTTTTCCCCAACCATTCCAACCAGCCTGCACACGCTTCTTCACCTCTTTTCCACACTCTCCATTGCTCTGGATTGTTCAGCCTAAGTACTTAAAATCCTCCACCTTCCTTATCTTTGCTCCCTGTAACTTCACCGTTCCTCCTGGGTCCTTGTCATTCATACACATGTAATTAACATGCTGCATTGATAGTTGCTTAATCCAGTGAGTTCTATGACTTTGGCTGTAGCCGGTTGGCTAGTTCTTGTTGTCAGCCATTTCCAGCATTTGTTCACCTGACCATGTCCCAGAGTGTCATGTGAAAATGTACACTTTCTGGTCCTTTTGTATATTAATTCCAGGGGGAAAAACCAAGAAATGTGTGAGTAAAATGTTGAACTACCATAATCCACCAGATCATCTTCAATGTTCCTGACCCTAGATTCATAGAATGAACGCCATTTTCTTTGATTTATCTTTGATGATGGTTGTGGGCACCGTCTAAAATGTCACAATTACAAAATCTTTCACAAATTGTTAACTGTAAGCTTTTGACTTTAAAGATCATGATATATGATTTATGATCACTAATTTTAATAATCAATAAACAATTCAGTGAGTCCTAAGGCCCTGTGGGTGGGGCCACCGACATTCTGGAAGAGATTACTCTGATCGGGAGTATTTCATCATGGGACAAAGCTAATCAGTCAGAATAACTTTGTATTGATTTTCACTTTTTCATTCCTCTAAGTGGACCCAAGTCATGAGACAAAATGCCCTCACAACATAACAGATTCATTTTGCTCTGTCTATGTACAGTATGTCAGGCTGATCTCCATCTGCTGTTATTTTTGTAGGGCGAATTCGGTCACATGGAATCCTCACAAGATGATGGGTGTTCCACTACAGTGCTCTGCTATTCTGGTCAGAGAGAAGGTGAGGCTGAGAATATGTAGAAAAATGGGTTTGGGGTGGAGGGTGATACAGAACCACACAGAGAGATAGTACTTGAAGACAATAAAAGGAAACCGAGTGGGATAGAGAAAAAGATGAACAGGACAAAAGGGGAGAAGAATCAGTGAGGGACTGGGCTCACTGAAGTGTATCATTAACCACTGCGAACGCAGACACACACACACACACACACACACACACACACACACACACACACACACACACACACACACACACTCCTTGGTCTGTGCATTGACATTTCATTATGTGAATGTCTGGATGTCTGGTGGTCTCCTTGTGTATGTGTTGGGATGGGGGGTGTTACAGGGACTTCTGCAGGGCTGCAACTCTATGTGTGCTGGCTATCTTTTCCAACCTGATAAACAATATGATGTTTCTTATGATACTGGAGACAAAGCCATACAGTGTGGCCGGCATGTGGACATCTTTAAGTTCTGGCTCATGTGGAAGGCAAAGGTCTGTGCATAACTACATAGATAAATAACAAAGAAATTAACTGCAATAACAACTTATCACCATTTAAAATGTAATGTTTTTAGCTGAGGGAAATTTTAATCAGCTACTATAACATTTGGTAAATTGAATGTTAATATAGCGACTGCAAATGAATTAAAGCAGCATGAAGAGCTATATGTATATGATTATTAAGCTTTATATACCATTTATTGAAACAGGGTACCATTGGATTCGAAAAACATATAGACCGATGTCTGGAGCTCTCAGAGTATCTCTATATTAAGATCAAAAATAGAGAAGGCTATCAGATGGTGTTCCAGGGACAGGTAGGTAAATAAAATTTCTAAAGTCTTCATGCAATATTAATTTGTTAGAGAGAAAGAAACAACCATGACATGTGAATTATAGGACTGAGTGGTTGCTTTCTGATTCCCTCAGCCACAGCATACTAATGTATGCTTCTGGTATATTCCACCGAGCCTGCGTGGCATAACAGATGAACAGGAGAAGAAGCATAAGCTGCACAAGGTAACATCTGCTTTGATCACTTCAAAATATCTAGCTGTAGCTTCATGAGTGCTAATGTTCCTGGTGTATAATAGGATATAATGTCCAAAAGAAATGTTGGTAAGGGTCTGTCTAATGCAAGTCAAGTGGAGAAAAGACTTATTTTCTCCCCAAAAACCCTAGGTGGCTCCTAAAATAAAAGCACAGATGATGGAGTGTGGCTCAACAATGGTGGGCTACCAGCCTCAAGGTGACAAGGTCAACTTTTTTAGGATGGTCATTTCCAACCCTGCTGCCACCAGGTCAGATATCGACTTCCTGATTGATGAGATTGAAAGACTTGGCGTGGATTTATAAAGAGTGCAATGATATTTTAGCTGGTCAAAGTTCACTCAAAAACAAGTTTCCTTCATGTACAATTTCGCAAATTATTAGATTTGTGATAGCACAACCAAGAGTTGTTATATAGAGTTCCAGTCTTGCCATCATTTAATTTTCAATTAATAATATACAACAGTCATATCCTTCTCAATAAGAGTTTAGTGATAAAAGTATTATACGATTCTATTTGTGTGAGGAACGAATGGTAGTAACAGTCCATTTTGGGTTGATCACAGGCATACACTGAATAAATGTTTTCAGGAATGCTCCACTACAAAGCTTTCAGTGAAGGCGAAGTCGTTTCAGAGCTTGTGAGCTGAGAATATTTAAGTATCTGAAAAGGATAGAGAGCCGCATCTGAAAATGTTTCAGTGACATGTCCTTTCAAGGCGTCCCTCACACGGTCACTAATATCTTTGTTGTGATTATAATTTTTGTGAACTATATTTAGTGTTATATAATTAACTACTGCATAATTAAGTTCAGATTTCTCTGACGCTATATAAAATATTTTAGGAATTCATTTATTTGTAGACAAATAATTGGTAGTTTTTAGTGTTGTAAATGTGACTTTCAATGTGAATTGCACTGCACATATCTATTCGGTAAACAAATTAACAAAATAATGCAACCACCATTATCATAATAGAAATATTTATATTTATATTTATATATATATATATATATATATATATATATATATATATATATACACACACACACATACACACCCACACACACACACACTGTATACCGTATTCAACGTATTAAGCGCCCTGCTCCAATAAGCCCCCCCATTGTTTTTTATCTTACCAATAACCACCCATGTGTACTGGGAGCAAAATTGTGGACCAAACTTACCAATTTTATTCGATCAGTCTCTGTAACTGTAAAATGAGGCATTCACTGCCTGTAAAAGTGAGTTTACACATATTTCAAGACCCCTGCCACTGGAGAATGTCTATAATGTTCATCAGTAACAACACAGTTGATTGTTCTGGCTTGCTTTAAAAAAAAAAAAAAAAACAGGAAAATATTTTGCTGTGTTCTCTTGGTAAATGTCCAATAACCAATGAACCATTAGAAACTGCTACAAAAAAACTATGGGATGCTCTGAATGAATGGAGCGATGAGCCAGATATGAATCTATCAGAAAGTGATGAGTATTTTTCAACCGATTCTCCTGCTTACTAACTTCATAAATTTAAACACGTTCCTGGCCATGTGCTTGTTTGTGTTGATTGGTTCAATGTGCCACGTGCTAAAGTTGACATTCATGTTGATTGGCTCAATTTTACATCTGGGGGGGGAAATATTTAAAGGATTCACCGGGAGGGAAAATTAAAAGGGTCATTTTTAAAATTATATTGTTTTCTGTTTATTTTCAGCTTTCATGTAATTAATTTGGTTGGTACCACAAACTGAATAACAAATACCAGTCAAACTCTTTTATTGTTCTGTTATTATTCATGTTTTCCACCTGGATGCAAAAAAACACTTGCCGTTCCACTCCGCCCACCCACTCCAATTTTTTAAGCGCCCTGGGTGCTTATCACGTCAGATACGGTATTTTATTTATTTTGATATATATATATATATATATATATATATATATATATATATATCCTTGATAGGTTTATTTGGATGTAAGGCAAACTACTTTATGTAGCAGATTGTATATTATTGTTTTATGGCCTTTGACGAACATATTACTCAGTTTTACATTAAGCTGTTTAAATAGTGATTAACATTTAAATAGAATTATTTTCTAAAGATTTCCTTTATATGAAAAGCCATTTGAAAGATGTCTATTTGTAGTGTAACATGATTTGTATGAAATAACCTTGAGTGTTTTAAAATAATTCAATGTACTCATTGACCAAAGATATCAATCAGTTATCTATACTACACAATAACATAGGTTCATTTATCAGCGTGACATGCACACACAAAAATAACATACTTACAGTGCAACTTTAATGCAATCTGTGTGGTGTTGCTGTGATTGTTACTATACTTATTGTTGTCTGGTTATAGTCAAGAAAAATGAGAATCAGTAAAAGTGCTGAGCTAAAACTGCTGGGTACCTAGTACGAAAAGCACAACATAATTTTACCCATTAAAACCAAGTGTTATGTCTTTTCTTAGTATTCAGAGAAGATTTTTACTGTCACCTTATTAAGCACAAAATGATATATCCTGTTAGATTAAACCTGTTTCATGCATCAGTGGTGATTCTTGAATGGGGTTTGTTTTTTGTTTGATTTTGGGCCTTTGCTTAGTCTGTGTATAGTAAACCAGGCCTGAATAGTTCAATCTTAAAAGGAGACAAAAGGTCATGCTTCCAGTTCTTGGTCCTGGACATTTAATTTGACCACTGGGGGTGATCATATGTCTACAATGTTTCAGCTGCCAACATGCTGTTTTGACACATTATACATAATGTCTGCACATGTTCACTTCCTGCAATTGTATAATTAACTGCAAATAAAAAACTTGAAATCAACCAATCCCTCTTCCTTTAATTGTAATTACTGAAGATGATGGCGAAAAGAGTGCCATGTTAACACAACTCCTCTTTTCTTTAGTATCAGCTATGAGCTACTAATAGTATCATGAAATATTAATTTAGAATAGACTCTATTCAAAAACCCTGCACAACACCTCATTCAGAAAATCAATACATCAATATTTTTACATTTTACATCTCTCTCTTTTTTTTAAATGTCAATATTAAGCTCCTTTGTGCATGTACTAGTGTAATAGTTTGTCGTTTCCTTTTTTTCCTGTAGACCTACAGGGGTCTGATCAGGTTACAGTCCTCTGATAAACATGGTTGACCATGAGAAACAAATCAATCTGAATGGCGATTGTATATTTGAACAGACCAAGAGCTTTGCCCACAGCTTCATCAATCAGTAGGCATAACAAAACATGGATTTTCTATGAAACACATTTAACATGGATCTCCTGTGAAGTAAGCCATGAATTCATGTGAAAACTGAATCAATCTTGGCCCAAAATCCCAAATGGCTCATTAGTTAACATAACACATCAAATCAAGGTACACTGCTTTACACCTTTGTTAGCATTGCGTTTTGACTGAAAATGACTTTCATTTTGCCTCATGATAAGGATTATAACCTGCGTACAATTCTAAAAGACCCCCCTTTTTCCTTTGAAAAATCCAGCTTCACTCTTCTCTACCACCACCGTCATTCCCCTTATCTCGCGTTAATAACCCAGAGAAGGAGTTTTACAGGGTGATCTTTGCGGTGCAGAGCTTTCTTAGTCTCTGCAGTGGGATGAAGCTCTGTTCATCATTCAATCTTTAAAAGGCATTCATCATAAAAGCTATCAGACCTTGTTAATTTTTAGACTTGCCAAGAGCATATTGAAAGGCAATTTCAGGTCAGTCCCTGTCGTAATGGGTATATTTTATTTACAACATGCAGGAAATATGCCTATTTCAGCTTTCCCTGGATCTTATACTGCGTATACAATGTGAGACAGGATCTAACTGGGCTAGACTTTTCAATTCACAGGTTTTCATTTATTTATTTATATATATACATACATACACACACACACACACACACACACATAGTAGGCCCCCGTTATTTTTTTGATGATATGAAAAGGTTAAGTGTGACAACGGTGCAAAAAAAGTTATAAAAAAATCAGTAAGGGGAAAAAATTTTTGCCCAGCACTGTACAGTCGGCCCCCTACTTACGAAACCCCTGGGTACAAAAATTCCGGGTTATGAAAACCATTTTCCTAAGTTTACGTCCCCTCCTCTTACCGCCCGCCCACACGCAGCACACAGCCGACTTCTGAGATGGGGTGTTGTATTTAAAGAAGAATTACTGTACCTGTTTAAAAGATCTGAGGTCCTGATTCAATATTAACTTGCTTCCTTAAGAGATCTGAGGTCTTGTGGCGCCGCCCACTTCCATGCGCAAAAATGCTTCGTGGAATGTGGATCTTTTGAGACAGGGTGTCGTATTTAAAGCAGAATTACTGTACCTGTTTGAAAGATCTGAGGTCCTGATTCAATATTAACTTGTTTCCTCGAGAGATCAGAAGCCGGATTCAATATTAACTTGCTTCCTTACGAGATCGGAGGTCTTGTGGTGCCGCCCACTTCCGTGCACAAAAATGCTTCATGGCCGAATGCGGAGCTTTTGAGATGGGGCACGGCTCATTCGGACTTCCTCAGATAAGCTGCAATGAGTACAGTACTCTCAAAACTCACGAACTAACAGTACATCTTTCCTTTACGCGTGTGACAAACAAGCTTATGGGTACAGTACTATGGAGATTCAGCTCCCTCCTGGCCAATGGGAGGCCAGCGGCACAGGATGTTGGGAGGCAGCCAATGAGAGAGCAACTGGTGCATTGTTTGAATTTTTTAATGGCACGTTTGGGGCTTTTCGTAAGAAGAGGTTTTTTCGTATACAGGAGGAAAATTTAGGAAAATGTTTTTTGTAAACTGGATTTTTCGTACTCCGAGGTTTTCGTAAGTAGAGGGCCGACTGTATATCCCAACATCCCACCCTGCTGGCCTCCCATTGGCTAGGAGGGATGACGCATCCCTCTCCCATTGGCTATAATGGAGCTGCATCGACCATAATAATTTATGTAAAGGACAGAGTTACTGATTTCTTGACTCGGGCATGACTTGCGTGTGATTTCCAGTGCGAGTGAAAAGAAGTGGGCTCGTAATTGAGTGCCAAACCTGTCTACCATCAGTACGATATTGAAGCAGAAGGAGGTCTTAAAAGGTATGCTTTTATAATTTTTAAAGGGTTTAGAGGGTAGTATTGCGGGCCTGTTTTACATGTAAAATGCGGTTCAATTTACAAAAAAAATTCAGGTTAAGAAAAAGGCTCTGAAATGGATTAATTTTGTAAGGTGAGATACCACTGTAAATATATACAGTAGGCCCTTGACATTCGCTGGGGTTTGGTTCCGGGCCCTCTCGCGAATCGAGATAAACTGCGAGTTACATGCATGAATGAGCAGCCGGAAGTAAAATACTATGTATCATTACATGCGCTAAAATATGCTGCTTAAACACATTCTATAGCCAGTATTACTCATTAATTCAGTATTAATGATTAAGAAAAACACTTTTTTACTGTGATATTTATTGATAAAATAAACATTATACAGCATACATATAAAACACCTTAAATGCATTCTCTTTGAAAAACATACAGCACTGTAGTTTTCAAAAAAGCCCACTAGAGGAATGTATTGCATTGGGCATGAGATGACTGAATTCAGGTATTAACTGCATTAAGTCCGAGCAGCTCAGCCACGCCCCTCAGCCTGAGCGAGTACAAAACAGAGTTTTAGAATGAGAAAGTTAGAGAGCATTACAAACCAAAGAAGCAGTGATGTGATGCGAGTTAATCCTCTGGTGCAGAGGTGAGCATGCTTTTGTTTATTGGGAGTAAAGGAGAATAGTGAATTCAGGTGTGTGTGTGCGCAACTGAGCAGCTCAGCCATGCCCCTCAGTCGAAGCGGCGAGTAAACAGTTAGTTAGAGACACAGCAATCAAAGTCCCCCAAAACAAAATGGACATAAAAGAACAAGAAATGTAATAAATTGGATAAACAAAACGAGAAACATGCTACACCACAGTAAATAAAATATAACAAACATTTTAAACATTACCTTGGGTCATGTACTGGAATAATCATTGACAAAGACTTTAATAGTGGAGTGTTTTACAACAGTTCAGACGATTATTGCACTTCAGAGGAAACTGTCGTTTCTTCAGGAGAACGTCTTATTTCTTCAGAAGAGACATCCAACCTCATTACCTTTTTCTGGTGTTTAGTAGGCGTTTGAGTGACGTCATAGAACTTAACTGGTAATTAAAACAAAAAAAAAAAAGGCTCATTGACAACTTGGGGGGGGGGGCGTTACATAATCTCAACCAATCAGCAGGAAGGAGGACAGCCATTGGTTAGCACGTGCGAGTTGCTCAGCAGTCCACGAATACTCAAACCGTGAGTGCCGTTTGTGTTTATAGGGAATAGATGAGGAGTGAATTCAGGTGTGAGCTACTGCAATCAGCCCGAGTAACTCAGCCACGCCCCTCAGCCAGAGAGGGAAGAAAACAGTTAGAGAACACAGGGAAACAGGGACATGATGGAGTTAATCCTCTGACACAGAGGTGAGTGTGCTTGTGTTTATTGGGAGTAGATGAGAAGAGTGAATTCAAGTTTGAGCCACCCGAGCAGCTCAGCCATGTCCCTCAGCTGGAGAGAAAACAGAGTTAGAGGCACAGCCGTCAAAATCGAAGTCCCCCAAAAACACAGACCATAACAAAAAAAAAACATGAAGTGTAATAAATTGGATAAACAAAACAATAGAATAAACATGTACATTACATTATGCACAGTACATAAAATCACACAAACATTCTAAACATTAACTTAGCTACGGGAATAATTGAAAAAACACTAATACTACAGTGCTTTACATCAGTTCAAATTATTCCTCTTCAGAGGAAACTGTCGTTTCTTCAGGAGAAAGTCTTATTTCTTCAGAAGAGACATCCAAAGTCATTATCTTTTTCTGGCGTTTAGCCGGCATTTGAGTGGCATCAGAGAGCTTAACTTTTAATTAAAACACGAAAGAAATGCACATTGACAACTTGTGCGTGAATGAGGGGGGAAAAGGGGACGTATACACCGCAACCAATCAGCAGGAGGGAGAACAAGCCATTGGCTGAATTTGAATAACGCGAGTTACTCGGCAATCCGTGAACATGCGGTGGCGCGAGTGCAAAACCGCGAATAGTCAAGGGCCTACCGTATTCATCGAATTAAAAAAAAAAAGGAAATTAAGGAAGAATAGAGGGAAAAGTTAAGTAAAATGGCACAAAAACAAGGCCAATTATGCAGTATATATATTATATATGGTCAGCCCCCTACTTACGAAATTAATCCATTCCAGCGCCTTTTTCGTAACGCGAGAGTCTCGTAAGTAGGGGGCACATTTTACATGTAAAACGCCTGATTCGTTCCAAGGCTCCCAAGACTACCCCATAAACCCTTTAAAAATGATAAAAGTACACCAATTTTGTATGATATCAAATCTTAAATCAAGACACACAATCGTATATTTAAATATTATGTGTGTTCACCACGCTTATATCTTATATCCAAATTAATTCTCGCATCAGGTATCGTGAGTCAAGACTCTCAACATGCTTTGCGAGCGACTCGAATGTAGTTCCTTACTGACCTTCCAAGATGGCGCTCCCTAGAGTTCTCAAAGTCAAGTTGTTTCTTTGTTTTGGTTGTTTGTTTATTTGGATTGTGCTCATCTATGACCGGGCGACCCTACTACAGGCATGTGATTTGATCAATCCCAAAAAGACTGAAAATTGCTGGGGGTCTGGGGGCAGAGCCATGGTGGTGGACAAGGGGCAGAGCCCCCGAAGCTCCTGGATTTTCAGCATTTTCTAATGCAAAAATAACATTACACAAAACAGCAGTAAATAATATTTTCTAGAATATAAATAGGCAATTTTCAACATTCACCCACCTTAATGTACATGTAACAGCAACACCAAACACTGCATCTTCTTAGAATGTCTGTTCCACATAACTTGAAAAATCAACATTCACTGAATTTCAGTTTTCACACAAAATTTCTTCATTATCCCATGAGATAGTCACATGTGGAATTCATGCAATAACAGTTGCATTGTCATGGATCTACTATTCACTGAACAGTCGCTACATGAAAAGATATATACAAAGTCTATTTACATCAATGAACACTTTATCCACACCTTAGCTAACCCTTAGCAGGTTCAGACTTGTTTTTAGCTTTGATGGCCCTTGCATGGGCTTTTCTAACACACTTATGGGCAGCTTGAAATCTCCTCTTGGCCTCTGACTGAGCTTTGTTCCTTGGCTCTAATAGCCAGCTTCTGTCTCCATGATTCTCCTTCTACTTTCAACTGCTCCAACACCTCTATCGTTTGCTTGAAGTCCTAATCTTCAGACAGAGTCTTCCATTTACTGGGTCCATCAGAATGTCTTTTTTCTCACAAAATGCTTAACAGCATTAGTTTTCTTGGCTCTGATGGCATACTTTACAGTCTGAATAGAGCTGTAGGTGGCTATGTCCATCCTGCATGATTTCACATTGTGTTGAAGGCACCTTCTACTTGAGGACTATGGAAGCAACTCGTCAAAGCCTTGGCCATTTTGGACGGGGGAGAATATACTCCCTTGTCAATCAGTGCTGACCACCAGATGTCTAGTTGAACCTCTCCACCCTGTTTGTCTGTTGCTGGAGGCAATGTAGTGTCAACTTGAAGTTCTCTAACTTCCATGTCATAGGCATTCAATTCCTCTTCCTTCAGGACATTCTTTACCAAATAAGGCAGAGTCTTCAATAGCCCCAAGGTCATGCTGTGTCCCCTAGTCATGGGATCAATTGCTGTTTCTGCCTTTAGAAGTCTGTTGTCAAGGGGCAGTTTTTGTTGAAGATACTTGCCACAGTTGATGTAGGATTCCTTAAACTCCTTTACAGTTGACCGAAAGGAAAATATAACCTAAATTATACAGTAACTTGTTAGACCTTATAAATTATAAACACATTAACCACGGGTTGATATTTATATAAAAAAAAAAAATTAACATTTTGAATCATCATGTGAGGGCTGGGGAACAGGCTACCCCAGCTAAAAGACCACCAGCAGGCATTCTGACCTCTGCAAGAGACTGGCAGCTGTTAGTGGATCTTGAACACCAGTTGAAGTTCCCTAGCCATATTGCGGTCACCAACCTCCGTCCTGACATTGTCCTTGTGTCAGAGGCCACCAAGCATGTGACGCTGCTGAAGTTGACTGTCCCGTGGGAAGACTGCCTGGAAGAAGCCTTTGAGTGGAAGCTTTCCAAGTACACAGGACTGGTGAAAGACTGTCAGCAATCAGGATGGAGGGTGACGTGCCTTCCAATGGAGGTTGGCTGCAGAGGCTTTGCAGCCCGGTCCTTCACCAAAGCTCTGGGTTGTCTAGGCATCATCGGGCAACAGAAGAGACGAGCCATCCGCAATACTACCGAAGCGGCAGAGAGGGCCTCAAGAGAGGAGAACCATGGAGTTGTGGTAGCTAGTGTGCCAACTGGACACAAGCCGGGGTCTGATCAGCCCTAGCTGGGTCACCTGGATGAGGGTGTATGATGTTGAAAGACCCGAAACACCCAATGATTCCAGGAACATCACTGATGATGTGTCCAGTCGCATTAGTAGATGTATTTACATAGTGAACCAATCTGGCAATAACAGTCAGATGGTCTGTTATGATTTGTTTTCTCAAAGCATCAACGATACAGGATGAAATAATTTATTTACGTTTATATTACACTATCAATAATTGTTTCTTTACTTGTCAGCGGGCAAGTCAAAATCGTAATACTTAGACACGGGCGTCGGGCAATAGTATTTCAAACCATGATTATCAGGATTAATTTGTTAATTAAAATCAATAAACATGCACAAGTAAAATTTTAAATTATTTCCACACTACCACCTGATTGTTAATTACACTATCTGCAACGGAGACCAGCTGTCGTGGCGGATTCTTTCTTTCGATCTTTGTATTGTTGGCCGTAAACAATGGATGGATTCTGTAAGGACAGTTACTTTCAGTTCACATTCAAAAGTCCCATCAAGCAAAGCGTTTGTTTTTCTTGCATGTAGTTGTTGAACATGCTTCTGGTGGTTTGCGTGGCATTCTAATGCTTTGAATCCATGCGATCCATAGTCTATTTCATTGTGACACCACTTGCACAATACTTTTCCAGGCCGATCAATCTTGCGAATGAAGTTGCCGAATAACGTCGTCACAATCTTTTTTCCAATGGTAGTATTGTATTCTTTTTCCATCCAGTCCCAGCGGAACTTATTGACCAATTTGTCAATTCTTTTATTCGTGCACCGTCCTTTCTCTCCACAACCGTCATATTTCTGCTGACACATAGGAAATTAGACATATGGGTACTCAGGGTATTCATTAAGTTTTAGAGTAGAAGGAGGATATTGATAAGTAGGGGGTGGAAATTTTTTTGAGGCAAGCATGGGGAAGGTGCGGGAGGGGTGTCTGGAGGGGCCACCCCAGAAAAAAAGTTTTAAAATTCATGTGCTCTGTGGTTCATTCTGTGCCCATATTTATGAGAAAATCAGACAAGCTAGAAGCAAATAAAACTCAACGTTTATATTATTTAAAAAATACTATATTTGTTACAAGAATAGTAGACTTACTTAAAAGGAAAGTACATAAAACTTCTTATTTGAAAAATCTAACAGTTACCTTACTAATATATAACATTTGTGAAATGTGGGGGGAGTGGAAAGAGAAATTTGAGAATTATAATATCTACAAAACATTTATGTAATAAATAACAAAATCAATGGTTAAGTTTTATGCACAAAATTATAGAATTTAGGAAAGTGAAATAATATTTTTCAGGTATATTTATAGATCTCTAATTTATGGACTCATTATTTTACTATTTTTTCTTGGGAAGGGGTGGGGTGGTCCCTTTGGCCCCCTAATATCTGCCACTGATTTTCTTTGTTCGAAATTAAATGTCGAACAATCTTATTTGCACCCCCCCCCCCAAACATCAATGTGAAATAATCACACTGAGCTGCTAGTGAAACCCTGTACTGTATTAAGACTGTTTTGCCATGAAAAAAGCATGGGAATGACTTGGGCTACGTTAACAAATAGATCTATATAACGCTCGTGTTCAATGTAGGACCTCACGAGTGTGATGTAGATCTATTTGTGAACGTAGCCCAAGTCGAGTACATGAATTTTCGTCTCTGTATAGTGTGGCGTGAATCCATTAAGAATAAGACTAGGCTTGTTTAGTTGGGGATTAGTTTTCACTATTATTGCTCAGTACAATGAAGAAATACAGTAATTTGTGTTCGGACATGACAAAGCTTTTTTACCTTTCATGAGATACGGATGGTTCCGAAACATTGGAATCACCGGTCTTGAATCACTTCCACAACGTATTTAATGTTGGTTGTTTAGATCTACTTCGCTTCGGCGCCATGCTTGTCGGTATGACTCACATCAGTTTGGACTATATTTTATCCGGGTTTGTACGAACCGTCACGATCTAAATCTACACAGGAGCACAGGCAAATGGCGGCACGTATATAAAAAGCTCTGCGCTTTTGAATGGGGTAGCATACTGCTCAATGAATGAGGTAGCATAGTGCATCATGGGATATCAGAAGTGAACCGATTGAGAAATCATCAAAACAAGTGATCGTGTTGTCAAGTACATAGCTTAACAAAGCCATGAAAATGTTTTTATTAATATTACTATTATAAAATGTAACCGGCGCTAGGATAATAGTAGTAGGCACTTCCGCCGGCACTTAATGAAAAGTGTGGATACTACGGAAGCATCGATGGGCCAAAATGCATGATGTCAGCATAGTCAGCCAATCACAGTCCCCGTTACATGGTACTGGGAGCTCGTTAAAAAAAAAAATCGGATTCAGAATAAAACGAAATGAGATTTATTTAATGTGGGTTTTTTTTACAGATAAAAAGATGGATTTTTTTTTTGCCCCTGGAAATGAAAAAGACGGAATTCCGTCTATAGACAGGAAAAAAAAAAAAAAAAAAAAAAAAAATCACATGCCTGCTACTATAGCAATGAGAGTGCAGTCCTTTTGGACATTTAGAACTGAGCACGCTCAGCTCCTATCCTGAGCAAATATGTTCCGGCAGCTCAATGCTGGCCGCACCCCGGATAACAATAAGCCCAGGTGGAGAAGCGAACGACGACTCCAGCACTTGGTTAGCAGTGGAATTAAACCAGCCGGCTACACGGCCTTCAAGGAGGACCGGAGCGCAGTGGATAGTGGAAAGGCCCGCGGGGTCCTTGTTAAATAAACCTGATGTACTGACTGTAGATACTCTCTAAATCTTGCTCTGAGAATGTGGAATATCGAACTTTGAAGTTGTGGCCATTTTGTTTATCCAGAGAATTGTTCATCCCCCCCCCCAAACAAAATAGTGGGCATAGTGCAATATAATTAAGTGCAATTTAATTTATTGTTGTATCTATTGACTTATTTGTGTTATTATTTTATTTTTATTACTATTATATTGTTTACTGGGCCTGTGTAAGGTCCTTTTTAAATATATGATTTTATGTATTTATTTTATAGAAGTATGTGTTTGTTGATTTGAGCCTTCCTTCCTGTTTTTTTAAATTGATTCTTTGCACGACCGGACAAGAATTCCTGTGTGTTTAAAAGCACAAATGGCAAATAATCTTGAATCTTTAAATATTATGTATAATTTTGTGTGTTCGCCTTCGAGATCGTGTTTACATCTTTATATCCAAATGAATTCTCGCATCAGGTATTGTGAGTCGAGACTCCCAGCATGCTTTGCGAGTGACTCTAATGAACAGATAATGCATTGTATTGAGACTTGTAATTTGCACACTATATTTGATGATATTTCCAGCACTTCTAGAGTCATCAACCAGATATTATACATGAAAAAAATTTAAGTAACGAAACCTTCCTGTGCTATAGCTATATATATATATATATATATATATATAAATAAAAAAACTTATTGTCACCTGAAAGCCTTTTTTTGTGTACCAAATGCCTACTTATAGTTAATATTTAGTGAGGATTACATTTTTGTAGTTAATTATATTGATTCGCAGTTACAGTTCATTGGATGCCAGGTGTCTTGGGCCCTAGGAGATAATTACAACATAATGAAATGCAGAGAGTGCCATGAAAACAGAATAAATTGTTCCAGCCTTTAGCAACACTGCACCAATACCTAGACACTTTCCACACATGTACAGCTGAGCTTAGTCAATTTGATTTCTCAATTTACATAAAAAGCAAAACTTGGTTTAAAAAAGTGGATACAGACATGGGTGTATAAAATAGTCTTACAAATGGAAGTGCAAGTTACTTCTGCCTGGATCCATAGATAACGTAGCAAATAGATCCCATATGCTTACCGATTTTAATTACTGATGCACATCTTATATGCTCTATATTACATGAATGTGACTAAATTAGTGGGAAATTCATTTGACAGATTTACATGATGGCAGGGCCTGATCTTTTAAAGTCATTCAAGCCTAAAAATAATTGTCTGATTTGAACATTTATATATGGCTTCCATTATAATAGCATGTCTGTCAACACCCATTTCAAAGTTATAAGCACTCAGTTTCATAACCTTTATTTTCACCGGTCAAGGTCAATGGTAACTATCTGATTTTAAAGTCCATACCTAAATGACATTCATATGAAATCCTATGAGGAACTCTTCGTTTTGAAGTTATAAGCACACTATTGAAAATAGAAATTGTTCTCACAATAACCTTTCATCTTGGCATTCCAAAATCAAATTAACTATTGGACTCGGGTAGTGAGGTGTTCCAACCAAGTTTGGCGAACTTACAATACCATTTAAAAATACAGTATTTCAGTCAAAATTCTATATTGGACAAAAACAATGTTTACTTTTCTTTCCTAGAACAGATTAACAGTAAAATACATTTTGCTCACCAACCATATTGTTGGTGTATATTCCATGTTTTTCATTTATTTTTCCTTAGAGACTTATTGCCAAGTAATTTCAAATGAATGAGTAAGTTCAGTTAGTACTTTATAAACTCACTGATACACAGCCAAAAGAAATCGCTTAATTCCCATTAGTTGCACTATATTAGTGGCGCCTCAAATTCTCCATCAATTTCAATTACAAGCATTATTAAGCTTAGCACTACTTTGTGAATAATAATAAGCTCGACTCGGCCATGTTTCCTCTTTTTCCTGCTCTTTTTTCAGTCTATGGATGAGACACACATCAGTAGAATAATAAAAAAAATCCACAACCTATTGTCTATATTTATGTTGGACCTAATACTGATTTTACATTGAACTAGCTTCCAGTACATATTTATCTCCAAAAGCATTCTTTACATAGTTTGTTGCAGTGGATACTACCACACACATTTGCACTCAGTCATACCTATGGGTGCCTAGACCTATAGGACTTACAAGAAACTTGGAGAAAAAGAAGGAAAAAAAAAAAAAAAAAAAAAAAGTAAACTGTGCACAGAAACAAACCAGGTCCCCAGAACTGTGAATTTTCAATCACTCACAACGTGACCGTGAACTCGCTCACTTACTCATGCATTTTGTCAAACCAGTTAATCCTTCTAGAGTTATAGGGAGGCTTAAGCTTCTCAGCCAACAATGGTTCAAGGTCAGGTACACCCTGAACAGCTCATCATTACTCCTTTGTGTAATTTAGAATAGTAAATGAGCCTAATGTGCATGCCTTTGGATTGTGGAAAGAAGTCCATGTAAGCATGGTGAGAACAGTAATACCCTTGCAGAACCCAGGACTCAATCCTTGGAATTTTTCTTTGAAATTGAAGTGCTAACCTCCATGCCACTGAAATCAGACATCTAATTCTCGACAACATAACTGGACTCGCCTCTTTGACAAGAGTAGCCAATATAAAATAGTGATTGTGGTAATTCTACTTAATGTCAAATACCAGTTAATTCTTAAAATAATTTTCTACATCCTGTGGTCATTCTGGCATTACTGCAGCTCCCTCCAGTGGTTGCAGCTCTGTCTCATTGTTGGTCTGTTCATGCTCCATTTTCCTTTTAGTCATACTTGAAAAACAGTGGAAAAACAGCTAACATGATGTTCCGTGAAGGCCTGATAAGACCGATGGCTCATGATCTCCCAGCACTACCTGTTGCATTAGGTCTCTGATAGATACTGAGTCCTTTTATATGGGCTCCTATAATTAAAATGTTGGTGATATCGATGAAAAGAGCCTGGACTAGTGCCAGAGTATGTCCCAGAGACACTGTTTTCTTCCATGTTCTTATGCTTTCATGTATTTACATACACCAACATAAAATAAGCAACTACATCAGTCATTAAGACAAGCTTATTGAGATGCATTTCTTCAGGAGTACTTTTGTGACCTCAGAATATACTTTCTGCTTGTTGCACAGTATTTCACAATTTTTCATATTTACTGCCTCCTTATTGGTTTCTAAATAGCTGTGTTGAATTAGATCAATTATAAAATGGGTAGCCCTCAAAAAAATGTACAACTTCTATAGTTATTGATTCTGTGCACTGAAGCACTTCACTGTAAAATGACTTATTCTACTTCAAGGGTTTGTTTCATCCCTATCAGCTAAGTCATTGATAGGTGTCTTGTTAAAGCTAAAATCTTGGTGGTTAATGTCCCTGAGAAACAAGTCATTAAGCATGCAGCTACAACACTGCCACTAAGTCAAAGTCTGCATAATGCATTACCTGGAAATATTGAAACCATGTGATGTGGTGAAGGAGGACATGAAGGTAGTTGATGTAAGAGAAGAAGATGCAGAGGATAGGGTGAAATGGAGGTAGATGATTCGCTGTGGCGTCCCTGAAGGGAACAGCTGAAAGGAAAAGAAAAAGTGATCACTAATATAAGATGAGTATAATGCTTGTCTAAACATTTACTGTGTACTGAACAAACTTCTACATTATAAATCAGTGGTTATTAGTAGAGGTGGGTATTGCCTAGATTTTTTTTGTATTGCAATATATAGGCCCCTCAATATTCGCGGGGGTTCGGTTCCGGCCCCTCCCACGAATGAAGATAATCGGCTCGTTCTGTACTCGAAAGTAAAACCCCATGTGCTAAAATATGCTTCTTAAAAACATTCTACAGACAGTCTTACTCATTAATACAGTATTAATGTAGTAAAATGTAGTAATGATTAAGAAAAAGTTTTTAATTTTTACTCTTATTTATTGATGATAAAATATGAACATTATATAGCATATACTGTTGTAAAGCACTCATTTTAAAGTCTTTTTCAATTATTATTCCAGTATAGTACCTAAGTTAATTCATAATTCTGAGAATGTTTGTGCATGAGATTTTATGTCCTGTAGCATGTTTAACAAACGATACCAAAAGGATAAATGTCCTTTTACATTGAACTTGGAGTGACATCTTGGCTGCCTAGAAAGCAAAGTAGGGGAGTTCTCAAAGTCAAATTGTTTCTTTGTTCATTTTTATTTGTTTGTTCATGTTTTGCACTATGCTCATCTATGATAAGTCAACCATACTACAGCTATGGGCAGCTTCAACTTCGGGCAACTAAGCACGCACCAACTTATACCTTGAGCTTATTGTATATGCTATGGCAGCTCAATGCTAGCGGTTAGCTAGCGTTACTGGCGAAGCCCAGCCGGAGTTCTCAGAGGCTTGGTTAGCACTTCCGGCCATACTACTTGAAAATGTTCAGTCCCTGCGAAACAAGAGGGACGAGCTTCATGCTCAGATTACAGCGCAGAGGGATCTACAAGACTGCGTTTCTGTGAAACATGGCTGGAGGAGAGTACACCCGATGAGGCAATTGCTCCAGCCGGCTACACTAGCATATTAGCTCTGCTAACCGCAACCCAGCTAACAAGCCCAGTTGAGCGTGCTTGGTTATACATTCCCGAAGATACTCCGATCTTATAGCTGTAGTAGAGTCGATCGGTCGTAGATGAGCATAGAGCAAAACATGAACAAACAAATAAAACAAATTAAAACGAACAAAGAAACAATTTGACTCTGAGAACTTCTATCATAAGCTGCTATGCTATGGGAGCTCCATGCTAACCGCCCAGGGATTTCTCAGAGGCTTGATTAGCACTTCCGGCCATACTGCTTGAAAATGTTCAGTCCCTGCAAAACAAGATGGACGAGCTTCATGCTCAGATTGCAGGGCAGAGGGATCTACAGGACTGTGTGTCTCTGAAACATGGTTCGAGAAGAGTACACCCGATAAGGCGGTTATACCAGCCGTCTATACAGCCTTCATCCCCTGCAATCCCAAGCGCTGGAGTCGTCGTTCGGCCCCCTCCAGCCTAGGCTTATTGGTAGCTGGGATGCGGCTCGAATTGAGCTGCCTACCACAGCACGTTAGCTCTGCTAACAGCACGTTAGCTCTGCTAAGTTATACATGCCCGAAGATATTCCGATCTTATAGCTGTAGTAGAGTCGACCGGTCATAGACGAGCATAGTGCAAAACATGAACAAAAAACAACAAATATAACAAATTAAAACGAACAAAGAAACAATTTGACTCTGAGAACTCCGCAAGGTCGCCCTCTGGGCAGCGCCATCTTGGAGACGTCACTCCAAGTTTAATGTAAAAGTACACGAAGAGTACTGTAATAAAGATCCTTTTGGTATCGTTTGTTAAACATGCTACAGAACATAAAATCTCACGCATAAACATGAACTTAGGTACTGTACTGGAATAATAATTGAAAAAGATTTTAATACAACAGTTCAGAGAAAACCGTCGTTTCTCAAGAGAAAGTCTTATTTCTTCAGAAGAGACCCAAGACACAGTTTGAGTGGGTTCAAAGCTTAACTGGTAATTAAAACACACACACAAAAAAAAAGAGGCTCATTGACAACTTGTGCGCGAATGAGAAAATAGGGGCGGGACATCAGCTCAACCAATCAGGAGAAAGGAGGATAGCCATTGGCTGAATTTGAATCACGGGCCAGTTGCTCTGCAGTCAGGGAATTCTCATATCGTGGAAATAATCAAGGGCCTACTGTAGATTGTGATTTCTAGCATTTATTGCGCTATATTGCAAGAAGAATTTTAAACTAAACGTGAGCCTGTTCTTGAAAGTATTTATTCTTTATATCAAAAAGAGAAATTAACAACATTAAAAACATTGCTTTTAGTCATTAAAATAAAAATTCTAAGCATCAGAAAAAATCTAATTCAATTTTCATAAGGTTTTAAACTTTGGCACAAACATTAACACTGAAATAGAACTGCATATTGAACAAGATAAGCTATTTAAACATTAAATACACAAACATTAGAAGTGCATCTAGTGCCTTTATTAGCGTATTGTGAATCCTTAATCATTAATGCATGCATATTAAATTTTTAAGGCGGGATTAACGGTGGACCATCATCCTCGAACTGTATCACGCGTGACAAGACCTCATCAGACCTGTGACTCTGAGCAGTACATTTCTATATTTATGTGACAATACTAACACACACACACACACACACACACACACACACACACATATTAATGCCATCATAGCCATGCCCATAAGCGTGCTGGGCACATTGCACGTTTAACACTTACAGTGACACTGACGGCTCAGGAAAGTCCGTCAAACTTTAGAACTTTACAATAATAACATGCAATATCGTTTATCATATAAATCACATTAATATGATCATTATGCTGGAGAGAAGTGGAATATAATTTACGGGAATCTGGAACGGATTGAAGCATGCTGAGCCTGACGCTGAGTCAGCAAACTGTGTGACGTCATTTTTAAAGTAGACTGAGATGTTATTGCAGCGTTAAGCAAAAAAAAAAAAAAAAAAAAAAAAACCTTGCATGGTTAATGTGCCTTGATGGAACTCGGGTTCACAGGACCGCTTCCCTCTTTTGCCCAGTTTAAAATAAATGTTTAAGCAAAAATCTAGCTGCACCACGTCAATAGATTTCTGAGAAATTAGCAACATTCTTCTTTTTCTTTCGGCCGTTCCCTTCAGGGGTCGCCACAGCAAATGATCTGCCTCCATCTCTCCCTATCCTGTGCATCTTCTACTCTTACTCCAACGACCTTCATGTCCGCCTTCACCAAATCCATAAATCTTCTCTTTGGTCTTCCTCTGGGCCTTCTGCCTGGTAGTTCCAACCACAGCATCCTACTGACAATATACTCACTATCCCTCTGTACATGTCCAAACCATCTCAATCTAGCCTCTCTGACTTTGTCTCCAAAACATCTAACATGTGCTGTCCCTCTGATGTACTCGTTTCTGATCCCATCCATCCTCGTTACTCCCAAAGAGAACCTCAACATTTTCATCTCTGCTACCTCAAGCTCTGCCTGCTGCCTTTTCCCCAGGGCCACCGTCTCTGAACCATACAACATCGCTGGCCTCATCTCCGTCTTGTACACTTTTCCCTTCATTCTTGCCGATACTCTCCTATCACACCGGACACTTTTCTCCATCCATTCCAACCTGCCTGCACGTGCTTCTTCACCTCTTTTCCACACTCTCCATTGCTCTGGATTGTTGAGCCTAAGTACTTAAAATCCTCCACATTCTTTATCTTTGCCCCCTGTAACCTCACCGTTCCTCTTGGGTCCTTGTCGTTCACACATATGTATTCTGTCTTACTGAGACTAACCTTCATTCCCCTCCTTTCCAGGGCATACCTCCACCTCTCTAGATTTTCCTCCACTTGTTCTCTGCTCTCACTACAGATCACGATGTCATCTGCAAACATCATAGTCCATGGAGATTCTTGTCTAACCTCGTCTGTCAGCCTGTCCATCACCATAGCAAACAAGAAGGGGCTGAGAGCTGACCCTTGATGCAGTCCCACCTCCACCTTGAACTCTTCTGTCACACCGACAGCACACCTCACCACTGTCTTACATCTCTCATACATGTCCTGCACCACTCTAACATACTTCTCTGCCACTCCAGACTTCCTCATGCAATACCACAGTTCTTCTCTCGGCACCCTGTCATATGCTTTCTCCAGATCCACAAAGGCACAATGCAGCTCCCTCTGACCTTCTCTGTACTTCTCCATTAACATCCTCAAGGCAAACACTGCATCTGTGGTGCTCTTTCTTGGCATGAAACCAAACTGTTGTTCACAAATGCTGACCTCTGCCCTTAGTCTAGCTTCCACTATTCTTTCCCATAACTTCATTCTGGCTCATCAACTTTATCCCTCTGTAGTTGCCACAACTCTGTACATCTCCCTTGTTCTTAAAAATGGGCACAAGCACACTTCTCCTCCATTCCTCCGGCATCTGCTCACTTCCTAAGACCTTGTTGAATATTCTTGTCAGAAAATCTACTGCTACCTCCCCTAGACACTTCCATACCTCAACTGGTATGTCATCAGGGCCAACTGCCTTTCCACTCTTCATCCTCTTCAATGCCTTCCTCACGTCTCCCTTACTAATCTTTGCTACTTCCTGGTTCTCAACGGTCACCCCTTCTGCTCTTTTTTCTCTCTCATTTTCCTCATTCATCAGCTCTTCAAAGTACTCTTTCCATCTTCCCAGCACACTTCTGTCATCAGTCAATACATTTCCCTCTCTGTCCTTTATCACTCTAACTTGCTGCACTTCTTTCCCATCTCTATTTCTCTGCTGTGCTAACCTGTATAAATCATTTTCTCCCTCCTTACTGTCCAACCTATCATACAAGTCATCATACGCCCTCTGTTTGGCCTTTGACACCGCTACCTTCGCCTTACGCTGTGTCTCCCTGTACTCCTGTTTACTCTCTTCGGTCCTCTCTATGTCCCACTTCTTCTTAGCTAACCTCTTCTTTTGTACACACTCCTGCACTTCCTCATTCCACCACCAAGTTTCCTTGTCTACTTTCCTTCCAGAGGACACACCAAGTACTCTCCTACCGGTCTCCCTGATCACATTGGCTGTGGTTGTCCAGTCATCTGGAAGCACTTCCTGAATACCCAAAGCCTGTTTCAACTCCTCCTTGAAGACAACCCGACACTCTTCCTTTTTCAGCTTCCACCACTTTGTCTTCTGCTCTGCGTTTTTCACCTTTCTCACCATCAGAGTCATCCTGCATACCACCATCCTATGCTGTTTGGCAACACTCTCACCCACTACTACTTTGCAGTCACTGACTTCCTTCAAATTACATCGCCTACACAAGATGTAGTCTACCTGTGTGCTCTTACCTCCGCTTTCATAAGTCACCCTATGCTCCTGTTTCTTCTTGAAGAAAGTATTCACCACAGCCATTTCCATCCTTTTTGCAAAATCGATCAACATCTGTCCTTCTGCGTTCCTGTCCCGGATACCAAACCTGCCCATCACTTCCTCGTCCCCTCTGTTTCCTGCACCAACATGTCCATTGAAGTCTGCCCCAATAACCACTCTTTCACCTCTGGGGGTACTCTGCATCATTTCATCGAACTCACTCCAGAATCTCTCCTTCTT
Organism: Plotosus lineatus; assembly: GCA_024760905.1. NCBI lineage: Eukaryota > Metazoa > Chordata > Actinopteri > Siluriformes > Plotosidae > Plotosus > Plotosus lineatus. The sequence continues at coordinate 53,255,288 of CM045729.1, read as the reverse complement.
TTCTAGCTCACATCCTGCCTGTGGGGCATAAGCACTAACAACATTGACCATCACGCCTTCAGTTTCTAACTTGAGACGCATCACTCTGTCTGACACTCTTTTCACTTCTAGAATATTCCTGAGAAACCCCTCCTTCAGGATGACTCCTCCATTTCTCTTCCCATCCACACCTTGATAAAACAGCTTAAACCCTGCTCCTAAGCTTTTAGCTTTGCTACCTTTTTTTTTAGCTTTGCTACCTTTTGAAATTAGCAACATGAACCGTGATTGTTTTTAGCGGGAATTACCGGATCCTGAATAAAAACAAATTCTATTGGCTGAAGGCCTACGTGACAATCCTCACTATCCATTCACGGCATGACTTATTTTACCCGCCTCTCCACATACCAAATGACTGTAAAGACTGCAGTGTTTTTTCAACCTTTTTTCAGCCAAGCACACTTATTCTTTGAAAAAGTCTCGAGACACACTGAAACTGAAAATGTTAGAAATTGAAACTATGGCCTATATTAACAATTTACAAAGTCATCTTCGTCAAATTTTCTCTCACGGGAATCAAATAACCAAAGAAATCTGTTATTTTATTTTTACTCACTCAGTGTGAATCTGGGTCTGTGTGGATGAACAGCTGATCCTGACAGGAATCGAAGATAAACACACCAAGCTCTTCCTCAACAGCTCTCATTCTTCCTCAGTCTCTGTTTCTTGTTTTCATGGCAGTCAGGCTTAAAAAGCTCACTTGGCACGACACCATTGTTGGATGTTCATTCACTATACACCAGGAACACCGGTACCGGTGTAGTTTCATGTCCGGTAAACGTGAATGCAAATGACGGATAGTTTCCGTTGTGTTGCTTCGCGCTGGAAGCTTCGATCGACTTCACCGTCTTTACTTTCTTTTGACCTCCACTCATAGTAAGCCCTTCATATAGTTCCGAATTTTGTCCAGGGTCCAGTTCGGAGTTGGTATTTTTCCTTTTCGAAAACTTTTCCTTCACGGTCACCAGTGTGTCTTGCTAATCACCGCAACCTGCCATCATCCACGTGCCACTAATCCACTTGTTTCAAAGTAAAAGTCTGTCAACAATTAACTACATGCTTCCCCCTACAGGCGAAGAGTATTCGTTACATTATTTTAGACCAATCAGGTGAAATTGGATTATTTAGGGGGCAGTGGTGGTCTAGTGGTATAGGGCGCTGGATCACTGATCCAAAGGTTGGGGGTTCGAGTCCCACTCTCCACAAGGTTGTCACTCCCCCCCCCCCAGTGCAGCTAACTGGGTTATCAAAGGCGGGCCATGTCTCTCACTGTCTATGGTGAGAGGCATGTAAAAGAACCATTGCTGACTTTCGTAAAGAGTAGCTGCAAAGTCGTCAGCGTGTTTCTGTCCCTTGCTAAAAAAAAGGGTTGTGACAGGAAGGGCATCCGACGTAAAAACTTCTGCCAAATGAAAACGTGCGAATTCGCTGTGGCAACTCCCGAGTAAAAGGGAAAAAGCCGAAAGGAAGACAGACAGACATAGCGATATATTGCAAGAAGAACGTGAGTCTGTTCTTGAAAGTATTTATTCTTTATATCAAGAAGAGAAATTAACAACATTAAAAACATTGTTTTTTAGTCATTAAAATAAAAATTCTAAGCATCAGAAAAAATCTACTTATGAAAATTGAATGTTTTAAACTTTGGCACAAACATTAACACTGAAATAGAACCGCATATTGAGAAAGATAAGCTAGTTAAACATTAAATACACAAACATTAGAAGTGCATCTAGTGCCTTTATTAGCATATTGTGAATCCTTATTCATTAAGACATGCATATTAAATTTTTAAGGCGGGATTAACGGTGGACCATCATCCGCGCATGCGCAGAACTGTATCACACGTGACGAGCCCTTATCAAACCTGTGACTCTATGAGCACTACATTTATATATTCATATGTAACAATATTATATTGTTATAATATTTTTATATTGTTATAAAATTGGTGGGGGGCAGCGACGACCCTGTGAGGACTCGAACCCCCAACCTAAAGATCAGCGAGCCTGCGCCCTGTCCACTACTAGACCACTACTGGCCCAGTGTGAACTCTTCCAGTATTCTGGTGTATTCAAACTGGTTCATGATTCCCTGGGATGCGATAAAATCCACATATCCTGATGCTTGCGAAACCATGATTCACTGTCTTCATTGTACTGTGGTTTGTATTCAGTGTTTGGGAGTCATCTAGGGAGCCACTAGCCCCATAAAAGAGCAATCTTACCGTCACCAGTCCACAAAATGTTGTGCCATTTCTCTTTATACCAGTCAATGTGCTCTTGAGCAAATTGTAACGTCCTCAGCACGTGCCTGCTGAAGAGAAGTGGGTGAGACTTTGTCAGTGGGACTTTGCGGGGGCTTCTAACGGATAGTCTGGCTTTACATAGGCGTCTTCTAATAGCAACAGGACTCACAGGTAACTTTCGACCTTCTTTGATCCACCTGGAGATGATTGTTCGCTGAGTCCTTGTCATTTTGGCTCTTCCATCCATTCGAATGGTAGTTTTTCCACTTTCTTCAATGTCTTTCAGGTTTTGGTTACCATTTATCATTTTCGCTCAGCAGCCTATGATTTTATGCACTTTATGTTTTCCTCTCTCCAATCAGCTTTTTAATCAAGGTAGGCCGCAAAGCCATCGGCGTGTTTCCACCCTGCGATGGCCTGGCGAGCTGTCCAGGGTGTACTCTGCCCTCGCCCGGAATTGGCTGGGATGGGCACCAGCCTCCCCGCGACCCTAATTAGGATGAAGCGGTTACAGAAAATGAACTGAACCCTTTTCAAATAATAAATGACTGAACTCCACACTATGATTGTGAAGCTCCTTTCAATTAATGATTCAATTACACAGAATCAGCAGTAGCATAACATAACTGTAGGGTTCTAATCATCTACTACACCTGATAGTAAACTATTTTAGATATAGAAATATAATTTCTACCAAAAATACTGATTTGACCAGGTTAGTGATGTCTGAATGCTATTACTGTATTTTGAACACAACTGTACATTTTGAAACTTTATGACCACAAAATGCTGCTGGAGTCATTAAAGGATATTTGCCTCTTAAAACCATTATACTTACTGACTGTCCATAACAAGTATAATCACGTTTCAGTCTTAAAGATATTTTATACAGCCATTTTTGAAAAATCAAAATTTTGTTGGATAGTTTTTTTTTTATTCTGCAACACTCCTGCACAATTAAATAATTAATGGAATTCTTTCCTTACCTCATGTTTATATTCCAGCACTACAAATATTTATAGATGAGCATGAGAGTTCCTCAATGCTCTATGAATGTGAAAAAAAACAACAACTTTTATTCATTAATTTCTCAGGACGCCATTAATCGACACAATTCTAGAATAAACTCTTCCGTTTTAAGGCCAGTTCGAGACTTGTATAGGAATAGAATTTATTGTATATTGCACCTCTTTGCCCCTTGTAAAGTTACAGATCTCTCCAGTTATACACAAACCCATCTGAGACAGTTTGTTCATGTGAATAAAGACCATTATTTACTGCAAGTCAAAATGTTTTGGCAATAGGTTTCCAGTCCCTCGAGTTTAATGCTGCTGTTCAGCTGTTGTGCTAAATTGTGTTCAGAAGCCATTTAAACCGCAACAAATAGTGAAGTTTTTGATGCTAATGTCAAGAACAGGGGTATAATTCGAGGCAACAAATAATTACTTCGCATTTATTACCATTTTTAATTGCAACTGAACTGTACACATCGTACCCAAAGTAGTTCAATACAGTCATTTTAAAAAGCAACATAAAAGCAGCAAACACTTCAGGAAACCAGATTTACAAGAAGGAAATAAAAGCAAAAAAAAAAAAAAAAAAAAACTTAAACATTTGTACAGAATTAATTTGTTGAATTTTAATATCTGCAAGTATGGTCCTGTACAGCAAATATACATTAACCTTCTAGAGGGGATTCTTTATTTTCCTGCATAGGGATTCTGTACATTGCCATTTGTCTACATTTGGTTATTTTGTGCATTCAAAATTAGTATTCTGCCAGGCCCTATGGTGACAATACCTGTCACAACATATGCTAGTTACATTCTTGTAGCTAATTGTACAGAAAACAGCTAACACTTCTCCGAATCCAAAACTTCACTGTCAGGTTTATATTAAAAACCCTACTTTATTATAATTTAACTGGAAGTCTTCTCTTAGCACATAAGCCCCTTTCGCAAACACCTGCCAGGAAAATCATTTTATCATTGGAATCATTTTACCTGCCAGGGACTGCAATAATTTATGGTAGTTGTCAGGTCTAAACCTACCTATCCCTTCAAAGCAACTTCCATGAAAAAAAAAAAAAAAAAAAAAAAAAAAATCACATTTCAAGTTATTTAGACGGAGCAGTGCTTTTTGAATTTAAAAGGCCATTATGCTTCAACAGTTACGCAACACACACTTTCTGGATGAAAGTTTGATCATTTCCTGCTTTTCCCATCTTCAGCGAGTAAAGCTGCCCAAATCCAACTGTCGATCCCAGTATCCACAATCTGAGGACATACTTGTCCCTTGCAGCCTGTCCGGTTCCTGCAGCAGGGAGATCAGGGATGGGTCAGCACAATGTTCAGTCAGTAAGTCAGTGCAGTCTGTCAGTAGATGACACTTGAAGGGGCTGGACTTGAAGCCAGGTTGCCAGAGGAACTGGAGCGCCTCATGTGAGGTTGCAAATATGAATCGCTACCCAGCTGTTGCACATCAAACCGGTCCTCCTTCCTATATGCAAGACAGCGTCGGATAAACGCCTAGAGACCAAAAATGTGCAAAACAGCATACTTGTTAGGTAAAACCTTTATGAAATCCAGATAAAGGCATGTTTTACATATACCATCAGTTATTTGACAACACAAGCAACAACAGTCCAAAATACGAAGCAGTTATTTCCAAGAGACCTTAAATCAGCCAATACAATGTCCACAACACTAGAGGGCATCCTTGTGACAGAACTGTAAACAAACCAAGTCTGCATTAAACATTAACCTGCATTCTAAAATCTCGAAGCCCCCCCCCCCAGTGCGGCTAACTGGGTTATCAAAGGCCGGCCATGTCTCTCACTGTCTATGGTGAGAGGCACGCAAAAGAACCATTGCTGACTTTCGTAAAGAGTAGGCTGAAAAGCCGTCAGTGTGTTTCTGTCCATTGCTAAAGGGTTGTGTCAGGAAGGGCATCTGACGTAAAATCCTATGCCAAACCAAACGTGTGAACCATTTGCTGTGGCGACCCCTGATAAAGGGAAAAGTCAAAAGGAAATCTCTCTCTAAAATCTAGAAGGCAGCTTACAGACAACTCTATGAAGTGAAGATGTTAACAGATGAACTGCCCTTCTGCAGTTTCTTTGGATATCCATTTGAATTCACAATGAACTAGTGTACATGCTGCACTTGGGATAATAATTAGCTGCTTAAAAAATAGATAAAAGACATACCGTTTGGTCCTGAACTAATTTTAATAATTATCAATTTGTATTTTAACTAAAGGTAAGATAAAGTCCGTTCTTCTTCTTTTTCTTTCGGCTGTTCCCTTCAGGGGTCGCCACAGCAAATGATCTGCCTCCATCTCTCCCTTTCCTTTGCATCTTCTACTCTTACTCCAACGACCTTCATGTCCGCCTTCACCACATCCATAAATCTTCTCTTTGGTCTTCCTCTGGGCCTTCTGCCTGGTAGTTCCAACTTCAGCATCCTACTACCAATATACTCACTATCCCTCCTCTGTACATGTCCAAACCATCTCAATCTAGCCTCTCTGACTTTGTCTCCAAAACATCTAACATGTGCTGTCCCTCTGATGTACTCATTTCTGATCCTATCCATCCTCGTTACTCCCAAAGAGAACCTCAACATTTTCATCTCTGCTACCTCCAACTCTGACTCCTGTCTTTTCCCCATGGCCACTGTCTCTAAACCATACAACATCGCTGGCCTCATCACCGTTTTGTACACTTTCCCTTCATTCTTGCCGATACTCTCCTATCACACATCACACCGGAGACTTTTCTCCATCCATTCCAACCTGCCTGCACGCGCTTCTTCACCTCTTTTCCACACTCTCCATTGCTCTGGATTGTTGAGCCTAAGTACTTAAAATCCTCCACCTTCTTTATCTTTGCCCCCTGTAACCTCACCGTTCCTCTTGGGTCCTTGTCGTTCACACATATGTATTCTGTCTTACTGAGACTAACCTTCATTCCCCTCCTTTTCAGGGCATACCTCCACCTCTCTAGATTTTCCTCCACTTGTTCTCTGCTCTCACTACAGATCACGATGTCATCTGCAAACATAGTCCATGGAGATTCTTGTCTAACCTCGTCTGTCAGCCTGTCCATCACCATAGCAAACAAGAAGGGGCTGAGAGCTGACCCTTGATGCAGTCCCACCTCCACCTTGAACTCTTCTGTCACAACGACAGCACACCTCACCACTGTCTTACATCTCTCATACATGTCCTGCACCACTCTAACATACTTCTCTGCCACTCCAGACTTCCTCATACAATACCACAGTTCTTCTCTCGGCACCCTGTCGTGGTGCTTTCTCCAGATCCACAAAGGCACAATGCAGCTCCTTCTGACCTTCTCTGTACTTCTCTATTAACATCCTCAAAGCAAACACTGCATCTGTGGTGCTCTTTCTTGGCATGAAACCAAACTGTTGTTCACAAATGCTGACCTCTGCCCTTAGTCTAGCTTCCACTATTCTTTCCCATAACTTCATTGTATGGCTCATCAACTTTATCCCTCTGTAGTTGCCACAACTCTGTACATCTCCCTTATTCTAAAAAAATGGGCACAAGCACACTTCTACTCCATTCCTCCGGCATCTGCTCACTTCCTAAGACCTTGTTGAATATTCTTGTCAGAAAATCTACTGCTACCTCCCCTAGACACTTCCATACCTCAACTGGTATGTCATCAGGGCCAACTGCCTTTCCACTCTTCATCCTCTTCAATGCCCTCCTCACTTCTCCCTTACTAATCTTTGCTACTTCCTGATCCTCAACAGTCACCCCTTCTACTCTTTTTTTCTCTCATTCATCAGCTCTTCAAAGTACTCTTTCCATCTTCCCAGCACACTTCTATCATCAGTCAATACATTTCCCTCTCTGTCCTTTATCACTCTAACTTGCTGCACGTCTTTCCCATCTCTATTTCTCTGCTGTGCTAACCTGTATAGATCATTTTCTCCCTCTTTACTGTCCAACCTAGCATACAAGTCATCATATGCCCTCTGTTTGGCCTTTGACACCGCTACATTCGCCTTACGCTGTGTCTCCCTGTACTCCTGTTTACTCTCTTCAGTCCTCTCTATGTCCCACTTCTTCTTAGCTAACCTCTTCTTTTGTACACACTCCTGCACTTCCTCATTCCACCACCAAGTTTCCTTATCTACTTTCCTTCCAGAGGACACACTAAGTACTCTCCTACCAGTCTCCCTGATAAAGTCCGTTGGGCTTCTTAAACCCGAGCAATAGTGGCTCATCAGGCCGGTGCTTATCCCCGGTTTCCATAGCGTGAAGCGACGAGGAGTACAACTCCTCCTGAATAGGACAATAGTCCATCGCAGGTTACCTTCCCAGTATATTTTTACTGGTACCCATTTATACTGCTGGGCGGACAGAGACACACTTGTGGTTGAGACCTTGCCCAGGGGTCTTAGCACAGTGGGGATCTAACAGGGATTTGAACACACAACCTCCTGATCATGAGCACAGTACCTTAACCACTATGTCACCGGCCCCTATTTTAACTTAAATGGCACTCAACTCTATGTCTGCTGTATCAAAATTAAATTCGAAATTGTATTAAAATCAAAAACGTATTAAATTGTACATATACAAAGAACTATGTGGTAATGAAAGTCATTAATATGCAACCCTTCGTGGCATCATTGCATTTCTATATTTTGTTGAACCTACAGTCAAAATGAAAGCATCCTCTGCAATGCTGTGATAAACAAGTACAGCCTAGCCCAACCTAGTTAGATTTTTGGGACATATCCATGCTGTACACTGTAGCAGCTTAATACTCACTGACCTTGGCCTCATTGCTGGCCACAGGTTTGACAGGGAACTGCACCTCAGTGGCTTTGAGAATAGTGTTCTCCTGCAGGATATCCTGCTGGGACTGGTTATGACCAAAAGGCTAAAACACACCAATTATTGTACTATTAATAAACAAACAACTTTGTAAATTATCCATTGAGCATGGTGTAAAAGTTTGAGCTATTTATTTTACCATAAACATCCTTTTCTGAGCAGTGACAGTTCAACAGTAAATACAATAAATTGCACTTGGTCCATGCAGTCTCCTTACCTTCCTTCCATAGAGACACTGGAAAAAGATAACTCCCACAGACCACACATCCACCTTGTTGGAGATCTTTGGAGGTTCCTTACCCACAACAAAACATTCGGGGGGCAAGTACCTTAAAACAAATGCAGGAGAAATCTTGAAAACACTATATACATTACACAAGGTTACTAAAACTCTGGTAATATTGTATAAGAAAGAGTGGCAGGTTACACCGGAACTCTTACCAGTAAGTACCAGCTCCTTGTGACGTGAGGTCCATCCCATCCACCCCATAGTTGTCATCGTCCATTATTTTCGACAAACCAAAATCTGTGATCTTTATTTCTCCACACGCAGTTCCATCAACTAGCAGTATGTTACCTTAAAATAAAAGGATATACATTTAATAAAGACTGAGCACCTGTCTCAGTTTGAACTTTTTTTTGGGACAGACAGTCTGTGCATATGACTGATACCTGGTTTAAGGTCATAGTGTATTATAGGTGGTTTGATCTCATTCAGATATCGTAGTGCATTAACAATTTGCATAACAATTGAACGAGCTTCTTTTTCAGACATCAGCTTGTGCTGTTTCAAGTAGAAGTCCAAATCATTGCCTTCACAGTATTCCAGAACTGTACAAAACCTAGAAAGAAATAAAGACAATGAATAAAACCAATAACAACTCTCTCCGTAGTATATAACTAATGCAAGCCTTTTTGGTAATAAAGCAACCAGAGACAGAAAAAAAAACCTTTGATGATGAACAAACATTGCAGAAACATCATAAACCAGGATTACACACAAGCTGAAAGGATTGTTTTTATTGCTTTCAGCACTTTATTGCGCACGTGTGTGTGTATACACACACACACACCTCACCTTACGATCGACCCAGAATACGAAAAATCCATCTTACGAAAAACATTTTCCTAAATTTTTTGTCTCTGTATACGAAACAAGTTCTCCTTAAGAAACGTGCCATTCCAACATTCAACGTGCCATTCAAACATTAAAACGCGCCATTCAAACATTAAAACGCACCATTCAAACAATGCACGTCTTGCTCTCCCACTGACTACTGTCTCAACATCCCGCCCCGCTGGCCCCCCATTGGCTATCTCCCTACATCCCGCCCCGTTGGTCCACCATTGGCTAGGAGGGATGACGCAGCTCCCTCCCATTGCCTATTATGGAGCTGGGTCTACCATAATGCTTTTCGTGTAAAGGACAGAGTTAATGGCTTTTAAGTTTCCATAAACATTTGTAAGATTATAACTCTACTACGAAGACATGGTAAGCACACACACACACACACACACACACACACACACACACACACACACACACACACACGTGTGATTTCCGGTGCGAGTGAAAAGAAGCGAGCTGCGGTTGAGTGATATCGCAAAGGAATATGGCCAAAACCGTCTACCATCGGTATGATATTGAAGCAGAAGTAGATCTTAAAAGGTATGGTTTTATCATTTTTAAAGGGTTTAGGGGGTAGTATTGGAGGCCTTGGAACGAATCACACATTTTAAAAAATCCAGGTTAAGAAAAAGGCTCTAAAAAGGACCATTGCGGATCCCCATCTCAAAAAATTAAGTACATCCGACCAATAAAAAAAAAAAAAAAGGTGCTTTTAATACAAAAAAGTCAACCTTGAAATAATTATGTTCAGTTATGCACTCAATACTTGGTCGGGAATTCTTTTGCAGCAATGACTGCTTCAATGCGGCGTGTCATAGAGGCAATCAGCCTGTGGCACTGCTAAGGTGTTACGGAGGCCCAGGATGCTTTGATAGCGGCCTTTAGCTCATCCACAGTGTTGGGTCTGGTGTCTCTCAACTTTCTCTTCACAATATCCCACAGACTCTCTATGGGTTTTTTTGTGGGGCCGGTGGCATAATGGTTAGGGTGATGCGATCGGGAGGTTGTGAGTTGAAATCCCGCCGAGACCCTCACTGTGCCAAGACCCCTGGGAAAGGTCTCAACCACAAATGTGACTCTGTTCACCCAGCAGTATAAATGGGTACCAGTAAAATATACTGAGAAGGTAACCTGCGATGTACTAGCGTCCCATCCAGGAGGAGTTGAACTTCTGGTCGCTTCACGCCATGGAAACCGGGGATAAGCACCGGCCTGACGAGCCACTATGGCTCGGGTGTAAAAACCCAACAGACTTTATCTTTATGGGGTTCAGGTCAGGAGAGTTGGCAGGCCAATTGAGCACAGTAATACCATGGTCAGTAAACCATTTACCAGTGGTTTTGGCACTGTGAGCAGGTGCCAGGTCGTGCTGAAAAATGAAATCTTCATCTCCATAAAGCTTTTCAGCAGATGGAAGCATGAAGTGCTCCAAAATCTCCTGATAGCTAGCTGTATTGACCCTGCCCTTGATAAAACACAGTGGACCAACACCAGCAACTGACATGGCACCCCAGACCATCACTGACTGTGGGTACTTGACACTGGACTTCAGGCATTTTGGCATTTCCTTCTCCCCAGTCTTCCTCAGGACTCTGGCACCTTGATTTCCGAATGACATGAAAAATGTGCTTTCATCCGAAAAAAGTACTTTGGACCACTGAGCAACAGTCCAGTGCTGCTTGCGGTACCTGTAGCTCATTTCCTGCACACGCCTGTGCACTGTGGCTCTGGAAGTTTCTACTCCAGACTCAGTCCACTGCTTCCACAAGTCCCCCAAGGTCTGGAATCGGCCCTTCTTTCACTTTTTCATTCCCACAGACGTCCCACTGAGGTGCCTTGATACAGCACTCTGGGAACAGCCTATTCGCTCAGAGATTTCTTTCTGTGTCTTACCCTCTTGCTTGAAGGTGTCAATGATGGCCTTCTGGACAGCAGTCAGGTCGGAAATCTTGCCCATGATTGCGGTTTTGAGTAATGAATCAGGCTGGGAGTTTTTAAAAGCCTCAGGAATCTTTTGCAGGTGTTTAGAGTTAATTCGTTGATTAGGTTAATAGCTCGTTTAGAGTACCTTTTCATGATATGCTAATTTTTTGAGAAGGACCAGTGTATGTGTGTGTTTTATTTATTATATATATATATATATATATATATATATATATATATATATATATATATATACACACACACACACACACACACATTTGGCCCTCTACTTACGAAACCCTCTGGGCACGTGAACTCCAGCTAACGAAGAACATTTTCCTAAGTTTTCGTCCTCTGTATACGAAACAACCTCCTCTTACGAAAAGCGCCAAACCCGCTATTCAAAAATTCAAACGCACCAATCAAAATTTCACACAGTGCGCGAGTTGCTCTCTCATTGGCTGTCTCCCAACATCCTGCCCCACTGGCCTCCCATTGGCCAGGAGGGAGCTGACCTGTACCCATACTTCCTGTACCCATACTTCCTGGTTGTCACACACGTGAAGGAGAGTTAAACAGGACTGTTGCCTTGTTTTGAGATTGATCATGCAGCATTATATTTCATTATCGCCGAAACCCCTCCACAATCGGGACGATATTGAAGCAGAAGGAGACCTTAAAGTGGAAATACAGTGACAGAGGCGATTATTTTGGCACAATATTGAAGCAGAAGGAGCAAGACCAGAGTGCTCCGTGGGACAAGACCTCCGATTTTGCAAGGAAGCAAGTTAATATTGAATCAGGACCTCTGATCTTTCAAACAGGTACTATAATTCCACTTTAGATACAACATCCCGTCCATTTAAACATTTTAAATACAATTGTTCCGTCAGCTGCGCGTTGCATGTGGGCGGAGCCCGCATTCGGCAAGACACACCAGAGAAAGGAAGAGTTTTGTGTGTGTGAGAGAGATAGAGATTGCCTACAGAGTCAGTCAGAGATGAAAGGAGGCTTAACTCTTTCGAGAGAGCACATTGCAGCTTATATTTTCATTTTTTTAAGTTGCTTAATTCAGTAAATGTTTAATAAATGTGGCGAGCTCTGCCGAATGTGAGCAAAACGCGACTCATCTGGACCTCCGATCCCTCAAGGAATAATCAAGTTAAAGTTGAGTTTGGACCTCCGAACTGTCAAGCAGGGAATGCGCTTTAAGTTCCCCATCTTAAAATGCTCCGGCGTCCTGAGTGTGGGCGGAGCCCGCAATCAGGAGGGCGCGCCAGAAGTGTGTATTTTGTGTGTGTGGGTGAGAAAGACAGAGAGAGATAGAGAGAGAAACAGTGTTGTGTGTATATGTGCATTAATAAAAATGTTTAATAATGGTTTAATTAATAAATATGTTAATAAAATGGTTTAATAAATAAATTTCTTTTACTTTTAACACATTTCATACATACTTCATACAAAATTTGTGTACTTTTATAATTTTTAAAGGGTTTATGGAGTAGTCTTGGGAGCCTTGGAACGAATTACGCATTTTACATGTAAAATGCACCTCTACTTACAAAAACTCCAGGCTACGAAAAAGGCTCTGGAACGGCTTATACGCACACACACACACACACACACACACACACACACACACACACACACACATAGTGTATGTATTAGGGTGTCACAGAATATAATGGCAAAAAAATTTTTTTTAATATTTTTCAGATCCCACCCCCTAGTTTTGTTACTTTTATGAATCATAGTAACTACACAAAGTTTCATAGAAATATATGCATATTTACTAGTATCTCAATTGGCTGGAATATTTTCAGAGTAACTCCATATATTCAGCGGTCAGTCATTACACACACACACACACACACACACACACACACACAGATATATATACAGTGGAACCTTGGTACTTGAACTTAATCTGTTCCAGAGGGCTGATCGGATTCTAATTTGTTCGGATTCCCAATACGCTTTTCCCATTACAAAATGGTAAATGGTTGTAATCTGTTCCGTTGTCTTTTGAACAGAAGTTAACTCATACCATAGACCCGCAAATTAAGTGGAAAAATTATTAAATAGAGTAAATTGTGTTATGGTCTGTGTTGTGAGAGACTCTTTAACTGCACTGTAGATTTTTAGTGTTATGGTCTCTTACAAATGAGTTGCGCATTGAAATGCGCGTTGGAGAGGGGCATGGCTGCAAAACGTGGGGTAGGGTGGCGTGCTAAACAAACACACCTGATTCCATTTAATCATGGGCTATAAAGACCAGCAGCCCTTTTCCCGGTCTCACTCACTCATACTGAAATGCGTTGGAGAGGGGCGTAGCTGCCACCCGCGAGGTGGAGTGCTAAACAAACACACCTCTTGAGAGAGTGTTTGTGTGCGTGAGAGAGAGAGAGAGATATAGAGAGAGAGAGACCGAGAAAAGCGCTGCTAGTCTTTATAGCCTGTTAATAAATGGAATCAGGTGTGTTTGTTTAACACTCCACCCTGCTTGTGGCAGCCACACCCCTCTCCAACGCGCAATTCAGTGTGTGTGAGTGAGTGAGTGAGACCGGGAAAAGCGCTGCTAGTCTTTATATCCCGTGATTAAATGGAATCAAGCGTGTTTGCTTGGCACTCCACCCCATGTGTGGCAGCCACGCCCCTCTCCAATGCACATTTCAACGCACAAGTCATTTGTAAGAGACCACAACAATCAGTGCAGTTAAAGCATAAGAACAATAAAGATAAGAATTTTAACCTTTGATGTGGTGAGCAGTTGGCATACATAAATGTTGGAGAGGGAGAAAAGCACAGGATTCCCTTCCATAACAGAGAGGGACAGAGGTAAGCAGATTCCATTCCATAACAGCTTCAGGTAAAACAGCAAAAGGTGGGTTTTTTTTTTCTCTTGCTACCGCTTTGCATGGATGACTCTCTTAAGAATGTTGCTTTTTTTTTTCTTGAAGAACATTTCTAACGTGGCTTGTTTCTGCGTTCTTTTCAAAATCTTACGAAAGTGGCTCATGACCTCATACAAAGGAGTTCACAGCGCTGCTAGCACTTTAGCCTCTTCAGCATCATTTAGGCAGTTATGCCTCTAAGCCAACCTGTGGGTTTTCTGTTCGGTACTCTAAATCGTATTTGTTGCTGGAGGTGGTATATGGCGTTAGTGATTACATAGCGTTAGCGCTAGCTTTAGCTTTATGTACATAGTACTGTATCAACAACTTCCGGACTTCCCCATAACATACATAGTATGAACAACTTCTGGACTTCCGGAAGTCACGCACTTTTCCTCCCTCTCGGTCTTGTTTTTTTTCTCGCGCGTTTCTCGAGTTCGACTTTGTTTTTGTTCGGTTTCCCAGACGGAAGAACTCACAGATTTTTTGTTCGGATTCCGATTTTTTCAGACTCTAGAACATTCGGATTCTGAGGCTGCACTGTGTGTGTATGTATATATACACACACACACACACACAGTGGTACCTCACCTTACGAAATTCATTCATTCCATAAGTAGTTTTGTAACCCGATTCTTTCGTAAGTTGAGCCCTCTTTTATATGTATAAGGCCTGATTCGTTCCAAGGCCCCCAATACTACTCCCTAAACCCTTTAAAAATTATAAAAGTGTACCTTTTAAGGCCTCCTTCTGCTTCAATATTGTACCGATGGTAGATGGGTTTTGGCCATATTCCTTTGCGATATCACTCAATCGCATGCCACGAGCCCACTTGTTCTTTTCACTCGCACCGGGACTCACTTTCACCGTAAATCACACGCCCGCATGTGCGCGTGTGCGCGCGATCGTGTGTGTGCGCTTCCTTTGCAATATCACTCCTTTGCGATATCACTCAACCGCATGCCACGAGCCCGCTAGTTCTTTTCACTCGCACCGGGAATCACTCTCACCGGGAATCACACGCGCGCGTCATGGGTATTATGGAGATGCAACTCCCTCCTAGCCAATGGGAGGCCAGCGGGGCGGGATGTTGGGAGAAAGCCAATGGGAGAGCAACTCGCGTATTGTTTGAATTTTTGAGATGGCGTGTTTCGTAACGTGAATTTTTTTCAAAAAATGTGTTTCGTAACCTGGATTTTTCGTTTGTTTGGTCTTTCGTAAGGTGAGGTACCACTGTGTGTGTGTACACACACACACACACACACACACACACACACACACACAGTCGGACACCTTCTTACGAAATTAATCCGTTCCAGCGCCTTTTTCAGAACCTGGAATTTTTGTAAGTAGAGGCGCATTTTATATGTAAAACGCGTGATTCGTTCCAAAATTATAAAAGCATACCTTTTAAGGTACTTACTTCGTGTTGACCATGTCTTCTTAGCAGAGTTATAATCTTACAATGACCATGGCACCAGGAATCACACGTGTGTGTGTGTGTGTGTGTGTGTGTGTGTGTGTGTGTGTGTGTGTGTGTGCGTGCGCGCACGTGTGTTGACCATGTCTTCTTAGCAGAGTTATAATCTTGCAATGACCATTGCACCAGGAATCACTTCCACCGGGAACCACATGCATGTGCGCGCGCGCGTGCATGTGTTTGTGTGTGTGTGTGTGTGTGTGTGTGTGTGTGTGTGTGCGCGCGCGCACGTGCGTGTTGACCATGTCTTCTTAGCAAAGTTATCATCTTACACATGTTTATGGAAGTTTAAAAGCCTGAGCCATAAAATACAGTTGGATTGACACACAAACATGAACTTAGTTCACACAAACTTGAACAAAGTTAGAACGACAGCGTCATCCCTCCTAGCCAATAGGAGGCCAGCGAGGCGGGATGTTGAATGATAGCCAATGGGAAGGAGCTGCGTCATCTCTCCTAGCCAATGGGAGGCCAGTGGGGCAGGATGTTGGGAGACAGCCGATGAAAGAGCAACTCACACATTGTTTGAATGATGCGTTTGAATGGCACGTTTGGCGCTTTTCGTGAAAAGAAGTTGTTTCTTATACAAAGGACAAAAATTTAGGAAAAATGTTTTACGTATAATGGATTTTTCGTATTCAGGGGTTTTCGTAAGAACGGGGTCGACTGTGTGTGTGTGTGTGTGTGTGTATCTTTTCCTTTCGTCTTTTTTCCCTTTCTTGGGAATTACCACAGCGAATCCTCTGATTCGCATATTTGATTTGGCATAGGTTTTTACGTCGGATGCCCTTCCTGTCACAACCCTTTAACAAAGGACAGAAACACGTTGACAGCTTTGCAGCCTACTCTTTACGAAAGTCAGCAATGGTTCTTTTACATGCCTCTCACCATAGACAGTGAGAGACATGGCCCGCCTTTGATAACCCAGTTATCTGCACTGGGGGATATGTATGTGTGTGTGTGTGTGTGTGTGTGTGTGTGTGTGTATGTATACACACACACACACACACACACACACACACACACACACACAAATGTAGCATCTGCATAGTACAGAAAAAACATAGCAGCATAACAGTTAAACAATTATGCTGTGCCTGAAATCTGATAATATAAGACGACGATGTAATCCTCGATGACTTGGCAACTTGCAAATCTATGTACTTAGTACATATTTTGGAAAAAAGTCAATGTTTTAACTTGCTGTGAATTCAATAGCTGGCGATGTGACCATGGTTTGACACAAAGAAAGAATTAACATTATCAAAAAAGTCAAGTTCTTTTGTTTACTTTGATGGGTGGTATACAGTGGTGTGACAGGTGATTCGGGACTTCAACCAAGCATCAGAAATGTGACAATGGGTAAAGGGGGAAAAAAATACTACTTTGCAGTAGTTTGATCAGTTTTAATAATTATTTTCCTGTACAAATGTGACAAGCGTCATTACAAAGCTCTTCAGATCTACTTTCTTCTGTTATATATGTTCCATTTCTATGTAATGGACAGTTGAAAAGGAAAATAGCCCAGCAAAGCAGGCAATACCGCTCAGCCCATGCACCAGTTTATAAATGGTATACCCAATCCCAAGATGGACACCAAAAATAGTGAATCATGTTCATGCCCGGAAATCGAATTAAAGATTGTAGCTGCGGTGGCCATATTGGATATCCCACCATCAACAAAAAAAAATCCACATGTGTAGTTAAACAGCCCCAACAGTTGCACCAAAAATTCTGAAGATCTGTGATGCTGTTTCTAAACTGGAACGCAGAATGCAATCTGTGGCAGCCATATTGGACTACAATGACAATCAATAGGCTCGTGCAGCTAACCTTCCCAAGATTTACATCAAAAATTGTGATCCGTTTTTGAGTTAGTGTGTGCAGTGCAACTGTGAGCAGACGGATGGACACTACGGGTGGTGACAATGCCCCTCATGCCTGTTGGGCTGAGAGGTAAAAAGAGCAGTGTGTGAATACTGATTAAATAATTTTTTTTCTTAAATATATTTCCTCACCTACACTGTGTGGCATAAAAAACAGCATCTCTGGAACTGTCAAAGCGTACTGTTTCATGTGTTGCACCACACTGTGATGAATACTGTCTGCACTCAGAATTTTGCATTATTATTATTCAAAAATGCCTCCATGATCATGTCTGCTGAACCTAAACACCTCCACAACAGTACAGACTGGCATGCGATTGCACCATTTCATCAATATGTCACAGTCTGAATGTTTCAGTCATACTCACGTATCTGTGTCCAGTGAGAAATAGTCATAAAGTTTCACTATTCGTGGATGATCCAGCTGCTTGTGTATTCTGTACTCTCTACAGGCATGTCTGCATATGGAAAGAGGGAGGGAGAGCAGGAGGGAGAGAATGGAGAGAGGTTGAGAGAGGTTACCATGGGCAACAAGGGTTCAGCCCTAGGCAGGCAGTCAGCCTCAGGTGAAAGTGACTTGATTTCCAGACATTTACAGCACAGAACAGAATACCAATCAGTCTGAAACACCCCTGTACATATTCCAGTGCCGGTGTTATAAGCTGATATTTGACCTCTCATCTACCAATTTCTGGTTTATTACTTTAAGACAATGCACCCAATTAACAACGTCATAGTAAAATTACAATCTGTGTGTGTTTACATTACTATATTTTCATACAAGAGAAATGCTTTACTTTAATCTTTTATTATAATTACAGCACAATTAACAGCAGGCTGTCTGAACAGCCTCTTTAACTAGATACCATTGTGATGGCAATCATTACTGAGGGCTCCACTCTGGCTCAAGTACACAGACACTCAAAATCTGCAAACCAGAATTTCAAAGACACCACATAAACCGAACACTTTTTTCTTTCTAACTGTCTGGTCTTTGCTTCAAAATCAAGGTGTGTGTGTGTGGGAAGGGGGTGTATGCATATCTATATATTTAAAGATTTGTATACGTGAGGGTAAGCACATAGGAACTATGGACCACCAGGCTTTCTCTTTGAAGAAGGGTCAAAGGTCAAGGTGAAGGTACCTAATGCTGGTACACAACACTCCCCTGTCCCAAGATGTAAAAGTACACCTAGTTTGGTATATGTGAGGGTAGGCATATATGAAATATGGTGGATAATTTTTTTTCATTGAGTGAGGTCAAAGGTCAGGGTGACACCTTACAACCCTTACACATACCCACCAAGTCTAAGGCAGGTGCTGCCAACAGATTGGAAGTTACAGCCCAGACAAGAACAGGGAAGCAGACTGATCACTATAAGGTGTCTGCATAGCGGGGCCCAAATAATCCAGCCCCTGCAGGTAAATGGCACAACTAAGAAGAATGGGGTCATGTAAGCATTACTTGTGATAGTTCTCCTTCTTCTCCTCTCTCCAGTTTTTGTTGAGTTGATGGATTTTCACAGCTGCATAACGTTGTTCAATAAGATCAAAAGCCTTAAAAAAAAAAAGAATTCAGACTACAGCAAATTAAATTTGCAATTAAAATTGCTTCAAAAGCAGACACTGGCATTACAATGAACTTGTAAATAGTCAGACAGAGAAACACTTTGATTAATCCACTTTACAGTGATCAATTTATGGGTGAAAAATACCTTGTACACTTCACTGAAGCCCCCTCTACCAAGCAGATGCAATAACAAGTATCGCTCATTTAAAGTTGGATGGTCTTTAAATCTGAAGATGCAAAGGAAGGATTCATTTATTACATATTTTTTTCCAAGGTCACACAGGTGTCCTTTTATGCTATGAAATAATTCAGGGGGACTTTTACTGACAGCTATACTTATTTAAGGGGCATTAGCCTTTTCCAGTTACATGTGGCTCGCTATGCTGAGTAAAACACCCTCTTATCAGACACATACAGCTATAATGATAAAGCTATACTTGAACATAATTCAGATTGAGGAGTAAATGACTTGAAGACTGAAGAACACCGTGTTACTATTCTAAGTCCCCAAAAAAGGCTTCAATAACGGTTTAATTAAAAAAGAGCACAGAGAGAGTCAGGCAGTGAACTGAGAGGCATAAATAATGGCAGCTCTATGGGAAGCAATACAGTGACACCAGTGATGGTACTCACTGAGAGCTGTCCTCGTTGTTTATTCTCTTCAGCTCTCGGATGTGAAGATTCCTCACTCTCTCCAAGCGCTCCAACTCTGATTGGATCTCTGCCTCCTCCTAAAGAACATTCACAGACACCATCATTCATTCACTCAGACACACTGAACTCAGCACAAGTAACTCATAATACTTAAAATCTAACTCCAAGGAGTAAGCTTGACATTGCATATTAATATATAGTCAGAAGACTACACCGTTAAACAGATGAAAAACTTAACAGTTGTTAACCTTTTTGAGATGGCCAAGACGCAGCTTGAAGATTTCCTCCTGCTCATGATACTCGGCTATAGTTAATCTGTCGACACACAGGGATAGATAGACATGCAAACTATTTAAAAGACTGAAGAAAAGACAAGGCACTTACGAATTGTACATAATTCCATGTGATGCTGTGAGACTCGAACACTCTCTTACAGCAGAAATGTACTTACAGCTGAGGCAGGGTAGGTTTAAGGAAGGGGTCAGTCTCCGAGCCATTAACAGCCTTGGTTTTGCGCTGTTTTTGCTCCGAGTTGGCACTGGGGCTTTGGGAGTTACTGGCTGAAGGAGGCTTCCTCTTGGCTAACAACTTCCTCTGCCTCTCGATGTCTTCCCTTTGTTGGTTAATAGACTCTTGTTGCCTGAAGGTACATAAAAACATGGAAATAACACTCAAACAGTGCAGATTGTATCAAGAAATAACACATTTTTATCAAATAACATACTATGCAAAGAAACAGAACATCGATAAAATCTCCTTCTAATACGGTGTTTACATGCACACACACTTTACTTATGGACAAAAACTATCAGCAGAATTTACAAAAAAGGCCCAATGAAAAGTTAGTGATAGGAAGAAAAGTTATTCTTACAGGTGACCTCATTACATGGAATACACAGATTTAGGCAATGCCTAATAGTGGAGATCCTGGTGTCTCTATTGAGGTGTCCAAACCTGGTTTTGTTTTTACCTTTCTTTGATTTCACCTGTCTGGTTAGTTGAAGTATGCATTTAAGGAGTTCATGTTCCTTCAACCTTCTGATTTCAGTGTTTGCGCCAAGAAAACGCATTTATCTAGCCGATCTACCTTTTGTGTTTCTTATTCTGCACAAGTCTGAACAGTGACCTAGGAGCCTCCATTTTCAGGCTTTTAGTTGCATTGTTAATAAATGTATTTTTATTTATTTCTGCCCGTCTTCACACAAGGCAGCAATACACAACAGCTAATTGGCATCAACTCAGCTTTCTGGTAGCCCCATTGGGTTTCCTGTGGAGGTTACAAGCAGACAACGGATGGACACGGCACAACTATCCTAACTATGTTTCATGACTATGTGCTCTGTTCAGAAACACTTCTCTACAGGGAAAAAAAGAAATATAATTTATGGGCTTGTTAAAATCTTACTACACACCCAGGAATATCTGACAAGTGTTCAAATGAAATACAAAAAAAAAGTGATCATATGGTCTAAAAAAGTAAGCATTCTCCTTTACATGTTAATTAATTTGAAATGCTAAAGGTTGACTTTAAGGATCCATTGGGCTGTATCTGTGAGCCAATGTTGAGTTGCAGTGCACTTCATAGAACATGTTGGTTATTATTAAAAGGAACTTTAATTGTTAGTAGATCAGGAGGACTGTCCATACTTATTAGTAAAAATTGTATCTTCACATTAATTTGCCCTACTTAGTTCATCTGGCCCTAAACAGGGATACAGATTTTGTAGAGGACCTTACTTGACGAGGTTCTGGAAGGCGTATCCGTCTGTCCACTGTTCAGTAAACGAAGCCCCATGTCTCACAGTGGTGAAGTGTCCCAAACGAAGTCGGTCTTGCATGCTCTTCTCCCTACATGCCTGCTTCTCTTGGGTGCTCTGAATAAAACACAGTGTACTTATTATCACAATGAGCCAATACTATGGCAAAGACTTGTTTTAATATGAAGTTAATCAATCAGCAGTTCCGTCCTGTAATGTCTAGAATTTACATTTATGCAAACTTTCCAATAAAAGCACTTTAAATGCTATGCTTGAGTCAGACAAGTTCTACTTTAAAACCTGCATCCACTTTAACGTAGGTAAACATTGTTTCTGACCTTTTCAATGAGGAGTTTCTTGCTCATGCTGATGCATTTATTTAAGCGTTCCTTGTACTTTTCAAGTAGTTTCTGTTGCTCATCTATTTGTCTCCTGAGATCACAGTTTGCCTGATTTAATGAGAACACAAGGAGTAAGTTACTAAGACCAAATCAACTTAAAATTCAGAATTTCAGATAAGTGTCTGCCCTCATTGCCCTCTACTCACCCGTAACAAGTCGTCTATCCTACCCTCTTTTTTTTCCAGGTCTAGGTTCTTATTGCTCTCCAGAGCAGCCAGCTTTAACATGGTTAGTTCAGTCTAAGAATGAAAAACCAAAATATATGCAAAATGGAACAAATATGCTCTATTAATTCACAACCGTTAAAAATAAATCTAAAATGTGAGGCACTCCACCGAAAGTAGGCACTTGTCGCACAAACCACTTTTGAGATAAAGGCCAGAAAAGTAAAAATGGTCCATTTTTATCGAAATTCGGATTTTTGCATAAACTATTAAAACAAGTATTCAACTACCACTTGCTCACATGAAATCGACTAAAACTCACTAAAAATGTCTTTTTTCCATTTTTCTGGCGAGTACCCTCATAAACCTCAATAAAAACAGTTGCAAAACTTGCTGGTTTTCGTTGCAATTATTCACCAAGTTCGGTATAAGACACACTATAACCCATACACCGGAAAAACAGCCGTGAGGTAGTCTTTCCATTTTGGATCCTGCTTTGATATTAAAATGCCGTTTCAGCGAAAAAAATAAAGGTTATGAAGACGATATGCTCGTAAACAATGCAGGCTAGTTGCGAAGGAAGATCTGAAATGAGCACACTGATTGGTCAGCTCGGGCTTGCACATGCGCAGTGCCCGTTACACATTAACTTCCAGTGTTAACTTCCGATTTCTGGTTTACTGTATGCGGAATTTATCTCCGACTTTGTCTTCAATAACGGTCATTGAGTTTATTTATAAGATTGTGAATACACATAATTTCTGGAAAAGGAGAGTGAAATGTCATCTGTGATGTCTAAAAGCATTAGTATAGATGCTAAATTCGACACGAGAATTGGGCTTTGAAGATGCCGGAATGCTTGGTGTTCTCGAAGATTATTTCGCCGGCGAGTATTTTTCTCTGCATGCAAAATTCGATTATGGAATTTATTAATTATTTGATTTGTGTGTAATCTTGTCTGGACTGGCCATGCTGGATCATGGGTTGTTTAGTTTTGTACGAAAATTGGTCAAGACCTGAAAAATACTTAAATGTTTCATTCCTTTTACAGACGAACAAACTGATTATGATGATGCCAACTGTGTTGATGAACATTTTGATGAAGAGGCATCTGATAATAAAAGTGTGCACGAGTCAGTTTGTTGTGTTTGTGATGATGATGTGATATTTTCTGCTGAGCAGGATATAGATTAAGATGATAATGAGGGCACAGTTGATGAAGCTTACTTGTATAAAGAGATCAGAGAGTTTTGTTATATAGTTTTCTTCTATATAGTTTTCTTAATTTCAGTGTGATTGTTTGAACCTGACAATGTTTCTTTTTTAATTAGTATAATTTGAAGGCATTTGAACCTTTATATAATGGTCAAAAAGATACATACTGATCTTATTGGAATAAACAGAAACGAAAAAAAAAAAAAAAAGTCTTTTTTGTTCATTTTTGGGGTTACTATCATGACTGATGGGTTTTAAAAGGGCCTGTCAGATTAAAATGAGGATGATTTCTCTTATCATCTCTTCCTAAAACTTTTCCAAGACATGTTTTCTAAAAGTTTATATGGCTGAGGTACATAAAAATGTTTGCTTGCTAAGGACTAATGATCTTGGAAGAAGGGCAATCTTTGTGCTCATTTTTCTCTCAAACGGTTTTTAAAATTTTTAGTTGAATGATGACATAAGAAATGGTATAGCTCGGTCAGTTTTCAAGGTATTGACAAAGTTTTTTGCTGGATTTTGCAGCTTTGGGCCTATTCTATCTGTGTAAAAAGCTCAATTTTGGATGCAAGAGCCTACTTTCGGTGGAGTGGCTTACAAATAATCTTAAACAAATAGCAGTGTGTAGTCCAACCTGAACACTCTTTACTGCTAACTGTTTAGGGTGAATCATGTGATCCACAAAAGTCAAACTGGTGGGCGATGAACTGTTTTGCCGGATCTAAATCACAAAAAAAGAAAACAAAGAACAAAGAGGAAAAAACAGAAATTGTGTGTGTATGCATGCATATACATGTGCTTTTGTGTGTGCGTGCGTGTGTGTGTGTGTGTGTGTGTGTGTGTGTGTGTGTGTGTGTGTGTGTGTGTGTGTGTGTAAACATACAGTGGCTCCTGGTGCAGAATGGGAATGTGAGTTCTGGGGAGAACGAATAACTGGTGGCAGCCCTCGAACCGGACTGGACCCATTACCACCCTGTATCTAGAGCACACCCCATAGTTAAAAAGAAGACGATCTCCGTTAATTTCAAAATCACCCTGTTTCTATTCAGCTTACAAAAAAGTCTAAAAATGACAGACAACTTGATGATTTCTTTTTAATGAGTTCCAGTTTAAAAAGAGTGACAGACATCCAACATTCCTACTGACGTATTGACATAATGTCATGTCATTCAGTTTCAATCAGTGAGTCATGAATGCAAGACTTACATCAAAATAGTCACTAATTTTGGTTCCCCGAACGATAGATTTCCCTAAGAAAAAGGGAGGAGGCAGGGTCAGAAGCACAATAAAACTATAAATATGCAAAAAAAAAAAAAAAATTAAACTAGGGGGCACCCACAACAGACAGACGACCCAAAAGAAAGAAGAAAAAAGAAAGGCCTACGGGATGGGGGGTGAGACGACAAAAAAAAAAAAAAAAAAAAAAAACTAAAAAACAGTTTTACCTTGGCTGCTCTCTGACTGAATCTCAGCTTTCCTTTTTCTTCCTCTAGACGACTCTGAGTGTTTCTTTTCAGGGGTCTACAAGACAAATGAAAAATAGGAGTTTATGTAAATATGAATAAGTCCCCTACAACTTAAACACATCAACAAAAAAAAGATGTTTCTCATAAAACTATCAAACTGAAATGAAATTATTTCTTTAGATGAATAAAAAAGAATTTTTCACAAATACAGGCACGTTTCACCAACTTTGAACTGCATTGTAAATGTAAGGACTCACAGACATTAATAACCTACAGGTAAGTGTGTGTATGTAGGATTTTATACATAATATATAGATTGCCTTTGAGAGCAGCAAAATCCACGAGTATGTGAGGCCGCGAATGGTGAGCCGCGAATGGGCAATGGCTTACTGGATATAAAGATCACACACAACTGTGCAAAGGTTATAGGCACATGCAAAGAATCTTGTCTAACAAAGATGCTTATATCTACATACAAAAATTACATTATATTCAACCCAAAATCTGTAAAGCACAGTAAACAGTAACAAATGAAACAAATTCGATATTAGGTGTAATTTTTGTTTCAAAATAGAAAAGCATCAGGCAGAGTTCGACAAGTTTTACAGGTACAGTATCTCCTGCAAATGTTGACCGTCACATTTGATTCTTTATTTCTATGCAAATAACATTTTTGTCTGTAAAGTGGTATCTTATTTAGAATCTGCTGTTTTATCAACATACTATAATAACGTTTTATGTAACATTTCATTTTGTGCTAAAAAATTATATATATCTGTATATATGTATACACACACACACACACACACACACACGCATATACACATACATCCCTCGCTACTTTGCGCTTCAATTCATGTGGCTTCGGTGCATCGCGTTTTTTTTTTTTTTAAATATTCATTGAATTAAAAAAATAAGCAACTTAAGGAAGAATAAGTGGAAGTTAAGGAAAATGTAACTACTTACATTTTTATGTGAGGTGCATGTCTGTGTGCACGCGCGTCTATGTGTGTGTATTTATATTTTATTTATGTCATATAACAACAATTAAACATTCAAAAATAATGCATACGCATTTATAGCATTGAATATGTATTTATTGATATTATATACATGTACATATACGGGGCAGTGGTAGTCTAGTGGTATAGGGCGCTGGATCGCTGATCCAAAGGTTGGGGGTTCGAGTCCCACTCTCCACAAGGTTGTCACTGTCCCCCCCAGTGCGGCTAACTGGGTTATCAAAGGCTGGCCATGTCTCTCACTGTCTATGGTGTGAGGCATGTAAAAGAACCATTGCTGACTTTCATAAAGAGTAAGCTGCAAAGTCATCAGCGTGTTTCTGTCCCTTGCTAAAAAAAAAAGGGTTGTTACAGGAAGGGCATCCGCCGTAAAACCTATGCCAAATCAAATGTGCGAATCAAATGATTCGCTGTGGCGACTCCCGAGTAAAAGGGAAAAAAGCCGAAAGGAAGACAGACAATATATATGTACATATACATCAGTCTGGGGGGAGGTCCTACTTCGCGGAATTCGGCGGTTAAGGGGAAGGGATCTTGGTCCAAATTAACCGTGTAAAGTGAGGGATCCCTGCATATGTATATGTATGTATGTATGTTTGTACAGAGAGAGAGAGAGAGAGAGAATATGGAGAAAAACACTGTATCCTATGGTAATGAATAAAAATAACAAACAATGGGAAATAAACAAATGGGGAAATACATATGACACCATAAAAAAACTCAATGTAAAAACCAAACTAATAAAACTGACAAATACTAGTTAACTGGCTTGTCTCTGTCAAGCCCCAACTGACAATAAAACCAAACACCCAGGATTAAATAGAGCATCTTAATCAAAGCACACTTCACTGAATCCCAAGCTTAAGAATATAAATATTTTACTGATCTATTCAGTGTTGCATTCATGCTACTATGCATTTCTATATGAAATGATGAATTGTTCCACCCTGCTGCAAACAGGAAAACTGAGACGGATGCATGAATCCTACTCAGCAGAGACAAAGAGTGGCTAGCTGCCAGTATATCTTTGCATTCTGATCACCAAGGAGCTCACTCACTGCCTCAGCCTGGAGAATATTTATAGCCTTTTCCCAAAAATTACATTTCTTCAACACAAGTGACCACTATGTTTTTAGCCTTTTAGATTCAAGAGCTACTGTGGACAACAAATATGTGCATGCTGAATAATCACGAATTGTTTTAGGCAATGTACTTGATTAATAATCTAAAAATAAAAGAAAATATCATATACTGGGCTATTATCTATCAAAAACTATAGTGTTGCAATACTGTCAGACAGACAGACAGAGAGAGAGAGAGAGAGAGAGAGAGAGCAGAGCAAAAAAAAAAAAAAAACCCGACTTACTGAATATGCAGGAGAACTGCCTCTTTTTACGTCAGAACCCTGGAGAAAATCGGGGGGAATGAGATGAGGGGGGGGGGAGGAAAAACAGTCGGAAAGAGAGGGAGAATGAAATGTAAAAGAAGAAAATAAGATGTTAAAGAAAAACAGGTTAACTGTAACAAACTACATGACCAAAGCCTCTGTTTATAATTAGCCTTTAGTGACAGTGACTGAATGTCACAGTGGTCTTAATGAGCAGAGCAGCCTGGTTATCGATGCACCAAACATTCCCTTCTGGCAGTTTTGGGTCACAGTGGGCACCAGTTTAGAGAAATTTAAAAAAATCCTTACTGACAAATAAATTCTAATAAAAGGTACGTTGAAGTCATTTGAAATAAAAATATATAATTACAATCGATCTATTCCTACATAAAATATTTTAAGAGGGTAATTTTTTAATTAAAAAAAGCAATATGTTTACAAAAGTAAATTGTAAATTATGGACAGGATTTCAAGCAACCTTGAAAAGCAACACAAAGAAATTATTTTATACACAATTTAGTACTGAAATCTCAGCACGCCACAATAAAACGAATATGCACCTTCGTTTTACTCCAAATGCTCCCTCAGCTCATTTTCTTTTCCAAATGCTGAAATTGGGCCACCAGAAAATGTAATCACTGCCCAATCACAGCTCTCTAGGAAACAGGGGTGCGGTCGCGGAAAACAGCCTCAGAGAGTGGCTCAAAAGCTCAATCCGCCAGCACGATAAGCATTGCCATACTGTGTCAACAAAATGAATGCCGACATGAATGAGGCACATGGTATGAAGACAGTGGCCCAGCTGTGGAGAGGGCACTCAACCAACCTAGAAACAGAAGCCTCAAAATCATCCCGTCCTCTCAGCTAAATCAATTAGATCCTGAACAAGTATTTCAGCTCATTTTCCTCAACCATGTTTGCTGGAGAACTGTGATTGGACAGTGATTACATTCCCTGAAGGGGTGATATCAGTGTGCTTTTACAAGTCATCACGAGATGGCATCCAGGCCTCCATAAGCCATAAATTCGTAAATGTAGAAATCCCAAAATAAATAAAATTAAAAAGAAAAGAAAAAACCCCCAGAAATGACTCCAACTCATATTTTTAAATGTGAAATTGGTTGAAATGGAAAATATCTAAAAAGGTATTACTTGATACATTACTTGAATTAAATACCTGTAAAATTCGTTAAATAACGTTGAAACGGACGTTGAGTTCTAACTCAGAAACAAACACCACCCATATTCTGACATGGTAAACTGGTTGCCATGGAAACAAAAGAAAACACCCCAAAATATCAAAAGGCACAGCCACACTACCTAGCACAAGTAAATGCTAACGATGGAGAAAAAAAATCTCAAAATGGTTTCAATGTTCTGGGCTACAACTGAAAAAATTACTGACGGTCCGACGTATTGATAACTATACCCCTCACAGTAAAAGTGCAGGTGTCAGCAATGACTAGATCATTAAATAGTATGCAATGTGAGCCCTCAGAACTGCTTTTCTGTTTTGTGAGGTTTTTTGTTTTGTTTTGTTTAAATAAGAATCAAAACAAAGAAACAACGATATTGGTTTTCACTGAGGAACACACTCTGGACCATCACAGAGTGAAAAACCATGAATTATATTGACTGTAGAACACATGGCAGTTTCACATGCTGGGCCCGCTTTTCTTTGTTTTTAAGTCGTGTTAGCATTTTAAGTTGAAACGAAATCCTTTCCATCAATAACTTAATCATGCAAGATGGACTTTGCATACATGTTACAAGAGGGCATAAACTCTGTTCACTTTTCATCTATAGAGTATATTCAGTCTATTTTAATATGAGCCAAATGTTTTTTTGTGGTTGGGGTATAATTTCATTCCGTATAACTTATTACCCATTTTGTACACCATAAAGCTTTTCCTCTAAAGAAATATGCTTAAATGTGATTGAGTCTAACGTCTCATCATTTAGATGGCAAAGTGAATAACACAATACATGTGGCTCTAAGAGGGGGAGACTGTAGCACTTCAAACATTTAGATTAAAATATGAAAAATATAATTACAAAAAAGCCTATAATGCAAGGGAATATCAACTGATCAATATAGTTTCCTGGGATTACCAAAACTGAACAGATAATGTATGGATCAAGTCATTTGGAGCTGGCAGCTTCATCATTATCATGCTTTACAAATGGAGACCTTAACCATAGAAATCTTGTTTTAGTTTGTTTTTCTTGCATTTCCATACAATGTATATAATATACTAAAAAAAACTTTACTGGCCCCCATTGCCTAGGCGACCTGACCCCAGATTAAGCAGAGGAAGATAATGACCTTTACGAGCACAAATATGTGTCCATGCATTTATGTACTAAGCTCTGAGTTCGGAGGCTAAAATGATGCTGTTAACCACATAGCGCTTAGCTGAGCTCAAAGTGCTGAGCTCAACAGATCTGCCTTGCTCATGGTTAATATATGTAAACACAAAACTATAAATTTATGTAATATATGTAGAATATCAATTAAAGTGCTTTCTTAAGTTTTTCCCATTTCTGTACATATAAACACAGAGTGAACATGCAAGCAGGTGACAACGTCTTCTTAACTCTCTGAATATACCTGTCGGCTATGAATTTTTTTTAAAGTTAGAAATAAAGCATCTTCTTTATCATGCATTTTGCCTTGTTTCCAGGTTGTACACACTAAAATTATGCAGCTCTGATTTAGTCAATGCCATATTTAATTGTTAAATATAAAACACAACATCCATCAATAAACATTATATAAGCATATACGAAGGCAGAAAAAAAATAGTATTTATTCTTTCTGCAGTAGTAAGACATTAATGCATATAACTGTACATGCACATAATAACCTAATGCTAGTGACAGCCATTTTATGCCATACAAGTGTTTAGATTTGTGCACACTCATGCTTAGGAAACAAGACAGAGACTGCAGCACAGTATGACAGATTTTAGTTAGAGGTTGCTGCCTGCTCTGCCAAGTCTGATGTAAACTGCAATATTTATTTTGCTAGCTGCAATAGCCTGTGGCTTTGTGTATTTTTGTGTTTTAACGGCGACATTTGTAGCTCTGTGTTTGTGCATTCACATCTTAGTGCTGCATTATTAGGCAGAGCATTAGCACTGATGGTTGCTCTGTGTCTGTGGGAGTGTTTGTGACAGGTGTGTGTGGTGATTGAGAGTGTAGCTGCTGTATCATTAGAGAGGGCACTGACGTATTGGGGCATCTGTGCGCCTGGCATCTGTGCACAATCAGCAGCTCAAATCCACCATAGGACAAGACAGCGGTTTTATGCACGTCTACTTCAGATTTCTTGTTCTCTCTATTTTAATCCTCTTCAACCTTTTGGTTCCTGGTTTCCTTTGAGTCCTTCATGTCTCTTTGCTCCATATATGCACACCCCTTCTGCTCCCGACTGCATTACCAATTACCACCTTAGCCATCTCTCACTCCAGCACTATCTCTCAACCTCTCTTCCAATCGCTTTCTCTCTGGTTTTCTCTTTCTGTCTCTGTGTGATTTATGGCACAAGCAGGTGTGCTAGGCAGGGGGCAGGAGGGGGAGGGCTGCAGACAATGTTCTTAATGTCTGTCTGGGTATGCTGGAAATCAGGTGCTTAGCACTGCATAGGTATAGGTAGCAAATAGAGATGCAACAGCAGCTAGTGATCAGCACTACAACAATCTACATCATTAAATCATGACTCCAACTGCAGAGCCCAAACAATGACAATAGAAAAACACCCCATCATAAACAAATGGCTAACATTTTTTCATTCTGAAGCAATATTACCAAGAAATTACAAAATGTTTAATATGTATGTAGAAACCATTGTCTGGCTCACACCACATATTTAATCCTCACCCCCACACACTACAAGATCATACACAACTAATCAATAAAAAAAAAATACTGCCCAGAAAACCAACAGTGTTCATGACTGCTGAAGCTTAGGGGGCAGGT
Organism: Plotosus lineatus; assembly: GCA_024760905.1. Taxonomy (NCBI): domain Eukaryota; kingdom Metazoa; phylum Chordata; class Actinopteri; order Siluriformes; family Plotosidae; genus Plotosus; species Plotosus lineatus. The sequence goes on along the minus strand of CM045729.1, from coordinate 53,224,195 downwards.
AACCCTGGGTTTACAGTAGAGGTGTGATAATAAATCGATTTACTAATAAATTGATCCATTTTCAAACTCGATTTTAAAATCGATTTATTTTGTGTTTTTACGATTTTTTATCGATTCATGTAAAGCAACAAAGGATTCTCAAAAAGCTATAAAATAACGCTGAAATGACATCTTACAATTGTCAATGGGTGCCGCCATTTTCCTCCGTTGCTATGGAAATTTCGCGAGGAACGAGACTTCGCAAAAACAAAAACGGCGATTGCCGCTGAATTCGTCAAGTCGGCAGCAGCACACAAAAGTCCAGTTTGGGCTCTTTTCTTGCAATCCCGTGACAAGAAACAAGTTTTGTGCAGACTTTGCGAGATGAAATTCCCTTACCACGGCAACACAACTAATCTGCAGAATCACATTCATCGTCATCACAAGACAATTGACATTGATGTCAAACCAAAAGTTAGCCTACACGGTGAGATGTGATCACAGCACAGAGGGCTGCATTAAAGTGGAAACATGTTGACAGGATGATATTCCTTAAAAAGAATTTCCAGATTTGAATATCAAGTTATCAACCAGTAGGGGTGTCATTGAAAACCTATTACTGGTATCGATATATTGATTAAAAAAATTCCGATGCATCGATACATTGGAATATTACTGTACTCTTCCATAAATGGAATCCTACTTTCAATGTCACGTCACTGTGGCGTGAAGCTGAGAGCCAATCCTTTCTGTGTGGGCGGGTCCGATACCTGGAAGCTCTAATTTTATTGGACTCACACACTGCAGTGTTCATGTGACAGGAAGCGTGTCCCAAGTTAAGGCAATCAGCTGCTCTGCGGGTTGAAGTTTTTCCATGTCTGTCCATTTTTGTTTGCTTGCCAGCTGTGATTGGCTTCGTGGAAATGAGCCGATCAAAACGAGGGAAATTTATCTCTTTACTCAAACAACACGCGCAGTCTGTGGCTGTTGTTATAATCCAATAAAATTGGAGTTTGAAGATATCGGACCCGCCCACACAGTGTAGTACAGAAAGGATTGGCTCTCCACTGCGTGTCACAGTGACGTGAATCGAAAATAGATGTATAGATTCAGAAGATGCACATATCTGCATTATCTGGTGATAAGTGTCTCTTCTTGTTCAAAATATTCCGTGCTGTTGAAAACATGCGCTCTGACGGCACACCAAAAGCAGGGATGTACCATTTATCATACAGAGAGGCGCGACGTACCATTTACCATACGGAGAGGCGGGACGTACCATTTACCATACGGTGAGGCGGGATGAACCATTTACCATACAGAGAGACGGGACGTACCATTTACTAGGGGTGTCATTGAAAATGGCATTTACTACAGACGCTGTCATGAACACAGAACGTTAGAAGTATCGATATCCCTTTTATTGGTATCGATTATCGATCGACATTATTATATCGGCGATATATCGATATTCCGATTGTCAATGACATCCCTATCAACCAGTATTATTCACAACACATTAACACAGTTTAGCAGTAACAGTTTTACAATAATTTATTGTGAAATTGTCTGTCTTCCTTTCGGCTTTTTCCCTTTTACTCGGGAGTCGCCACAGCGAATCATCTGATTCGCACATTTGATTTGGCAGAGGTTTTTACGTCGGATGCCCTTCCTGTCACAACCCTTTTTAGCAAGGGACACAAACACGCTGACGGCTTTGCAGCTTACTCTTTACGAAAGTCAGCAATGGTTCTTTTACATGCCTCACACCATAGACCGTGAGAGACATGGCCCGCCTTTGATAACCCAGTTAGCTGCACTGGGGGGGACAGTGACAACCTTGTGGAGAGTGGGACTCGAACCCCCAACCTTTTGGATCAGCGATCCAGCACCCTATACCACTAGATCACCACTTCAATTTATTTGTGAAATTGTTATTGCTAAATTAGTTTAATGTTAATTCAATCTGTTTGACCGTGTTTACAAATTAGTGAATTTGTTTTATGACTGTTTACTGTTAATGTTCATAGTTTAAACATTATGAAGAAAACATTACCTTTGTTCAGAGTCCTTAAAGATTAAGAATTTGTTCTTTAATATTTTTATGCTATTGAGTTGACATTTGAAATATAACTACTGCAGCGTGAATGTCAATTGGATTAAAAATTAACATGTGCATTTTGAACATGTGCAAATTCCAGAAGTGAGAACTGAGAAGCAAGTATTTGTTGTTGAATTGTTGCTCTGAATTCAGAAACTGACACCGTAAATGGTAGATTAAGATTATATTCACAATATGTAACTGGTGGAAAACTGGAAACAAATAAAGGTTATGTTTGTTTATTTTCATGTTTTGCTATATGTTAATAATTGTAGTTGAATGATGGTATTGAATAACCAGTTCAGACAATTATTACTTCATATATTTGAAGTGCACATTTTACAGAAAATGAAACTAGAATCCACATATGAATCGAATTGAATTGAATCGAGAGGCAAAAATCGGGATTCGAATCGAATCGTCACACCTCTAGTTTACAGTGGGGCATGATGGCCGCGATCTCCACGATTTGAGTCGTGAGAAACAGTAAGGGTTGTGGGACTGAATCACAATGATCTTGAGGGAATTTGGAGGATTCGTGAGGACCGCACCGATTATTGCAAAATTTCTGACTGTCAAAATTACTACCACGTATTACAGTTTGACTACAATTGTGATAGAACGTGGGAACTGTAGTAGAGCTTAACAGACCTTAATGCAGCATCATAGGGGATCCTGAGGGACTTGTAAACACACTTCCTTCAAGTTTCATCCCTTAGATGCACCCTGCCTCCTATTTATTCTCTATGCTTTTTTTTTGAATCGTGGGATCAAAAAGTGTACAAGACGGTGGTGAGGCCAGCGATGTTGTATGGCTTAGAAACAGTGGCGCTGATGAAAAGGCAGGAGGCAGAGCTGGAGGTAGCGGAGATGAAAATGTTGAGGTTCTCTTTGGGAGTAACGAGGATGGATAGGATCAGGAATGAGTACATCAGAGGGACAGCACATGTTAGATGTTTTGGAGACAAAGTCAGAGAGGCTAGATTGAGATGGTTTGGACATGTACAGAGGAGGCATAGTGAGTATATTGGCAGTAGGATGCTGAGGTTGGAACTACCAGGCAGAAGGTCTAGAGGAAGACCAAAGAAGATATTTATGGATGTGATGAAGGAAGACATGAAGGTCATTGGAGTCAAAAAAGAAGATGCAGAGGACAGGGTGAGATGGAGGCAGATGATTTGCTGTGGCGACCCCTGAAGGGAGCAGCCGAAAGGAAAAGAAGAAGAAGGGATCGTGAACATTGTGCCCCAGTATGTGCCCAAGGTAATGGGCCTACTGTATTTAGCCTACACATCACTTAAACACAGACAATGAAACCTTATATTGAACAATTATGCTCTTAAGGCAAGGTAGATGTTAGTAAAAGGTTCCCAAGACAAAGCTCTGAGGGGATTGTTCAATTCAGTGACATGCCTGGAGCATAACTGTTTTGTATGTTTCACCAGCTCTTCCGGAGGGACACCGAGGTGTTCTCAGCCCAGTTGAGAGACATAGTCACTCCAGTGTGTTTTGGGTCAATCCCAGAGTCTCTTCCCAGTGGGACACACCTGAAACACCACACCAGAGAGGGGTTCAGGAGGCATTCTAACCAGATGCACGAGCTACATCAACTGGCTCCTCTCAACGTGGTGGAGCAGCAATTCTACTCTATGCTCCTCACCCTATCTGTAATGGGGAGCCCTGCCACTCTGCGTAGGAAGCTCATTTCAGCGGCTTGTATCCACGATCTTGTTCTTTCGGTCACGAAACAACGCTCGTGACCACAGGTGACGGTTGCAACACAGATCAACTGGTAAATTGAGGGCTTTGTACCAGTCTGTCATGGTGAAGAGGGAGCTGAGCCAGAAGGCAATCTCCGCTTTACAGGAGAGGCTGCAGCGACCCGCTTGTCGATTTCCCACTCCGTCCTTCAGTCACTCATGAACAAGACCAAGATACATTAACTCCTCCACTTGGGGCAGGACCGCATCCTAAGCCCTGAGGTTGCATTCCACCCTTTTCCAACTGAGAACCACGATCTCAGACTAGAAGATGCTGACAACAACCGCCCAACCTGAGGGAGGGGCTTGAAGGCGAGCAACTAGAGTCAGGTTTCAGCCCATGGAGTCTGGCCTGACCTGAAAAGGAGCCATGGTTCAACCCTCACAAGGACCCACCACCTGTGGGAGAGGCTGTAGGGATTGGGTGCTCTGTGAGCTGGGTGGCAGCCGACGGCCCGATCCCCAGTTACTGACTCTTGGGACATGGGAATTTAAGCAAGCAAAAAAAAAACAAAAAACAAAAAAAAAAAAAACCCAATAATGTCGCATGCAGGTAACTCTGTGAGCACATGTAAGCTGATGCATACAAGAGCTACACAGATCTATGCAGCATCTATCTAAATCCTTTTCAGAGGTAGAGTATATATTATGCAGAAACAAATAAAGACAAGATTTTTTATTTTATTTTACATATTTAACGATGACAGGGTCATTCAGTTGAGCTCTGCCAACAAATGTAAATGCTGTGTCGTAACGCATTTAAAGTCTCAGCAGATACAGAAGAAAAAACAGTAAACTTGTACAGCAGGCCCTTGACCATTCACGGTTCAGCGCTCGCACCCCTGCATACTCGCGAATTGGTGACAAACCAAAAAGTTACTGGCACATGGTTCAAATTTAGCCAATGGCTGAGAGCTTTTGTTTCTCCCTCCTGCAGATTGGTTGCAGATGATGTGTACACCTCTTTTTTTTCTCTTTCACAACAAGTTATAAACGTGATTGCCTGAATTGCAAAGTAAACTTTTTAGTGTGTTTTTAATGATTATTTAAGCCCCATGATGTCACTCAAACACACTGCATCCTCTCTAGCTTCTGGTAAGGAGCCTTTATTCATTAATAAATATGATCACAGTACAAAATTAAAAAGTTGTTACTTAATCATTACTACATTATTACTGTATTAATGAGTAAGACTGTCTACAGAATGCGTTTACGAAGCATATTTTAGCATATGTAATACAAAACTGCATCAATAACTCGCGGATATTCTTGATCCACAGGAAGAGCCGGAATCGAACCATCGTGAAAAAAGGGGGCCTACTGAATGTGTCCAAACCATAAATTAACACGTGCGTGGCTCATGTGTGTTTTCTCATAAAATATTTTAATTCTAAAGTTCAGTAAAGTAGTCACAATGGTGATTTTTTTCCCCTCCTTTTTTATTTAAAGTAATTTTTAAAATGTCACCAAAAGATTTTCTGCACATCCCAATGATGGAGCCAAGCTGCTTTTTGTGCAATCACAAATAACAAGAAAAGGTGCTGAGGACACAGCCAGCAACTTATCTTTTGGCACATGAATTCTTACAGCTTTTCACATTTACATGTGAGAGCTAAAGAGAATTTCATGGTTTATATTCCATTTTATATACAGTGATGATACCAAGTGACCGTGAAAAAATATGAGTGTCTGTTATTTTTGATTCAAGCATTGGTCAACCACTTCAGGATAATGTTTTGTAATTTCCTGATAGCATAGAATTCAATTAGCACCATATCCATGTGGAATCCAGTAAATCACCACCATCTATACATGATCATACAAATTCGCAGAATCTACAGAATGCTCAGTGGCATTTTATATGTAATTAAGCAATACTGATCTGCTGTACTAAATATTTTGAGGACTGTTATTCATTTTTGTCTGATCAGTAATACTGATTTTCAGTACAGAGGCACAATCCTGGGTGTAATTTTGCTCATATACCACAGTTTTATAAACAAGAAATTATCAGTTAAATACACAAGGATATTTTGAATCCAATATGGCCAAATGTTCTGTTTATTTCTGTCTCCACTAGCCTACAGTAAAAGTTATATTCCTGAAAATTGTTTGCCATGTTGACTTATGTCACCAATACTGCTGTACCAACCCTTGAAAACTAGAAACGGGAAATTTTACTTGCATTACAACGAGAGGCAGCGTGATACACTGTGAAACGTTCCAGTGCCATGCTGCAAAATATCGTCACTCTTGAAATACCATTTCATTAATCAAATTAGTGGACCAGAACAAACTTGTATAAAACAACTTTAAATAAAGTTCATGGTGTACATAATGTGGGAGCATGGGCTTACATTTTATGTGCATTTCTTAAAGCTTTTAAGGCAGGTTTAAAAAAAAGTAACTGGTGCGTGTAATGTGAACCTAAAACACCTTCGTAAAAACTTCCTAAATAACATCACGATGGGGTGTGGAGAGTCCTTTAAATGTTCTGTGAGATCAATTTCAATGCCATGTTAAATAAGGCAAGGGGTGAATGAAGGCACATTTTTGTCATTATGGGATAGTTATAAATCTGGGAAACAAACTCTCAATCATCCGCAATGCATCGTTACTAGCGTATTTAAGAATTTGAGGGTTTTATGTAAAAGTTGGGGAGCTGAACATGCCTGTTGTACCGATTCATTAAAGCATGTTAAGCAATAAAATATGAATGTTGGTCAGAAATGTAGAAGAACATACCTCTGACTCCTTATCGCTGGAAGATCCCAAACTGCCAAAGCTATGATTTGAACATTCGTTGTTTGTTAAGGCCTGAAATATGAAGATGGCATAAATCATACATAGATTTTTACATACAGACACAAAGCAGAAACCAGGCTAAGACTGAAAGAGAGAGACTTGACACTTTGCCTAAATACAGCAGGTGTTGATTACAAATTAATGACACCCCAGCAGAACAGCACGAGACAGACAGATCTTTGTCAAGTCTAATGACAAAGAGTAAGGATGTCACAAAATGAGGAAGCTTTCACTGGATCATATAACCTGCTAAAAGGCCATACAATTCCTTTAACAACTAGAGTCTTTTTCTCCTCGTTGGCTATTCACTTCCAATTCCATTCGGATACAACAAAGGTGACAGCACTGTACGTGGAGCTGCTGCCATATTGTTTTGATATATGCATACACACACACACATACACACACACACACGTGCACCTCGAGATCTGAAAGCCTCTGTATACGAAAAATTCAAAATACAAAAACGGACCACAAAGATTTTTATGCCCCATTTTACGAAAAAAAATTCAGCATATGAAAAAAAATAATAAGAAGAATACAGTATCTAAAAAAAAAAAATTAACACTAACACACACACACAGGGATCCCTCACTTTATGTGGTTAATTGGGACCGAGATCACTACGCGACCATCAAAATCTGCGAAATAGGACCGCCCCCCACCCCCTGGCTGACGTATGTGTACATAATATCAATAAATACATATTCAATGCTATAAATGTATATAACAAACGTTTAAAAAAAACATAAGATGTAAATAAAGTATAAATATACACGGTATCGCATGAGAAGATGACACACAGATGCAACAATGTATGTAATGTAAGTAGTTTTGATGGGAGATTTTGGGTTATTTTTTTGTGTGTTTATTTATTTATTTATTTATTTTATTTTTTTGCATAATTGGCCTTGTTTTTGAAGCATTTTCCTTAACCTTTTCCCTATTCTTCCTTAATTTCCTTGTTTTTTTTTAATGCAATGAATATTTATTTAAAAAAAAACAAAAACAAAAAAAAACGCGATGCACTGATGCCGCATGAATTGAAGCGCAAAGTAGCGAGGGATCCCTGTGTACATGTGTGTGTGTGTGTGTGTGTGTATATATATATATATATATAAATATATAAATAAATTACCCATACACACACACAAAAATAAGGAAAAGAAGGTTTGGATTCTAGGTCCTGCTGCCACTTACCTTGGTACCTCCACTGGTGCTGCCAGTACTGCCTGTGCTGCCACTGATCCCACCCATAAAGCGTGCCTCCAGGAGTTCCTGCCGGCGTGGATCAAGACTTTGCAGCTCATCCATAGCACCTGTGTAAACATGTGTCTCAATGAGCTTCACTCATGTGCAAAACTTTACTGGCTGACAGAGTATAAAGCACAGGCTTCATAGAACTGAACAATAAAAAGTCACCAATTACCAGGAGCAACATTAACTTCTTTTACAAAGCAAAGTCTTAAATCATTTCTAAAGCATTCATTTAAAAGAATACAAGGTGTTCTATCATGGACGGCCAACTATCTACTACAAGGATGCAGACTTCCTGGATTTCCGAAATGTGTTTGTTGGCATTTTTGCCCACAAGACTAAAAATATGTCTGCTGGAAGCAGTCTGTTGCACAGGCCAAATTTTCCTACACTGTTGCACTAGAACAGTTCATTGTTGCACATATAGATATATTAACACATTTTTGTCAAAAAGATATAGAGGATACGTGCATGAACACACACACACACACACACACACACACACACACACACACACACACACACACAGTGGAAGTACACAACCACCTCCTGTTTCCAAATTCCCTAGGCTACTTATACACCCACACCCCAAAAGGACACACAAACATTTTATGTATGCATCTTAAAAAAATATTATAATTGAAGATACAGCACATTAGGGGTGTCATTGAAAACCTATTATTGGTATCGATATATTGATAAAAAAAATTTCCGATGCATCGATAGATTGGAATATTGCTGTACTGTTTCATAAATGCATTAAATAGAACAGACTAAGATATATTACAGTAGTTTTTATAATGCATTGAATACAGTGAGTCGTCGACTTATGATCTATTCAAGTTTCATCTGATCGACTTGACGACCACAAAAGTGGTGAAGCATGATTCATGGCAGTGCAGTGCAAGTGTTGCGTACGACGGTTGTTCGCGCTGCTGACAGCGCCAGCATCTTAAAAGGCCAAGCAGAGGATGGTGCAGTTTCACTTTCTAACTGCTCAGAGCAAATTTATTCATCTATTTTCAATGCCACGTCACTGTGCATTGAAGGTGGAGAGCCAATCCTTTCTGTGTGGGCAGGTCGGATACCTTGAAGCTCTAATTTTATTGAATTCACACGCTGCAGTGTTTATGTGACAGGAAGGCAATCAGCTGCTCTGCGGGTTGAAGTTTTTCCATGTCCGTCCATTTGTGTTTGTTTGCCAGCTGTGCTTGGCTTCGTGGAAATGAGCCGATCAAAACGAGGGAAATTTATCTCTTTACTCAAACAACACGCGCAGTCTGTGGCTGTTGTTATAATCCAATAAAATTGGAGTTTGAAGCTATCGGACCCGCCCACACAGTGGAGTACATAAAGGATTGGCTCTCTGCTGCGTATCACAGTGACGTGGAATCAAAAATAGATGCATAGATTCAGAAGATGCACATATCTGCATTATCCGGTGATAAGCGTCTCTTCTTGTTCAAAATGTTCCGTGCTGTTGAAAACATGCGCTCTGACGGCACACTAGAAGCAGGGACGTACCATTTACCATACAGAGAGGCGGGACGTACCATTTACCATACAGCGAGGCGGGACGTACCATTTACCATACAGCGAGGCGGGACGTACCATTTACTCGGGGTGTCATTGAAATGGCATTTACTACAGACGCTGTCATGAACACAGGAAGTTATAACGTTAGAAGTATCGATACCCCTTTTATAGGTATCAATTATCGATCGACATAATTATATCGGCGATATTCCGATAGTCAATGACATCCCTACAGCACATGCAATATGTTACACATGGAGCTCAAATACAGGGATATTACATAGCTAGATTTAAAATTAAAAAAAGTTTGTGGTGATTTTTTGTGTACAATACACTATCACATTTTAAAATGATCGTAACCCTTACAAACTAATATTTTGTGACACAGAACCTGAAGAAAACGACAGCTCCTCATCCCTTAATGTAATGTTGAAATAAGATTGAGACACAGAGAGGGGACTTCATGCAAAGCATTTTAAAGCTCTTTTATTTAGGTATTTAGGTGTGTACATGTGGATGTCACGCTTGGGTTCAGGCCACAGGATTTTTTACTGCTGTTCAACTGTGCAAACTGAGCTGAGACATGCAAAACACAGTTTTCAGTTTCTTTAACTCTTTCTGGGAGGTTGTATTAGACTGAATTCAATGGAAGCACCACCAATGTATCAGTGATCCTCTCCTTATTGAACACTGACTAAAAGGTTTCATTTCGGTCTCTTCTTTCAATAAGAAACAATGCCCATAGACCATCTCTCATGTGGCCTTAAGACACATACTATAGAAGTGTTTCTTCAGATGCTGCCTTTTGACAGTTTTCCTCCATGTAATACTTTTAAACATTTTCTTGATAGAATGGACTTGAACTGTTGATTTTGAAATCTAAAAACCACAAAAATCAGCTTGGGTGTGTTCTTTACCGGAGCATGAGGCTCTTTTTCCACCCCCTTCATCGTCCACTATGCTGCTTCAAAAAAGTATATTATTCAAATATTTAAAATTAGTAGTTTTCATAAACATAACTAGTGTTAGTCAACTGGACAGTGGTAGCCTGGTGGTAAAGGTGCTGGATCGCTGATCTTAGGGTTGGGGGTTCGAGTCCCATTCTCCACAAGGTTGCCACTGTCCCCCTCCAGTGCATCTACCTGGGTTATCAATGGCTGGCCATGTCTATCACTGTCTATGGTGAGAGGCATGTAAAAGAACCATTACTGACTTTCATCAAGAGTAGCTGCAAAGCCGTCAGCGCGTTTGTGTCCCTTGCTAAGTGTTGTGTCAGGAAGGGCATCCGACGTGAAAACCTACGTCAAATTGAATATGCGAATCATTAATATGACTTCCATGAGGATGGAGGCAGATGATTCGCTGTGGCGACCCTGAAAGGTCACAGCCGAAAGGAAAAGAAAAAGAACTAAAAGTGCTAGTCAACATAAATCAGTCTCTGTGTTCAAAATTTTTGATGTCCCATCTCCCCCAAATTAAAGACAAGGGATTTTACATGTGTGCCCCTCATATAGCACTACTGACAAAGAGTATTGTATTGTATTGTATGGTTAAATTCAACAGAAGGCTCCCTTTTCCTTCTAAGAAAATTGAACCTTTTTTCAAGAAATACAATTTGTCTGCTTTTATTTAAAATAATTCCTGGGGATGTCAACCATGTTGAGTTTTTTTTTTTTTTTAATAATGAAAGGCTTATTGTATTTATTTGATGCATGCTCATGAAAGGTGCCAATAATTCTGAAAAACATTGTATACGCTGACACCTCATAAGGGCTGGAAGCACAGGCACGGCTTGACTGCCCCAAACACCTAACAGAGGAAGTGGTCCCAAGAGATCTGTGTGCATTACTCAACCATAACTTGTAAAAAACGCAGCTGTACTTATCACATGGTATATCTTCACTACAAAAACACTAATACACGCATAAGAATCAATTCATAATACCAGACACTAGGGACCAGAAAAAAAAAATGGCACAGGAATTGTAGTAAATGGTGAGATTCAAGGATGTGGTAAACCACTGAGGAGAGGACAATGTGTAACACTGTGTAATTGATGAAACAAAACCTAACTTAATACAACTTAGGACTGTCATGAGGCTGAGGTTTGTGAGGCCAACTGAAATTGCTGGAAAGTCTAAAAATATGAATATTGGAAGCAGACTTGAAGCATGGTGCAATAGAGTTTTCCTGCACTGGCACTGCTCAAACACAAGCACATTAGAAATGACATTTGAACAAAAATAACACTGGCATACATTTTCTCCTTCTCTTGCTTTTGTAAGATTCTTCCCCTCTTTCGATGTCCACATTTCTCCCTCTGTGTCCCACTGAAACTGTGGGCTCAACCGACCCCTCAGGCACAGAGGCCTGGCCGTAGCTTTGAGGATCCTCCAGGCTACACAGTGCTGGTACTCTCCTCGGGGTCTACTCGGCTGCCACTGCATCTCTCTAATGAGCCACCATCACAGCTCTACAGCAATTTCAGCAAGTTAGTGCAAGATTACATAGGACCAGAGCCACAAAAATAATACAGGGATATGCCCCCCCCCATACACACACACACACACACACACACACACACACACACACACACACACAGGGTCAAAACAGATGAATGCTAGGCAACACTAAACGCGGCTCAATTCAGCCACCTCATGTACATCAATAAAGCCAAAATTTATTACCATCCCTTGGACTGCTGAAGGTCATGTCCACTTATTTCCTTCTTCTCTAACCAGCACACTCCACATCAACTGTGCATCATGCACTATAAATGAAAAACGGTCACATGCTTTGCCTGAGACATGAAGTCTGTCATTATTCTCACCTTAACATACCACAAAGACATCAAAAACAGCGACTTCTGTCCTCAGCTCAACCAAACAACCTAGGAACAAAAGAGGGTCAGCTACTAGTGTACCTTCTGCAGAGCTGCTCTCCACAGGGACATGCCCCCTTGACTCCACTAGCTTTAGATCCCAGAAGTAGGTTACTAAAACAAAATGCTTAGAGAAAGAGGAGTATGACAGCCTTGAAGATGTAATACTTAAAAATAAATCAACAAGATACCATAAAACTGAGCAAAGAAAATTAGTTGCTAGAATGTTCTGGACAGAGGCGTGATGAAAACTTTTCCAACCACTTCTTTACATTTTAAGTAGAAATTTCAGTCTGAATAACGAGTCTACTGTAATAGGAATAATAAGCGTATCTTAACTGCTCGATATAAAAACCTCTGAGTGCATAAATAACCGTGACCCGCTCTAGCACAATATGGATCCAGTAGGAAATTTGGCACATGTTCCATATATTTGGAAAGGGAATTGAATGTGCTTCCGAATGAAGTATAATGGATGATTATAGCAAAAAATTTTTTTACCGAATTACATCACTGTGTATGTTTCTAATCAGGAACTGTTACTTCTGAGAAAATACCAATTGCAGTTACAGAACCAGTTTTCCTGAATGTCCACATCCTTAAATTAGTAACATCCATAAACTAAACAAATACGTCTCTCATCCAATCAGCGCAATCTTCATACAGTCTTCATAGCAACAGATGTCTTCTATTTTCACCAAGCTGTTTCTGTTTTGATGCTTCTGTTGTTTTTTTTAATTATTTGTTGTTATATGTTATATGAGAGCAACCACAAAACCGGTTTAAAAAAAAAAAATGAATAGCATACGTGAATTTTTTTTATTGCTTCACAACAATCTGGACATGGAACCCTTTCTTCAACAAGTATACTTAAACTGTCATGTTTATGATTATGCTTTGAAGGATGTATTTTTGGCGATATTGCATTTTCAACTTACTTTGGCTCTCAAAACTAGGCCTGTAACAATAGATAAAACTATAGGATAATTGTTTGACTGGACCTATGACAGCTCATATCAAGAATTAAATCTTACTTAATAATGATTCCCATATATTAGATGCAATTCTGTGATTTATTGTGATTTTCCACTTATTTTCTGCTCTGAAGCGGCAATCGCCTTCTATTTGTCACAACGGCATTTTGGTTTATATGAGATCTCGTGCATACACAAAGAAGGCAGCAGTGGTGGGATGTCATTACTGGAGCAGCTTGTAATTATTTATGAATGAGTTTTGCAGATGACGTCAGTGCTCCAGCATTTGAATTTGGATAAATAAACTTGTCCATCACATTGACCTACTATAAAGAAAGAAAAAAAGAATTCTCCCATTAATACATTGAAGGATCCTTCCTACCATGTGTCCCAATTCAACACAAATCGCAAGATGTTAGGGCGATAGCGGCAGCAACTGGAAGTGATCATTTATTTTAGGATTTCTGTGTAATGCTGACAACATTGCTCGATTATTTTGATTATTGCTTCTAAATCGAAGTTCGATCACTCAATCGCCAAATTACAGATCTCACCTGTAGAAGTCTGCAAGTTGTATCAGGAGCCACAGCCTAATGGAAATCATTGTTTCATCATCTGGGGAGTGCTTGCTCTTCAAAAAATAACTTTATAATTACAAAGAAGTGGAAGTTAGCTGGTGTAAAATCGAGAGAATAAGGGGATTGATGAAGTACAGGGAGACTCAAAATACGGGAATTTCTGAAGTGCGTATTGACAGACATGAGCAAGTGGCAGCAATGCAAGATATTGACATTGAGCAAGTAAACACTCCGCCATTTTAGTAACCATGGATCAATGGAACGGGCAACAGTGTGTGTTAGCCATAAAAATGTTTTATAAAAACGGTGATAGTTTGTCAGCTTCGCAGAGGGAGTTCCGACGTTTTTACAACTTAAAACATCATGGTGCTGTTTCATCAAAACACGTGAAACCAACAGGACAACCAAGAAGTGCTCGTACTCCAGAGAACATTGATGTTGTATGCGAGTCTGTCTTACGGAGCCCACGGCGTTCAATTCGTAAGCAAGCAGCTGCGGTTGAAAAGTCCCAGGAGAGGGTTTGCAGAATTCTTACTTTAGATTTGAAATTTCATCCATACAAGCTGCAGATAGTGCAACAATTGAGGGAAAACGATTACCAGCTGCGATTAGAATTCTGTCAACAAATGATAAACATAAACAATGACAATGAATTTCTAAGCAAGTTATGGATGTCAGATGAAGTCCATTTTCATCTCACAGGTTACGTGAATAAGCAGAACTACCGTTACTGGGCAAACACAAATCCTAATGAAGTTCATGAGCGCCCTTTACCCGCTAGTAAGGTGACAGTATGGCGTGATAAGTTCATTACATGGGATCATCGGACCTTATTTTTTTTTAAATAAACAGGGGATCTCAGTCACTGTGAATCGTTACGTGGAGATGCTACAATCCTTCGTTACATCTGAATTGAACAATTTTCCACACGTTCAAGAAACCTAGTTTAAACAGGATGGAACGACATCGCACACTGCACGGCAATCATTAGAGGTTGTGCAAGAATTGTTCGGTAACCGCTTGATCTCAAGATTTAGTAACATTCCCTGGCCTCTCAGATCGCCAGATTTGTCCGTTTGTGATTTTTTTTTTCTTGTGGGGCTCTCTCAAGAGTAAAGTGTACACAACTCAACCAAGAACTCTGGATGAGTTAAACAGAGAATTCAGGATGAAATTCACAGTATCCCAGCTGTGATGTTGCAGTGGTTAATGAGCAATCTCAACAGCAGATTTCAAGAATGCATTCGTACAGGAAGTAATTAAAAAAAAGAAAAAGAAAATTCCATTATTGTTTCTTGAATGACATGCTTTAAGGTTTCAAGTACTATGAATAAAACATTTTTCTTCCATCACTCTTTGTTTTATTGGACTGTTAAAAGTTCCCGTTTTTTGTGTCACCCTGTACTTCATAACCACAGTGCCATGTCCTTCTGGGCAACATGCAAGCTGTAAACCAGTCATGCAGGAGGTGGACACCTTGGTCAGTATGCCACACCTCTTGGCTCTGATGGCCTTCCACAATTTCAGCAGCAATTAAGTGTTGAATGACCTAGTAATTGTGGTAGCTTCACCAGGAAATCCATCAATACTCCATGCCGGTCCCAACTGTGAGCATGACCTTGCCCACCGAGAGCTGGACATAAGCCTTATTTTAAGCTCAAGAATCATAATTCTTCCAATGGATTTTAGTGATGGACGCATGTTTCATTCTGTATAATTAATATGTTGAATAAGTCCTACTGGTTTGTTTTGGGGGGTGGCATATGGCCAAATGAGCCTGGGAGCATGTGACTCATTCCTGCTCATGGAACGGTGTGAGCAATCAAGGATTCAATATGCAGACAAGTTCTACATGTGCAAATGGTCATGGATGATGTTTTCCACAGAAACGATACTGATCTCTATATTTTGGGATAGTTGGTGAAAGTTTATGCAGCAATCCTGCAAGACAGTGGCCTGCACTTGCCATACAAATGGTGGTCACCCAGAAAGGGGATTGACGACTCCAGTGCTTGACTACCATCATATGATGGGGCGTCCTGACCACAAGTCTCATCAAACGTCTCCCATGGTGAGTGGCCTCTTAAGCACAAGAATCTGAACACAACTCTGAATTCAACTGGCTCCATTACTTCACCTCAGCTCCTGTAAAAAAGAAACTGCAGAGCTCAGATCTGCAAAATTACCATGTCACCTATAGAGATATGATTTATTATACATATACAATTCCAGTCTCCAATATAAACCAAAAGTGGGTCAGGGGAAAACTTTAATGTATTGCCCTCATATATTAAGCAGATGCTGCACATTTGAGTTTTTCTTCTAAAGTAAAATAAAGGAGGGTCAGTATATTCCAGTTCTGGATTTTAAAAAAGATAAGAAAAAAATTATTTTTTCAATTTTCCCTATTCCTCATTCAGAACCACTGAAGCCAGTGTTTCAGCAATGCAGTTCCCCGGTGCTCTAATATAAACAGAAACTAAAAGGCCAGAAAACCTGCATGATATTGACACCTATGTAAGATTATGGTCATTTGTTTTGTAGGAAATCTAATACATGAAAATGATAGCATGTTCTTTAAAAAGTCTTACAGAAATTACATTAATAAAACCTCATTACAACGTTTTTACATTTAAAATTGTAGGGTTTTCTGTATTATTTTAAGCAGAATTTGAACTTCAAATCAACAAAGTACATTTAAGCCCTTTAACCTTTAAACAGTCTTAAAAGACTTAAACATACCTTGTTCGAATTGAAGTTCAAATTTGGATTAGAAATAAATAAATAAAATACTGTTCTCTAAAATGCTGTCAACCTTAATTTTGTGCTTTACAAAAACGACCAATTCAGGAAGCAGCATAGGTTTGAAAATATCACTTTAGCAGCAGGGTCAGGAAAACCCGAAATGATATGCAAGCAAAGGTCTAAGGCTTCATCGGTGGGGAAAAAAAAAGAGGCCAGAGAGTCAAGTCCCATTTTAAGTCAAAAGTACTCAAGTTATTTTAACTTGCTGATAATTCTATTGCTTCTTCACACAACATGAACTGAATTTAAATTAAATGTCATTTACAATCAAGGCAGTTAGATAAAGTTGAGGGCTTCTGGGATATATATACTAGTAGGTAGTGCGAAAAAGACAAACCAAACAGCAAGCACGAGAAAGCGCGCTCACATTTAAAGTTGTGGTCTGAGCGTGCACAGACAGGGGAGAGAATATAATTATAAACACTCCTCTTTACTCGTGTATTACTTAGCTCGAAGCTTCATTAAGCCCTCTTTAGTCTTTAACTTCATTTGGCTCTACTGTAGATTGTTCCCATAAAGCATTTAAGCTCTGTACATTCAGGAGCTTAATGTGCACTCCTGTCTCACAGACACACACAGGCTGAACAGAAACACGATTAGCTCCTCTCTCCCACACACACACACACACACACACACACACACACACACACCAGCCTAGCTCTCTGTGCCTTAAAAATGGGAAGGTAGAGGAAGAAGAGGGGCAGAGAATACAAAAAGGTGTGTGTGTGTGTGTGTGTGTGTGTGTGTGTGTGTGTGTGTGTGTGTGTGTGAGAGAGAGAGAGAGACAGTGAAAGAGAAAGAAATGGGGGGTAGAATATACCCCTGGAGACACACCAGATCAGGTAATAGAGAAAGAACTGTAAGACAGCCAAGATGGACGCCAGCGTGGATCATTTTGAGGAGAAAGAGGGTGAAGTCGATGTGCTGCTCTATGTATACCCCATTCTATGTTATTTGGGATGCTCGTGTACAGTAATGTCATAGTGGGTGTACGCTGACTGATTCTGGATACAGATTTTAATTCTAAAAGGTATAGATGAACACACAGCATTAATGCTGCCTCTAAATGACAGGCAATGTTTGTTATTTACCTAATTAACACACCTCTCTCCATGTTATCACTACAGCCTGAAGTAAATAACTGTTCCTGATTCTAAAAAAATGAATGATGTAGTCATGTTCAAAGAACACAAATTGAGGAAGCCTTTTTTTTTTTTTTTTTAAAAAAGAAAAGATCGTTGCCTCAAAGCTGTATGTGAGCACAACAATCTGGAAAAGCAGCCAGAGGATATTTCAGACCAGACCACAGGGTAACCTGAGAAATGTCATGTAACACACATGATGTAGTCCAGTAAATAACGTTCTGCCAAATGACGCAAGGCTTCATTCTGAAACACACAATAACCACTTGACAAGTTTTCCAATGAGGTCTTATTTGCAAGCATCAGAGAAACACAATGAACCATTATACAGAACTTCAAACAGCAGACTGAGTTCAGGTCTGTAAAGCACTGTATTTGAGTACAATATTCCAGATGCAGGCAGGACCTGACCAAAAACAATCTTCAAGTAGAGGATTCATCAACTATAGAGAAAGGACACAAATTTATGCAATTGTAAAGTCAATATAACCAATACTGGCAATAACCTGCATGATCTAAAACGGAAAAAGCCTAAATCTGACCACAGTATAATGGATTTATCTATGCACATTTCCATTAGGTCATTTAATGAGCACAACTCAATTTTAAGCAAGCCATAAAATACATTCACAGGAGGAAAAAAAAAAACAAGAAATCTGCCAGAAATGCGTCAACCCTATACAGATTCAGTGTTAAAAGAAAGACTTCAAAGCGTCAGCAAATTGAAACCTTTCCTTTTTTGCTTTTACTGGAACAGAGAGCCAGAATCCATAACGCTCAGCATGTAGGGTCGTGATTCATGAAATCCTGATCAACTTTAAAAATGACTCAGTCAAAATGCATCACTTATTTATTTTATGAATAAAAGTAAAACACTATTTAAATAGCCCCAAACATGGCTTTGTTTAATATGGTCTAAAATGACACACAAATCTGACCAAGTGGGAATCAGAAAGCAAGTCACTGCTGTCTGAGCATCAATGTCTAACATAGCAACCAACCTCCCCCACCCCACCCACCAACACACATACACAAAAATTATAATTACAGCCATCCATACACAACTGCACCAATAAACCAGAAATAACACTTCCAAAGTAGCAAGTAAAGGATCAGAGGTGGAGAGAGAGAGACAGAGACAGACAGAGAGAGAGAGATCATTCATTTATAAAGTTAAAGCATTTGCAATTTAGCACTTGGTTTTGTTCCAAGCACCAAAATTAGATCAGATCACTGTATCTATACATTAAAAAGGTTACAAATAAAATAAAGTTTTTTTTGTTTTTAATGCCCTGTTTAAAATGTCAATATTTTTCTAGCTGCATTTCATTTCTAGAATTTTTTTTGTCATGACAAGGAAAAAAAAGGCACTGTAAAATCCTGCTGTGAAAACTCAGCATATACCACCAACCCACCACAACAATACATACATACTGAATACCTCATCAACGGACTCGTTCATGAGACTTCTGCGTTACATGTTTTGTGTTTTCTCCACATTTGACCACAATAATATTCAATAAATCACAAAATATAATAAGGTTTACAATGCTATTAACATAATGTTTATCTATAATAATGCTATCGGAGCCACCTGCTCCCGCCAATAATTTGCAAATAACTTTACATTGTTAGTTAATGTACTAACTTCTGAACATCTCAGAAGCTCTACTCCAGATTAATACATCATTCAAATGATAAGAGATTGGCAGATCTAATTTCCCCCATTCACAGAATATCAAATGCAGTTCCTATATAGTACCCCACACACACACACACACACACACACATACACACACACATACACACACACACACTCCATGAGGTCATGAAAGCAATGTGGCACTTTATTAGTATGTCTCTGCCATAAAATATAATAACTTATTATTTCTTTCGGGTGCTGCTTACTAAAGCTACAGGATGTAAACTGCTCATGTTTCATGTACAGTGTCTCAACAGTTTGTATAATATGGATAAGATTTAAATTTCTTTAGTAAGGCAAAAAAATAAGCATGCATGTGATGAATTTGAGGAGCATTTTGATGAGTTTCTGAATCACTGTCTTGGCTGTACAGAGATAGACAAAATACAGTGATTTCTTGCTACTTCGTGCTTCAGTTTCTGTGGCTTCAAGTGCATCACGGGTTTTTCAAAAATATTCATCTAAATATAAAAAATAAGGAAATTAATGAAAAATGAGGGAAAATGTAAGGAAAATGCTGTAAAACAAGGCCAATTATGCAAAAAACAAAAACAAAAAACAAACAAACTCAAAAAACAAAAACAAAAAACCCAACCCAAAACACCTCAACAAAACTATTTACATTTTTATGTGAGGTGTGCATCTGAATGTGTGCGTGAGTGCGTCTGTATTTATATTTTATTTACATACTATGCATTATTTTTAATTGTTATTTGTTATAAGCACTTATATTGTTAAATATGTATTTATTGATATCATATACAAATATACATGTACGTATGTGTCAGTGGGTGGGGGGGGTCGATCCTACTTCTCAAAAATCGGCAGTTGCAAGGGGGTCTCGGTCCCCATTAACCGTGGAAAGTGAGGATCTCTGTATTATTTTATGCTAATAAATGTTCTGGTGTTAGAAAAAATTAATCTATCAACTCATAGATTTCTAAATATGTGTTACTATGCACAAGTGTATATTTTCAGGTACCAGAATGACTGCCTCACAACATTAGCATCTATGGAGAACTTCCCTGCTAATAGTAAATTTAATGATGTAAGAAGTTATAAAATCAGGTGGTAGCATCACAGCAAATTGACCCGAGTTTCGATATTGCTGGATTTCTGGAGAAGAGGGTGAAAAAACCCACCTTAACAAAAATCAGGCCTTAACCTGATTAACTAAATTATTTATCTACTTGTTATGAGAGATGGAAAAGGCAGGACCGCTGAGCTCAGACTCATCTCCATAACTCTGCTCTGCTCGAACTGCCACTACAGTATGTGGCTGGCAGCGCTCCTTTAATCCACCCTTAGCCCACACACTCTCTGGAGTGTGAGGAGCCAACATGGACGCCCCAAACACACTGAGCCTGACACAAAATGGCAGTGCAAAGATCAGCCATGTTATCAGCTGGAGGACAAACAGGTTGAAGATGGCACACAGAGTTGGAAGCAGAAATAAATGGTACGAAATAGTGGAGAAGGTGGTGAGCTTGCTCACAGTGGAACAATGCAGCACGCAGAACATGCTTCAAGAGTGATGAATTATTCAATCACCTCTTAAAACAATCAGTGATTAGGAGAAAGTTATGAGGTGCAGAAAAATATATATTGAACAAAATGCTAATAGAAACAGACAAGTGTGGAAAGATCCATAAGGGTTGATCACTTGCAATTTAGTGCTTTCCTAAATAAGACTGAAGAGGAAAAAAAGTGCAACCCACAGTAGGTGAAGAGTGGAGTACAGGAATAGTAATTCCCCCCACCCCATCTGGTTAGGAGGCATCATTTCCTTGACATTCTGCATAGGTTTTCAGTGCGCGCGCGCGCACACACACACACATGCGCGCGCGCGCGCACACACACACACACACAGGCAACAATTTGAAGCCCCTGCACAGAGAAGCGGTTGAACCCTTAGAATGCAGTGGATGTCATTTTAGCTCTCAATGCACTTCAGCAGAGCGGGGTGTCCACCTGTTTATGACACACTCGTACTTTTAAAATTAAATATACCAACCTCTCATGGCTTCGCACAACATTTAGCAACAAATTAAAGGTCAGTTCTATGAAACAGGTGAGCTGAGAACTTTGATAATTTCTACAGTGTGGGGGGGGGAAACTCATTAAGATGAAATATCCCATAACAATCAAGGTTCAGTATTGTTGTCAGCTTTGCTAATCAGCTAACAAGTGTGAGGAAAAGTAGGAGATGAAATCCTTTCAACATCCCTGTAAACTGAACCCAACTCACTAGGACGCTTCTTCAAAAGAGAGAGAAAGAGGATTGAAGTGTATATTCCAGCTCTTGAGAGAAGGTTGAGGGCACAGTGTGTTTCAGATTACTATGGTGTGTGTAATGATGGTCACATCAGTGTGTTAAAAAGGTCATTTATTGCAAACTCTTGTTCCAAATCAATAGATTTTATTGCAAGAGTAACACACTCGGGTCAAAATGGCAGAAGTTGAAAGTCCTGACTAGCAAAACAACAAGTGTGATTATACACTGACACTTGGAGCGACGAGTGCAGAGCTCATCAGGATCAACACCGACGCTTGGCTTGGTGAGCAATTTGTGCAAAGCAACAACACCCTGCTCGTCTCCATGAGATGAATTGTACATGCAGGGAATATGAATATAAATAAAAAGCGTTCATCTGAACTCCCAGCCAAGAGAGAGACGAGCCGGTTACCACTGAGGATGATCATTTCATTGTGAGGTAAAAGTTACACCAGAGACATGGGAGGGAAAGTCTTCACCAAAACAAGCTCAGGTCCTCCATGATGTCAAAAGAGCTGACCTCACTCACACTCACACACACATACAGTACTGTATACAAAATCAGACATCTTTGCTAGCACATTCTTGCTGAACAAACTCTCGGCGATATCTCAGTGTTATCAACTCAGACTTGTTCTAAAACTACACACAAAATCTTCTATTCTCGACTCTATTTCTGTCCAAATGCAAACGTTCAGCTCAATAAAAAGACTGGCAGTTAAACCGCGTTGATCCCCCCCCTGAGCTAGTTGGTTGATGGGTTTTACTTCACAGCGAGCACAGACACCTTATAGCTCCCCACACTGTACTACAGTAGCATGCTAGCATGCTAACAGGCTAGCCAGCGCTGATAAACCCAGCGAGCGCCGACCGACCGACCGACCAACGGTCTCGGCACAACTCGATTCAGAACGGGATTTTAAATCGCAGGAAGCTCGCACAAACAAAACACCGCCTAAAAGCGAAAGCCCGGACATAAAAGAAAGAAATATGTGCACGATACCTTGCTAAGCCTCAAGCGGAGTCGCGCCGTGTTGCCGAGAAAGCAGCCGTGGTGTTGGGGACGTGGAGAGCCGGGACCAAGATGGCGTCCCCTCCTCCAAACTTCCAGCACTTCCACTTACTTTGGACACTCATCAAAGCTACTTTTGGGAACGACAAAGCAAACAAAAATGGTCGACAACAATCACAACCCTTTCCTACAAAACACTCCTAATGCATGCATTTACGAAATCAATTCCCAGTGCGTGCATTCACGTGTCTTGCATTTTTTTTGTTGTTTGTTTATTATATATATTTTATTGAGGAGGGGGGGAAAATCGGACACAAACCTTCACGCGGCTCTGCACTGCGTCTGGTGGAGAGAATGAGGTGAAAATCACAAGCGTCACTAGTCACCCGTGTGCAGCGATGAGACACTATGGCGATGTTCACGTGCATAAACCCCACACACATACTCCACTGACGGAAGGAAGGCTGAGAAGCTACGTAACACTGTAAGCATCTCTTACATCACGCATCCACGGTCATATGCAAACCATTGCATTGTTCAACCCAAGTGGGAAATATTTATACTTTGCATTCCTGATAGTAGATAATTGTGTTTATCAGATCGGTGTAACGGGAAGGTTATAATAAATCGAGCCAAAAATAAATAGATGTTCAAAATTATTTTCATAAATAATGACGCAGAATCTGAGATGATGGAGAAAAGATTCCCAAACATAGTAAAAAGTTAACATGAGTTAGCATTTTGTTGTGCATGCTCCTATGTAGTTATTTACATAAGGATATGACATTTCTGTGTTATGGTCCATTGTTATAATAAGTAAATTTGCAAAAATTTCCAACAGTCCCTCTATCCTGGGTTGTAGGTGATTGAAAACCAATCCTTCATCTAAGAAACTTTTGCAGAGATTAAAACTGTTTCGCTTAGAAGTTCTAAAATTAAAAAAAATCCTTTAATTTTGGGATTTCATGAAATCTCTGGCAGTATCACCTCCAGTCTACATAAGCATGTTCTCCTTGTGCGGGTTTCCTCTGGGTTCACCAGTTTCCTTTCACAGTCCAAACACAGGCACAGTAGGTTAACTTCTTTCTTCTTTTCCTTTTGGCTTTTTTCCTTTTTCAGGTGTCACCACAGGCACATCTGATTTGCATGTTTGATTTGGCGTAAGTTTTTACGTCGGATGCCCTTCCTGACACAACCCTTTAGCAAGGGGCAGAAACATGCTGACAGCTATGCAGCCTGCTCTTTACGAAAGTCAGTAATGGTTCTTTTACATGAACCTCTCACCGTAGACAGTGAGAGACATGCCCGGCCTTTGATAACCCAGTTAGCTGCACTGGGGGGGGGGGGGGACAGTGACAACCTTGTGGAGAGGGGGACTCAAACCCCCAACCCTAGGATCAGCTATCCAGCGCCCTTTACAACCAGGCCACCATGCAAAGTAGGTTAACTGGCTGTTCCAAATCACCCTGGTGTAAGTCTGAGTGTGAATGGTTTTGTGTGTGTGTGTGTGTTGTCCTGCCAGTGCCTGGCCAGCTGTTCAAGGGTGTACTTTAACCTCACCCAGAGTCGGTTGAGATGTATGCCAGCCTTGTTGTGACTCTAATTAAAATTAAGAAAATGAATGAATAAATTGAGCATAAGGTTTCAGACTGATTGCAGGGGCTTTGTGTCATCACATCCATATCTTTTTTTTAACTAACCCAAAGAATGATTTCACAAATTTCATGAATCTTTCAGTGATTTCACCATGATCACTAGTCACTCATAGTTTCACTGTAACAGATAAGAGACAGAGCAACTGACCCCACGTTCACATCTATGGGCAATTTAGGAGTTGTTAAATGATCTGAGGGCAGCACGGCAGTGTAGTGGTTAGCACGGCTGCCTCACAAAAAGGAAGTCTTGGGTTCGATTCCCAGCTTGGGCGTTTCTGTGTGGAGTTTTCATGTTCCCCTCATGCTTGTGTGGGTTTCCTCTGGGTACTCTGGTTTCCTCCCACAGTCCAAAAACCTGCACAGTAGGTTAATTGGCTGTTCCAAATTGGCCCTGTGTGTGAGTGGGAGTATGAATGGTTGCGTGAGTGCTGGCCTGGTGAGCTGTCCAGAGTGTACCCCACCCTCACCCAGAGTCTGAGATGGGTGCCGGCCTCCCTGTAACCCTAATTATGATTAAGCAGTGAAGAAAATGAATGAATGATCTAATGTGCATGTCTTTGGACTATGGGAGTAAACCAGAGTGCTGAGAATAGGCCCACACAGGCACGAGGAACAAATGCGATCTCCACTCTAAAAAGCACTGGTCATCTGCCATTTATAAACCCAGAACCCTTCTTGCTAACACGGCACTGGCATGTCAGCAAATTGCTCAAAGGAATCTAAAGAACCCTAAGCTTTAAGATAAAACTTAAAAAGGGGAGACTGAATTGTACCATTGCCTTAAATGCCTTGAAGCCCTCAAAATTGTGTTTAGTTATTATTATAATACAACTTTCATGTCGAAAAAAAGTACTGAAAATCAGTCCAGATAAAAGTTACATATCAAAACGTTCAAAATTTCATACTCTTGTGGACAAACATAAATTATGTTTTACATTTAAAATTATATAAAGTTACATTTTCCTGGGGTCCATAAAAATCTATATTTTACTTTTTTCCTGAGCATTTAGAGTACATTTTTTTCCTTTTCTATATTGAGCCACCGATGCATTCAATGCTGTAAAATATACAGTATACATTACTTTTTTAAGCTGCTTTTTCATAATTAGCATTGCGGTGAGGCTGGTACCCCTCTCAGTCGACCGAGTGAGGGCAGGATAGACCTGTACACCCCAACAGGCAGGTAAAACTTTTACTAATGCAACACAAACCACAGACACTAACAAGGATACAACATATTTTGAAGATTACTGCCTTTGTGCCACTAAGATTTTGCAAAACATGAACATAAAGAGTTTACTCCGAAGTTTACTTCTGCTGGGTTTACATTTGAGGCACGATGTCCATGATCTTCACAATTCAAAAAACCATGAGGCTCTATGATCTATGCCCAAGCTTGGAGTACGATTGGGATGTAAAACGAAAGCAGGGTGCATCCAAGAGATGAAACGTGAAAAGTTCATCAAGGCGCATCAGTGTATTTTACACTGTTAAGATCTATTAAGGGGGTAGTGGTGGCCTAGTGGTATAGGGCGCTGGATCGCTGATCCAAAGGTTGGTGGTTCGAGTCCCACTCTCCACAAGGTTATCACTGTCTCCCCAGTGCAGCTAACTGGGTTATCAAGGGTTGGCCATGTCTTTCACTGTCTATGGTGTGAGGCATGTAAAAGAACCAACATTGCTGACTTTCGACAAGAGTCGCTGCGAAGCCATCAGCGTGTTTCCGCCCTGCAATGGCCTGGCAAGCTGTCCAGGCTGTACTATACCCTCGCCTGGAGTCAGCTAGGATAGGCGCCAGCCTCCCCGGGACCCTAATTAGGATTAAGCGTTTACAGAAAATGATGATCTGTTAAGCTCGTCTATGATTCCCACGTTCTATCACAACTAGTGTCAAATCATACTAATTGTGGCAAACCCATTAACCTTTAATAATTTTGACACAATCATCATGATTCCACCAAAAGTTTCCTCAAGATCAGTGTGATTTGATCCCACCCCCACTCCAATTGTTGAGCTCGTGAACATTGTGGTCATAGTGTAAACCCAGGTTTACCCATTAACTTTGATGATAACAGCATGAGATCAGTTATCATGTATCAGCCAATACTCAAGAGGCCCTTCATAGTGAAAATGCAAAATTTGGGCTCATTCCAATTCTGTAACTAATTTATCTTGGATGCAACTGATGTGGAGTCTCTCTCACTGGTAGACAAAATAGAAAAATACCCTGGATAGGATGCATCTCGCACAATACATCAGACACTCTCACAGACAAGGGCAATATAAAACATTCTCTTATGGTATGAGAAACTGGGAGGACCCATGTAGAAACATGTGAGACATGACACTGACAGTACCTGGTGTTTATGATCAAAGATGGATCTTTGGAGCAGAAATATTTGCACCACCAGCAGAATGCAAAATTAGTGCATCTTTATATTAATCCCAGAACAATATTGTTGAACAGTGTCTGTTAGATAAATTTGGGGGGAAAAACTATTCTAAAATAACTAATCCTGTCCATAATGCCAGACATTTAATTAATACATTGATTTGAATATGATCAAAAGTAGTTGTCCAAAGGAAATAAATGATGCTCAGATATAAGAACAGTAGCCACTGTCTTGGTCTCAAAACTTCAGTTACACAATAAAAAGTTTAACATAACCTAAAGAATTTTGGTAACAATGCAATTCAAATGATAAACCCTTACATCAAGTCACCTAAAAAATGGATTTGGTGCTGCAGTCACATGATTCCAAAATCCATTGTGAAGGACACATTTCCCTGCTGGGTTCTTAAGTTTTCCTCAGTGCCATCCGACTCATGAAGAGCTTGATAATTAGCTGATTAGCTGGAATCCACTGAGTCGGCAGTTGGGAGAAATGTTCAAACTCTGCAGGGGAGGGGCCCCCAAAGAGTTTAGTTAAAAACTTACTTTTCTTAATTATTGTTTGGGGGGGGGGTCAATAAAAATCTGATGTCAGGCTGATGAGTAAAAAAGTACAAGCTTTAAGACATATAA
This sequence comes from Plotosus lineatus, assembly GCA_024760905.1. Classification (NCBI taxonomy): domain Eukaryota; kingdom Metazoa; phylum Chordata; class Actinopteri; order Siluriformes; family Plotosidae; genus Plotosus; species Plotosus lineatus. The sequence goes on along the minus strand of CM045729.1, from coordinate 53,196,708 downwards.
CAGTGACCTCCATGGTTAAAAGGCACAAACTGATACTGTCCTTATAAAAATGTTGCACACTATTATTTTGTTTCACCACCTTTACCTTTGTTTACAGCATGTATTCACAGAGATCTTGTGTTGAGGATGGAACAGTTGAGCCACTGAAGAAGTTCTTTAGCACATCCCAAAGTTTTCATATCTGGATTTAGCACATCATGTAATCTGAATTCCCTGCGTTTATTCTGCGAATGTCTGAGCTCAGAAGCTAAACAGGTTTGGCCCTGGTTAGTACTTTGATGGGGGACTGCCTAGCAATACCAGGTGGTATGTGAGCTTTTGAAAGACCTGGCAACCCACCCTATATAAATATCTGTTAAGAACTCTATGAGACTGTGAGTGTCACTAATAGTCCGGTTCAACTGAACATACAAGAACAAACTGAAGCATTTTACGGTGATTATACCAAGTTGTTTTCTTATGAATATATATTTGTTCAGTCCCAGTTCTCTGAGTCCTAGTCACACTGTATGTCGAAAAGCTCATAGGTTAACCTTTACACCACGACCCATGAGTTCTACAGCAATTATTTTCATTTTTCCACTTCACCAAGCATTCTCACTACATTAATGAAGTTTCTAAGATTTTGCTTAAATGTATTGCCCACTGCAGTAATTAGCCAAAACAAAGACTCTTGCCTCTTTGCTCATTTAAATCCAGGAAGAGATATTTTTAACAGGGAAAATGTACCAATTGAACACCAGCATATGGTTTCAAATTAGATTACCATTGTCAACATTGTCACTGTTCATTATCTTATGTTTTATGGCTCTACAAGCAGAATTTCCCCAGGTATCCTAACAGGAAGCATATCCAGTCAGAGCTTCAGTTGATAATCAAAACCAATAAGGATAATAGCATGTTTGAGGTCCTTGCTTTGAAAACTGATGTTAATTTTGTAATATTGTATGCCATATTCGATGTGATAAGCGCCCAGGGCCTTTAAAAATTGGAGTGGGTGGGCGCTTATTAAAATGTTAACAGCGGAATGGAATGGTAAGTGCTTATTGTCATCTAGGTGGAAAAGATGAATAATAACAGAACAATAAAAGAGTTTTTTTCATTTTGTGGTATCAACCAAACTACTTACATGAAAGCTGAAAATGAACAGAAAACAGCATAATTAAAAAAAAGAGAGAGAGAGAGAGAGAGAGAGAGAGAGACCCCTTACTTTTCTCTCCCAATGCTGTTCCTTTAAACATTTTCCCGGAAGTAAAATTGAGCCAATCAACACCAATGTCAACTATAGCACGTGGCACATTGAACCAATCAACACACATAAACAAAAGCACATGGCCAGGAATGTGCTTAAATTTATGAAGTTAGTAAGCAGGAGAATCCGGTGAAAAATACTCATCACTTTCTGCTAAGTCCATATCTGGCTCATCGCTCCATTCATTCAGAGAATCAGATAATTTTGCTGTAGCAGTTTCTAATGGTTTATCGGTTGTTGGACATTTACCAAGAGAACACAGCAAAATATTTTCCTGATTTTTAAAGCACGGCGGAACAATCAAATGTGTTGTTACTGATGAACATTACAGACATTCCCCAGTGGCAGGGGGTCTTGAAATACCATGTAAACTCACAGGCAGTGAACGCCTCATTTTACCGTTACAGAGACTGATCGAATAAAATTGGTAAGTTTGGTCCACAATTTTGCTCCCAGTACATATGGGAGGTTATTAGACGTAAGATCAAAAACATTGGGGGGGACTGAAACAGGGCACTCATTACGTCAAATACGGTATTTGGTGTCAACTTTATCTCAATTCACATAAATAGCATAAAACGGTAGTGAAATCCCAATCATGTAAGCTATTTGGAAAAAACAATATTTATTATGAAAAATAAGTTAATGATTTTTTTCATTTTCAGTTGTTCCTCTTTTAACACCCCAGTACACCACTATTTACTGACACTCACGGATTCACTCACCATTCACACACTTAACACCATGTCTGTATTTTCATCAGTCATTTTATGTCCACGTATGCTTAAAAAGTTTCCTCAAAGCTCACATTGGTCAACTTCCTAGTGTTGAATGGGCCAAGATGATGGTACTCAGGAAGGTTTTCGATATTTGCTCTGCATCCATACTCGATGCATCACCACTTTCTTTCCACGATTTACTTGAATTCTCCGATCTTCCAGGTTCTGAACCTCCTCCAGGCCAGCATTTGTGAATAACCAATGGACCTCATCTACAAAACAACACAGGTGTCAACATTTATCTGAATACAAACAGAAGTTACATTTAATTAGAAAGTTGGCACATGCCAAGAATGTAAAGGTAAGCATGAACACTGCTATATTTGTAGTTTTGAAGCTTCACTGTTACCTTTCGTAAAAAAATATACACAAGTTCCGTCTTGTCGAGTGTAGAAATTTTCAGACCGACACTGTCCTATAAAAAAAGAATATTCTATTTTCATTTTTCAAAGTTTAATCCATGCATGTGTACAAGATAAGAACAATCCAAGACAGAATTACAATCATTAGATTACAATACTTACAGATTAATATAATATTATAATATATTAATATATAATCAAGACGTTTTTACTTAGATACTGTTACAATGAACTCAATAAGTCAGCCGACAATATTGATTTTAATGTATTGTATTGATTTTAAATTTATATACTTTTATTATTGATGGTGATAAAACAATTTAAAAATCAATATAAACAAAATCAATATTGTGTGCTAATAATAACAGCAATGGAAGAAATGGGATAATGTACAGGAAACTAAGGCTGATTTAAGTCACCCCACTGAAGATCCTGCATGACCCGATCAGGGTTTATTTCACAAGATTGACCAGTTCCCTCTCTTTTATCCCAAAACATGATAAATAATTTAAAATGAATTGGATGGCGAGGGCTACACATGATCTGGATCATCGATAATAAATTTGTCTGATGCACTATATAGTGTGACTTTGGCTGGAAAAATATCAGTAACATTGAAGAGTCTACAATGTCAATTTTCCCATATACATAAAGGGTTCAAACCTTAAATCACCCAGACCAACATTTTAGCAATCTATCCATCAACAAAATACAGTACAGTAGGCCCTTGACTATTCACGGTTTTGCACTCGCGTGTGCGCATATTTGCAGATGGCCGAGCAACTGTCACGTGATTCAAATTCAGCCAATGGCTGTCCTCCTTCCTGCTGATTAATTGAGATGTATATGTCCCTTTTTCCTAATTCATGCACAAGTTGTCAATGAGCTTTTTTTAGTGTGTTTTAATTACCAGTTAAGCTCTATAATGCCACTCAAACGCCGGCTAAGCGCCAGAAAAAGGTAATGACGTCGGCTGTCTCTTCTGAAGAAATAAGGCTTTCTCCTGAAAAAAACGAGTTTCCTCTGAGGTGCCTGAATAGGAATAATCATCTGAACTGTTGTAATGAACTGTAGTATTAAAGTCTTTTTCAATTATTATTCCAGTACAGTACCCAAGTTAATGTTTAGAATGTTTGTGTGTGATTTTATGTACTGTGGTGTAGCATGTTTATCTTTTTGTTTTGTTTATCCAATTTATTACACTTTGTTGTTTTATGGTCGTTTTGTTACGATTTGTGTTTTTGGGGGACTTTGATTTTGGCGGCTGTGCTCATCTAACTCTGTTTTCTTTCAGCTTAGGCTGAGGGGCGTGGCTGAGCTGCTTGTGGCTCACACCTGAATTCACTCTTCTCATCTACTCCCAATAAACACAAGCACGCTCAGCTCTGCACCAGAAGATTAACTCATCACTCATACTGTATTCTCTAACTCTGTTCTCTGCCCGCTCTGGCTGAGTGGTGTGGCTGAACTGCTCCGACTGAATGCAGTTCACCTCAGTGAAAGCACTGCTTAAGTATTTCCCCTTTGAATAATAAAGTGAATCCCCGGATTACGGAAAACATTTTCTTGAGTTTCCGTCCCTGAAATATGAAACAACCTCCTCTTACGAAAAGAAATTCAAATGTGCCAATCAAAATTTCACACTACACGCTAGTTGCTCTCTCATTGGCTGTCTCTCAACATCCCACCCCGCTGGCCTCCCAGCTAGAGACAGAAGGAAGCTTCACGCTGTAGTTTAGTTTTTTTTAAGATGTTCAATTGAGTAAATGTTTAATAAATGTGAGTGTATTTGAGCTCATCTGGAATTCCGATTCCTTAAGGAATCAAATTAAAGTTGAGTTTGTCAAGCAGGGAATGCACTTTGAATTCCGAGAGAAGGAGATAGAGAGAAAAGGAATAACGCTTTAGTTTTTAGTTGAGTTCTTTAAGTTGTTTAATGTTTAATAAATGTGGGAGCATTTGAGCTCATCTGGAATTCCGATCCATCAAGGAATCAAATTTAAGTTGAGTTTGTCAAGCAGGGAATGTGCTTTGAATTCACGTCTTGTGGGCGTGGCCCGCAGTGCATGCACGAGAGAGAGAATAACAACGCTTTAGTTTTTAGTTTAAGTTGTTTTCATTCAGTAAATGTTTAATAAATGTGGGTGCATTTGAGCTTATCTGGCATCCCGATCCCTCAAGGAATTCCACGTCTTGTGGGCGTGGTCCGCAGGTGTGTGTGTTAATAAAAATGTTTAATAATGGTTTAATTAATATATGTTAATAAAGTGGTTTATGTTAATAAAATGTTTAATGAATAGTTTTCTTTTAACACATTTCATACAAAATTGGTGTACTTTTATCATTTTTATGGGGTTTTTTATACAGTCCAAAGACTGGAGCCTTGGAACAAATTAGGTTTAACATGTAAGATGCGACCCCTACTTACGAAATCCCCGTAATACGAAAAGGACTCTGGAACGGATTAATTTCGTTAATTGGGGCTGTGTGTGTGTGTGTGTGTGTGTGTGTGTGTATGTATATGCTACTTCGCGCTTCAATTCATGCAGCTTCAGTGCATCGCTTTAAAAATAAATAAATAAATAAATATTCATCAAATTGGAAATTAAGGAAAAATAGGGGGAAAGTTCAGGAAAATTACACAAAAACAAGGCCGAAAACGAAACAAATGCAAAAATTATATATATATATATATATATATATATGAGAGAGAGAGAGAGAGAGGGGGATCCCTCACTTTCCGTGGTTAATCGAAACCGAGATCCCCCGACTTCTGCGAAGTAGGATCACCCCCAATCCCCCCCTGACTGATGTATATGTACAGTCGGCCCCCAACTTACAAAATTAATGCGTTCCAAAGCCCTTTTCGTATAGCGGGGATTTCGTAAGTAGAGGTCGCATCTTACATGTTAAACGCCTAATTCGTTCCAAGGCTCCAGTCTTTGGACTTGATAAACCCCATAAACCCTTGAAAAATGATAAAAGTACACCAATTTTGTATGAAATATGTATTAAAAGTAAATCATTTATTAAACCATTTTATTAACAGATTTATTAATTAAACCATTATTAAACATTTTTTATTAACACACACACACACACACACACACACACACCCCTCTCTCTCTTTCTTTTCCTCTCTCTCTCGTGCGTGCTGCGGGCCACGCCCACAAGACGTGGAATTCAAAGCACATTCCCTGTTTGACAAACTCAACTTTAATTTGATTCCTTGAGGGATCGGAATTTCAGATGAGCTCAAATGCACCCACATTTATTAAACATTTACTGAATTAAACAACTTAAAAAATAAAAACTGAAGTGTTATTCCTTCTCTCTCTCTCTGTCTCCCTCTTGCACACGCACACTGCGGGCCACGCCCACAAGACGTGAATTCAAAGCGCATTCCCTGCTTGATAAACTCAACTTTAATTTGATTCCTTGAGGGATCGGAATTCCAGATGAGCTCAAATGCACCCACATTTATTAAACATTTACTGAATTAAAACAACTTAAAAACTAAAGAGTGAGGCTTCCTTCTGTTTCTATCTGGGAGCCCAGCAAGGCGGGATGTTGAGAGACAGCCAATGAGAGAGCAACTCGGGCATCAAATTTTGATTGGCGCGTATGAATTTCTTTTCATAAGAGGGGGTTGTTTCGTATCTTGGGACGGAAACTCAGGAAAATGTTTTTCGTAACCCGGGGATTTCGTGCACAGGGGTCTTTGTAAGTTGGGGGCCGACTGTATATGTGTATATAATATCAATAAATACATATTCAATGCTATAAATGCTTATAATAACAATCGAACATTAAAAAAATAATGCATAAGATGTAATTAAAATATAAATACACACGCATACAGATGCGCGTGCACGCACTCCTATGTGCACCTCACAAAAATGTAAGTGGTGTTGTTTTGTGTTTGTTTAGGCTTTTTTGCATAATTGGCCTTGTTTTTGTGGCATTTTCCTTAACTTTTCCACCTATTCTTCATTAATTTCCTTATTTTTTAATTTGATGAATGTTTAAAAAAAACAAAAAAACAAAACATGATGCATTGAAGCCGCATGAATTGAAGCACAAAGTAGCGAGGGATCCCTGTATATACATGAAAGATAGATGGACACATTACCTTTTGCTCTTTAGCGAGAATGACAATACCAGTTAGTTGGTAAATGGTGTTTCAATGGTGATGCAATTAAAATAAATATCTATTTTATTCTATTCTAGTCCAATGGGTTTAAATATAATAGAATAGTTATGGCACTCAATCTTGTCAGATATGCTCAGTAGCCAGCATCACTAACAGCTCATGTCTGACCTGACAAGGAGTATCTCAAATATTTTCTTAGTATCTTTAAGTATTTGGCTTGAATACCTCTTTTGAATCGCAGCTGAGCTAGATCATATCTGCCATAATCTCTGAACAGGATGATTCCTCTGTGCTTCAGGTAGCCTGCCAGACGATTAAGCACTCCTTGCATTCTGTTGGGTCAGAAACAGCAACAAGCATGCTCACTTATAAGGTAAATAAATTGGAGAACATCTGTGCTGTCATTCCTTATTTACATTCAATCAGAAACTCAGCTATGAGAATCCACAACCATGTTAGAATAGATCTTGTCAAAATTACAGATACAAATAGCAGTTAAACTTCATTGTACCAAGCTTTATGTTGGCTATATCCAAATGGGCAGCCAGCGTCTGGGTTCGGAATGATCTATGGATGGACCATCACAACAGTAAAAATGTGCACTGTGGGAAGATGAATCTGTATTCTGTGAGCTCTGGACCAAAAAGAAAAAGGATCATCCAGGGTTTGTCATGGTATGGTATTGTGTCAGTTCCCTTGGCACTCAAGATGTCTGTAATTGCACGGTTAATGCAGAAGAAGGGGAGTACATTGAGTTTTTGAGGCTATACATTTTCCAGCAATAACCATGCATATTTCTAAAAGAGAATACAAAACCACACTCTGCATGTATTACAAAGGTATGGCTTTGGAAGAAGAGAGTGTGGATGCCGAACTGGAATGTCTACAGTACTGACCTGCCACAACAGAGAATGTGTGGTGAATTTTGCAATGTGATTAATGACCCTGTACTATTGCACACCTGAAGCTCAAAACCTGTTTGCAGGAAACACCAGAAATGCTTCATTAATTGATGCCTTCAATCTCCAAGTACCTTTAATGTGTTGTGAGAAGGAATGGTAACATTACCAAGAGATAAATGCTTTTTTCACCACTGCAATTTTTAAAAGAATACCTTGTAGGCTTGAAACACAGGTTGGATATACAGTGGATATAAAAGTCAACACACCACTTTCAAAATGCCAATCAACAAATTTAGAGCACTTTTGCAAAAAAGAATGAGCAAAGATTGTCATGTTGATGACAGACTCCTATTTCAAAAATATATACAAATAAATAAACATATAAATAATAATGATAATGCTATTGAAAACAAACAAAAAAAAATGAAATGGTGCCTTGACAAGTATTAAATTAAGGCTATGCATATTTATGCAACCAGGTTACTGGAAGGTTTTTTTGTTGTAATTTTATTCCTAAAATATTTTAGTTTGTCAGTTGAATGGCACAGGTTATAGGTCCCATTAATGGTGAAAAATTGCTATCTGGGTATCTTTTTATATCAGAGAAACCCAATATTTTAACGGGGTGGGTATACTTTTTATATCCACTGTATCTGTCGGCATTTCAGACCAAACTTGAAATATTTTGGGATTATACTCTCGACAATGAAATAAGAGTCAAAGTTTATTTAAAAATCTTTTTTCATTGGCATACCATCCTGACTTTAGGGTTGTATATAAGAAGGTTAAGGAAATGTTTTTAATGGTCACCACTAGCTTGTGTTTAAGTGATATTTGAAGTGAGCACCGAAAGGCAGCTATTAATGCTGCTGTTTAGACAGCGAAGATGATTCCTTTCATGACCTGGACACATTCCATAAGTTATGTACAGCAATTTACAGCAGCCAACATATCTGGTTCTACAGAGAAGGCTGCCTGAGCTTCTTGTGAGCTTGGAAAAAACAGGAGAATGTTTTTATTTAATGAGGCTAATATTAAAGTCACAACTCAGGGTGACAGACTATATATGTAAGCTGCCATTTACACATGTCAAACATTACACACGCTTTATAAGGTCATTAAAAGTAGTATGTATATGCACTAGAAAAATGTCTTTTGTACCCCTTTCTCATATTAACTAACTGCATTAACAAAAATATTGGTTTTGATTAAAGAAGAAAGAAAAGAGGACCATACATGGACAGCATACCTTTCAGGGTGAATGGAGGAGAGCACAAAGACCACAAGAATAACATCAAGACTCCCATGAGGAAATGGTAACATGGACACATCATCGCAAATGTCATGTACAAATGCATGGCATAGTGCAGGATCGTATTCTGGGTGGTTCTGTAGGGTGATAAAAACATGATCAAATGTAAGCAATTTAAATAAAGTGAATTTTAAAGCAAATTACTAACAAAGCCATTGCTGAAAATTAATTCTTCTTCTTCTTTTCCTTTTGGCTGTTCCCTTCAGGGGTCGCCACAGCGAATCATCTGCCTCCATCTCACTCTATCTTCTGCATCTTCTTCTCTTACTCCAACGACCTTCATGTCCTTCTTCACCACATCCATAAATCTTCTCTTTGGTCTTCCTCTAGGCCTTCTGCCTGGTAGTTCCAACCTCAGCATCTGACTACCAATATACTCACTATCCCTCCTCTGTACATGTCCAAACCATTTCAATCGAGCCTCTCTGACTTTGTCTCCAAAACGTCTTACATGTGCTGTCCCTCTGATGTACTCATTCCTGATCCTATCCATCCTTGTTACTCCCAAAGACCACCTCAACATTTTCATCTCTGCTACCTCTAGTTCTGCCTCTTGTCTTTTCTCCAGTGCCACTGTTTCGAAACCATACAACATCGCTGGCCTCAAAACCGTCTTGTACACTTTTCCTTTCATTCTTGCCGATTCCCTCCTATCACACATCACACCAGACACATTTCTCCAACCATTCCAACCTACCTGCACATGCTTCTTCACCTCTTTTCCACACTCTCCATTGCTCTGGATTGTTGAGCCTAAGTACTTAAAATCCTTTACCTTCTTTATCTCTGCTCCCTGTAACCTCACCGTTCCTCTTGGGTCCTTCTCGTTCACACACATGTATTTTGTCTTACTGAGGCTAACATTCATTCCTCTTCTTTCCAGGGCATACCATCACCTCTCTAGGTTTTCCTGTACTTGTTCTCTGCTCTCACTACAGATCACAATGTCATCTGCAAACATCATAGTCTATGGGGAATCTTGTCTAACCTCGTCTGTCAGCCTGTCCATCACCATAGCAAACAAGAAGGGGCTCAGAGCTGACCCTTGATGCAGTTCCACCTCCACCTCCACCTCCACCTTGAACTCATCTGTCACACCTACAGCACACCTCACCACTGTTTTACATCTCTCATACATGTCCTGCACCACGCTAACATACTTCTCTGCCACTCCAGACTTCCTCATGCAATACCATAGTTCCTCTCTCATCACCCTGTCTGCTTTCTCCAGATCCACAAAGGCACAATGCAGCTCCCTCTGACCTTCTCTGTACTTCTCTATTAACATCCTCAAGGCAAACACTGCATCTGTGGTGCTCTTTCTTGGCATGAAACCAAACTGTTGTTCACAGATGCTGACCTCTGTTCTTAGTCTAGCTTCCACTATTCTTTCCCATAACTTCATTGCATGGCTTATCAACTTTATCCCTCTGTAGTTGCCACAACTCTGCATCATGTCAGCCAGCTCCCTACGTTTTCCTTTCATAGTTCCAACATTCAAAGTCCCTACTCTCAGTCCTAGACTCATGCCTTTCCTCTTCTCTCTCTGCCTACGGACACGCCTCCCGCCTCTCCTTCTTTGACCAACAGTAATCCAATTTCCACCAGCACCCTGTTGGTTAACAGCACTGATGGCGGTCATTGTTAACCCGGGCCACGACCGATCCGGTATGTTATTCGTATTATTGATTCGCAGTTTTTTTGGCATTGGTTTTACGTCAGATGCCCTTCCTGACACAACCCTCTGCATTTATCTGGGCTTGGGACCGGCATGAGGAAGAGACACTGCATTGTGCCCCCCTCACGGCTGCATTTTTGCTGAAAATGAATGATGGAATTAATTAATAGTGAAATAAAACAATTACTAAAACAGAGCGTGAACAATAATTCAGGATAAGCATACAATGGATAACTAAATAAATAATAGTAAACAACATACAAATTACTGAAAGAATTGTAGCAGAGGCTGAGGGGAAAAGGACACCAAGTAAATCTAATACAATAAAAATACAGTGCTAAAAAACAAAGCTGACGTTCCAAGTCATAATTAATCACCCATGAATGCCTTTTGTAAACACGCATTTTCAGATTATAGTTAAATTTATAAACATTGAGTTAAAGCCTAAAACAGTTGATCTTCATGAGAATATTTAGACACTGCCTACGTCATTGCCATATGCTTCTGTTAAACTGAAGGTTTTTAGGAGCCGCTGGATTTTTAAAATGTCTCATTACATCGTTTACTAAATTATGGCAGTTTCGATTCATGGAACATTGTTATAAAGTGGGAATAGAAAACAATCCCTCTCCAGAATGATTAAATAAAATATTTTCTAGCTGCATTTATTCAGTGTAACATTCAACAGCCACGGTCTGTACTTTGTAGTTTGAGTACAGCCATGAGTTTGTTGGGATACTTCAGTAGGGTTCAAGTCTGTGCCAGGCTGGACTAGGCCATCCAATGGCATTCACCTCTATTTCCTTCAGACACTGTGTGGTTAACTCTGCTGTGTGCTTGGGATCACTGTCATGTTGGAAGATGAACCTTCTACCCCCCAACATTTTTCTGGCACAGCACAGCAGGTTCTGCCTCAAGAATTTGATGGTATTTTGCCCCGCTCATATTTCCTTCCACATTGACAAGTGACAGCCATCATGCTTTACTCATGCTTACCACCAGATATATGAGGAGATATAATTCAGGTTTGGTCTCACCTGATGCTTCTTTTCATATGACCATAGAAACATCAAAATCTTGTCCCCATCCCATAAAGCCACATTTGTTTAGCATTTCTGATGTTGTTGCCACATGCACACAATGGACATTCTTTAGCAAAAATCCCTGAAACTGCTCCAGAATTGCCATAGGCCCATTGGTAGCTCCATCAGACCAGTTTTCTTCTTACTCTTCTATCCAAGTTGGAAAGATGTTCTAATTTATGAAAGGCCCTAGGAATACCAAACACTTTCCACTTCTGAACTGTTGAGTTAGCTGCACTCCTAGAGATCAGTAACACCCTTGAATTTATTTTAATCAATTTCCTGATTTGTATCTATGCACAACTTTGTTCCTGGGCTCTGTCACTGCCTTGCCACCCATAGTTGGTTGACTGTTATACTTCCCAGCACTGGAATGCTCAAAGACTATCCATTTTATGCTGAACAAATCAGACTGATTATATTTAATCACAGGTGGGAGCCAATTAACTTGGTGAGCAATGGAGATTATTAGTTACATCTGACTGAGTTACCAAGATTTTTTGTGTGTATGATTCCCAGTGATTTTTTTAAATTAACTGTTTCTGTTAAGCATTTCATCTTGCTATTATATGTCGTACTGAGTAAATACAGCTCGAATGTTGTCTGTGTGTGTGTATGTGGGTCTTTATTTTAGGCTGTGAATATTAGACTGCGGTAATTTCTATACCTAATACTGTATGTGGTATTTTGAGAAAATTCTTTAGATATGAATTTTTTTTTTAATTTCTTACTATAGAAAACAACCCATACACTTACTGTTCAATTCAACTTTATTTGTATAGCACCATTTACAACTGACATCGTCACAAAACAGCTTTACATAGTAAAAAGTAATTTGCTAAAGAATTTTAACGTTTCTCTATAATCCCAACATATTAACAAGGGTGTGTCACAAGTGCCAGACTTCAGTACCTGCCCCATGCCTTTAATTTAATGCTTTCAGTCATGTGGCACGTCAAGTTTGATTGGTCACAGCTGTAGAGTTTTTTCCTGTGTAAATATTTGTTTGTATCCTAAAACATAGACCTGTGTGTTTCTGCTCTTCCAATCTTTTTTCTTGTTAAATTGAACCCAAAGTAAGAACTTTTAAGAAATTATCATGAAAATCATCTGGGCTATCTGTCTTTAATCCCTTTTAATTCCAGCATCATGTGTACAAACGCCTCTTTTGCTGCTCACCTGTACGTGTTTGATGTAAAAACCATTGACGCCCTGCAGCTGATGGAGGCTCGATGGCCCATTAAAATCAGGATTATTTTGGTTTTGGGTGTTATGATTACTTTGTGGAAACGTAGCCATGGTGTCATTGATTTATTCTGTGGTACCGGGATGGTACACTATATGGTGTGTGTGTGTGTGTGTGTGTATATATATATATATATATATGAGTGAGTCGTCGACTCACGACCGCGTTTGGATCTGGCAGACCCAGTCGTAATTCGATCTGGTCGTATGTCTACTTTCCATCCAAATACACTCACGCCAAACAAGAATAGATGAATAAAACTCACGCATTTAAATCTATACATCCATTTTCAATCCCACGTCACTGTGACACGCAGCGGAGAGCCAATCCTTTCTGTACTTTCTGTCCCATAGCTTCAAACTCCAATTTTATTGGATTATAACAACAGCCACAGACTGCGCGTGTTCTTGGATAAAGAGATAAATTTCCCTCGTTTTAATCGGCTCACACAGCTGGCAAACAAACACAAAAGGACGGACATGGAAAAACTTCAACCCGCAGAGCAGCTGATTGCCAAAACTTGGGACACTGCAGCGTGTGAGTCCAATAAAATTAGAGTTTCAAGGTAACGGACCCACACACAGAAAGGATTGGCTCTCAGCTTCGCGCCACAGTGACGTGGCATTGAAAGTAGATGAATAGATTTGCTCTGAGCAGTTAGAAAGTGAAGCTGCATCATCTCCTGCTTGGCCTTATAAGATGCTGGCGCTGCCGGCAGCCCAAACAACTGTTGTGCGCAACACTCGCACTGCACTGCCATGAATCATGCTTCACCACTTTTGCGGTCGTCAAGTTGATCAGACGTAACTCGCATAGGTCGTAAGTTGACGACTCACTGTGTGTGTGTATATATATATATATATATACACACATACACATACACACACACACACACACACACACACACACACACACACACACACAGTCGGCCCCCAACTTACGAATCCCTGGATTACGAAAAACATTTTCTTGGGTTTCCGTCCCCGAGATACAAAACATTCCCCTCTTACGAAAAGAAATTCAAAATTCAAACGCACCAATCAAAATTTCACACGACGCGCGAGTTGCTTTCTCATTGGCTGTCTCTCAACATCCCGTCCCACTGGCCTCCCAGATAGCGACAGAAGGATGCTTCACTCTTTAGTTTTTATTTTAGTTCTTTTAATTCAGTAAATGTTTAATAAATGTGGGTGCATTTGAGCTTATCTGGAATTCCGATCCCTCAAGGAATAAAATTAAAGTTGAGTTTGTCAAGCAGGGAATGCGCTTTGAATTCACGTCTTATGGGCGTGGCCCGCAGCGCGCGCGTGCGTGAAAGAGAGAGAGACAGAGAGAAGGGGGGGGGGGATATAATGCTTTAGTTTTTACTTTAGTTTTTTAAGTTGTTTTAATTCAGGAAATGGTCAAGCAGGGAATGCGCTTTGAATCCACATCTTGTGGGCGTGGCCCGCAGCGCACGCACGAGAGATAGAGAAAAGGAATAACTCTTTAGTTTTTTAAGTTGTTTAATTCAGTAAATGTTTAATAAATGTGGGTGCATTTGAGCTCATTTGGAATTACGATCCCTCAAGGAATCAAATTAAAGTTGAGTTTGTCAAGCAGGTAATGCGCTTTGAATTCACGTCTTGTGGGCTTGGCAGCAGCGCGCGCGCGCGCGCGCGAGAGAGAGAGAGGTGTGTTAATAAAAATGTTTAATAATGGTTTAATTAATAAATATGTTAATAAAATGGTTTAATATGTTAATAAAATGTTTAAGTGGTTTAATAAATAATTTTCACGTGGAGGCTGGCACCCATCTCAGCCAACTCTGGGCGAGGGCAGGGTATACCCTGAATAGCTTGCCAGGCCATCACAGGGCAGAAACACGCTAACGGCTATGCAGCCTCCTCTTGACGAAAGTCAGCAATGGCTCTTTTACATTCCACTCACCATAGACAGTGAAAGACATGGCCAGCCTTTCATAACCCAGTTAGTTGCATTGGGGGTGTACATGTATGTATGTATGTATGTATGTATATATACACACACACACACACACACACACACACACACACACACACACACACACAGTCGGCCCCCAACTTACGAAATTAATCTGTTCCAGAGCCGTTTTTGTATAGCGGGGATTTCGTAAGTAGGGGTCGCATCTTGCATGTTAAACGCCTAATTTGTTCCAAGGTTCCAGTCTTTGGACTGGATAAACCCCATAAACCCTTTAAAAATGATAAAAGTACACACATTTTGTATGAAATATGTGTTAAAAGTAAAAGAAAATTATTTATTAAACAATTTAAACATTTTATTAACATATGAAACCATTTTATTAACATTTATTAATTAAACCATTATTAAACATTTTTTACACACACACACACACACACACACACACACATCTCTCTCTCTCTCTCTCTCTATCTATCTCTGCTACCTCCAGCTCTGCCTCCTGCCTTTTCCTCAGCGCCACTGTTTCTAGGCCATACAACATCACTGGTCTCACCACCGTCTTGTACACTTTTCGTTTCATTCTTGCTGACACTCTCCTATCGCACATCACACCGGACACTTTTCTCCAACCATTCCAGCCTGCCTGCACACACCCACCTTTATTAAACTGGCTCATTTTGTGCCTAACATGGCTTTTGCAGAAAAAAGTCTAGGCAACTGTACAAATTAAAAAAAAACAAACAAACAAAAAAACCCACACATTTATAAATAAAAAGAATTAAAAACCCAACAACAAAACCCAATCTGTCTTGTTTTTACCCGAGCATTTATCCACAGATGCATACGCCCTATGGATTTTCTCAAACTCTTACACATGAGTAAATTAAAAGAATATGATTGTTTTATTTCCATGTTTTGTTAAATGTCAGGAACACATTTTCTACAAGGTGAAAATGGTAATATGAAACTAAATGACGGGGAAACATTCTTATCAGGAGAAACTTGGTAGACAGCCAGTTCTTTGGTATAACTGATAATGTGTGAGAAAACTAAAAAATGACAGTTTTGTATTTGGCATGTAACACAAACTTCTCCTGTAACAAATTAGGTATTTATTTACTGCATAAAAATGTTACATTCAAGTGCATCAGTGTCTCCTCTTAGGTTGCGGGCACAATCTAATGCATTCACTGTACTAGCAGCCTGCTGCCTCCATTTGATAAAAGCCTCTGCATTCTGACAGCATCAAATATCCACCAGGCCAATAGGCGTGCATGCGTGCGCGCGCGCGCGCACACACACACACACACACACACACACACACACACACACACACACACACACACCTGGCAGCCATTTTGACTGATCAGCTGTCAGCAAAGTGGTTGAAAATAAGACAAAATGAAGGCAGTGGAGACATGTTGTTTTCTCCCCGAGTGTACGACAGTTTACTCATGACTTTCATTACATCATAAAACATTGAACCACATTGAAGATTGTAATCCCAGGGAAAAAATTAGATAAACTTTAAAAATACTTCACCTTGACAAGTTGGATCGCTTTGGAAGAAAAGTCAAAGCAGTACAAGAATGCATCACTGCCCCTAGACAAATAAAAGTCATATACACACCATATCAGAAAACATGGCACCAGTAAATATATGTATTAATTCTCATTAAATTAATTAAATCAAACCAGTCTGACTATAACAGTTGAATGATCTGTTTTTAGCAGCAAGGACACTAACTACTGTTAATACTGCAGATTTCTGTCTGACAAACTTTGAGCTGGGTCACCAGTGGACTGTTATAATAAATAAATTAGTTAATTAAATGTTAAAAAGATGTGCATTTGTAGCGCACAACTGAACTAAACTGCATTTGGTGTGAATCATAACAGCTGTACCTTCTATCCTAAACTGTTCAGTGCAATCTCTTTTCTTCTGCATTCTGATAAATACACAAGACCATGGAGTAAAATAACAAAAAGAAACAAGGTGGCAGCAGGTAACATGCTCCTACCTGGCAAGTCAAGCTGCTTAAAATGCATTATTCAAAAGGGAATGCTACTGACTTTGATTTTTAAAAATGTGTTAATTGCATCACAGACTAAATGGTCTTAACAGTCTGATTTACAGCAGGTTGAAAAAATATGGCATAGGATGCACAATTTCAAAAGAATATTTGACAGGTGATTTATTTCGCCCCATCAAGCATACATGACTTCAAGACACTTTCATTTTAACTCATCATATCTGAGACAAAGATTAATGCACTGGCTGCTTCTCTAACCTGATGGTGTTGACGATGGGGAACACACTGTTGCCTGCACCACAGCCCACCTGTCGCAAAACCACAATGTCACAAAGTAATCGATGGTAGCAGACTATAAGAGAAGGCCGGTATGAAAAGTCAATAACCTCCAGTATTCTGAAAGAAGTGTGTTGCCCAGGGAAAGCAGCAGCAGCAGCAGCAGCTTCAGGAGTGTGCACTGCAGCAACATAATCAGTGTGCTGCGACTGCTTCTCTCTCAGTACATCATGAACAAGAATTTTAAAATCTCCCTTCTGGCCTTCCATCCGGCTGTGTGGAGTTCCTCTGAGCTCAGGATGCACTGGCACTGAAACCTCCTGACCTTCTGGGTTACGACTTGTGCCACAGCCCTGGGGCAAGAGCTCAGGAAACTCAGAGAAAAGCCACTGCCGATTTTTGAAGAACTTGCTTTGATGTGTTTCGTAAAATCTGTCCCAATATTTGTTAGCGTCTCTGTCATACCTGACTGGAAAGCATACAGATGGCTTAAAAAGAACAAACTGCTTATCCACATCACTATAACCCTCACGATGTACCATAAAAAGGTCAAAGATGTGCAGACACTTAACCATCATGCCCACATGTGCTTCTTCTCCAAACTCTGTTGCGGCAGCACGCTCCCCCCGAAGTTTATATACAAACTCCCATTACTGGATCTCTTGGGCAAAAGCTGCTTCAGCATGGCAATGCCTCTGCATGAAGACATGAAGAGCCCTGCACTGGACCCTAACCTAAACCCCACTGTACACACAGTTCACCTCAATCCTCTTCAACAAACATCATGAACAAAAACAAAACTCCACAGATACGTTCTAAAATCTGGAGAAATCCTTCTTCGAAGACCATTATTATAACAGCAAGAAGACTAAATCTGGAGTAGGGCATTTCGCAGGTACATGTGGTGTGATGGTCAAGTGTCCAAAAAAACCTGTAATTATATGGTGCATTTTCATATATTTGACGGTTCTAAATAAATTTAAATAATATTTAGCTTACCTTGGTCTTCTATTGGAATCTGTTCTTGAGAGTTCTCTGCTGCTTTTTGTTTGGCCTTTTCCATCTCCTCCGGTGACCACTGAACATGATCCCTACAGCACAGCAGCACAAATATAGCCATTGTTAGACATATTCAGACTTTTTTCCCACCTCTATAGTGAATAAAGTTCAAATATGAATATAGCAAGTTGGATTTCATGTCTTTGTCCTCCAGTTCTTAACCAATCAATATTATTATTGACTAAATTCAAATGAATTACACACAAATACCACATATTATGCTGGAAGATGTCCTTTGGGTTGGTGAGGATTCTGGCTCCGAGTGGGGCAGGCGGTCGTCCACTGGCACATCTGCAAGCAACACGTTCAGCACCACGAACCGCAGCCAACACCGGCATCTTCACCAGTCCTCTCATTTTCACCCTTTCTTTTGATGAGGAGAATTGTTAAGTATCACTGAATGGCCACACACCTTAAGAAATTCATCAAGTTACTTATTATAATGTACTGGTCTGGTCTGATACCTTCCGAGTCGTAGGACTACTCTTAGCGACCTGCCATGAAGGATAACACCTTGATTATCATCTTCATGGAGGTTTTCTTGGCAAGGATAGTGCAGTGGTTTGCCATTGCCTTCTGCACGATGCGAACCTACGGGCAATTTAGAACGGCCAATTAACCAACTGTGCATGTTTTTGGACTGTGGGAGGAAACTGGAGTATCCGGAGGAAACCCACGCAAGCACCGGGAGAACATGCAAACTCCACACAGAAACGCCCAGGCCGGGAGTCGAACCAAGGCCTTTTTGCTGTGAGGTGGACGTGCTAACCACTACGCCACTGTGTCGCCCTATTATACTGTACTAATAAATTATAAAATACACATCATTTTCCTCCATAATACATGAAACACCAAAGAAAATCGTCTGTATTAGTCACAAGCTCTAAGGCCAACACTACAGTTATAGGCATTTTTAATGTGTACATTTTTATAAGGAAAGTTATATTATAGGCAGCACAGTGGTCCTGCAGTCTCACAGCCCAACTGTCCACAATTCGATCTTAATTTTAGAATTCTCTCAGCTTTTGTGCACATATATCCGGTGTTCAAATGAAGGCTCTCCGGCCTTTACATTTTAAATTGTCTCTAGATGCGAATGTGTGTTTGCACATTGCCCTGTGATGCTCCCTGCGGTACCCTGTTGTGCGCCCTCTAGCGAGCATACCGCGACTCAACAACGCGTTGTATGCTGTTCGGCTTTCGGTCAGAGGGAGACACCTCACGTGACTTTGGGAACTTATTATAAAAGGAATAAAATCCTGAAGAGCCTTTACTCGCGCGCCATATTTCATCCGGGTCATTCCGCTCTCCCCACAGAAGGAAATGATTTTGAAAAGAGGTGACTTTTTCCCCGGAATTAATTCAGACTCATCTCAGATTTAGGACTGGGTTGTTGATTTAGGTTTATTTATATTTTAGACTTCGGAATAAGCCAACATGAATATAAAGTGAGTCGCGTGCATGCAGTAGCTTGAAACGTTAGCTAGCTGGCTAGATAGCTCAGTTGCTAAAAACAAGGAAACTGTACCATTATAACGTTTGGCTTATGTGTCAGTATTCACACCGAAATAAATCATTATTTGTCGCATTATTACATGAATATTTCAACAAATGCTGGAAAAACAGAACTAAGCCAGTCAGGTTGTACTAATCTAGATATCCACATTTGAGTTGAGAGCTAGCCTTCTTAGCCTGCTGATGTCGGTAATGACCGTCATAACGGTATTATAATTGAGCTAGTTATACAAAACTTTAGTTAAAGTGGATAAGTGGACAGATCATTTAAGTTTGCAAAAGTTTGGGCATCATACCTGTCCGCAGTGTTGTCCAATTTACATCGGGTCAATGCTGTCTACATCCTCCTCCATGTGTTTTGAGCGGTCCCCTGCTGTGCGCCCTCTAGCGAGCAAATCGCGAATTAACAATACTTGCATGCTACTGGGCTCTAGGACTGTGGGGGACACCTCACGTGACTTTGGGACGTTATTAAGAGGAAATTTTAAAATCCTGAAAAATATTCTTCTCCAGGTAAGTTTAACTAATCATTTACAGCCTTGTTTCCAGTTGTGTTGGCTATTAATTCAACTTGTTTTCCAAGGATGGTTCAGAATTCATAAAGGTGTGGTCCAAATCCTCCAATTCTCTCATCTCCTATGAAGGTGGAAGGATATATTTTGAGAATTACAGATACTCCTACACCAGGTAGCATGCATGAACTAGTCCTGATTATCATGATCACGCTACTTGCATTTGCCTTTCTATACTGGTTAAAGTGCATAATGAATTGCAGCCTAACACCTCAGCCGCACCTCTTGTATGAGATGCCAGAGTGTTCCAAAGCTCAGAAGATCAAGGATTCCTTACTGTGCCAGCGTCCACTTGTGAGTCCTGCATGTTGTAACAGAACAGCACAAGAAAACAGCTCTTAAAGATAAAAGATAACATGGTACTTGAGATGGTTTTTATGTCTATTACAGGATAAAGTGCTTGCATGTCCCTTGGAGCAGAAACCCAGCCTTCTAGCCTTAACAGCAAATAATTGGTTATATCACCTCTTGGCTGACACAGGACAAACACTACGCAGAGTCTACCTCTCCTCTCTTTTCAAGTTCAGGTAATTCTATTACACCTGGCAGAGTTTAGTGTAAATATTTGCATTTCTGGGTTTTTTTTTAAATAGATATAGATTTGTTTTACAATGGGTCAACACACAGAAATTGCTTCAAGAAGTTAAAAATGAAATTTAGATGAACCTTGGAACAAGACATTCATTTTCTGAACCGTTTAGTCTTAATTAGGGTCATGGGGAGGCTGGTGCCCATCCCGGCTGACTCTGGGCGATGGTGGCATACACCCTGTGCAGCTCGCCCAGAGTCCATCACAGGGCTGACACTCGCACAACCATTCACACTCACACCTCGGGGCGATTTGGAACAGCCAGTTTAACCTACTGTGCATGTTTTTGGACTGTGGGAGGAAACCCTCACAAGCACGGGAAGAACATGCAAACTCCACACAGAAATGCCCAAGCTGGGAATCAAACCCAGGACCTTCTTGCTGTGAGGTGGAGGTGCTAACAACTATGCCACCATTCCTTGGAACAAGACAAGAATCTGAAACCACAACAGTAAAATGGTTGGGAAAGAGCTGATAGGCAGGAAGTTCATGACCTTCAGAGTCTCCAGATCTAATCTGAAGAATGAAATGTGTGATGGTTGGTTTCATAGATTGCTGGAAAGAGGCTGAGAAGAACACTCCAAAAACTATACAGAGGTACAGTTGCTACACTAAAGTTGCTCAGAAGTTATAAAGGCGGAGAAAGGATAGCTGTGTTATAAGAGAACTTTCACATAGAAATCAGAATGTGAAATGCACTACAAACATTTGAGCTGATTTTAATTTTTCAACCTTACATATTACCATACAGAATTTGGTTATTTTAGTCTCTCCCTATTTTATTTTATTATAAGGCTTGTAAACATTTGAACTGGATGTTAGTGGTGTGGCTTAGTTCTAATGCGATGGTTTACTGCGCCAAAGGTCAGCGGTTCTATCCCCACTATCAGCACTGTTGGGCCCTTGAACAGGGCCCTTAACCCTGAATTGCTCAGTTGTATAGAAAAAAAATATTGTAAGTCACAGATAAGAGTGTCTGCCAAATGCTGTAAATGTGTGTCGTGTCGACAACCGAGAATTAACAAGGTCTGTCTGGCATTTAATTTAAATAGCAGATAGACCTTTTTAATTCTCGGTTGACAATGTATTTGTAGTGTATAACAGCAAACAAGTTATTTTAAAAGGTGCAGAGTAAGCATTATGGGTTTTTTATTCAGGTTGTGGTGTTATGAATGTGGCATGGTGGTGTAGTACTAACTGATTGATCCAGATCACCCCAAGGTGTGTGTGTGTGTGTGTGTGTGTGTGTGTGTTGGCCCTGTGATTTAAGCAGTTTGGCTAGTGAGTGAGTGGTGCTATGAAATCACATATGCTACTAGAAATTGTTCTTAATACCTTTCCAATGTGCCTCTGTGTTTCAAGTGATTTTAAAGTTTTTTATTTTATTTATTTTTTTTTTAATTTTGAGACAACAATGTGAGAGATAGTAATGTATATGTACCCTGTGTGACTTTACAGATCAATAGACTGGAATGTCCCTCAGGAAACATTTTATGTTAAATCTGTTCATCATAAACAGACATCACCAGTACAAGTGAGGCTCTTCAGATTTATTATTTTTGTTATTAATTCTTTTTGATTCAGCACATTATGTTTATGAAGATTGCTGATTCTCTCTCTTGCCCTCTTTCTTTCACAGGCTGGTGTTGAAAACAGTGTCTTCATGCATTTAGCCATTTTTAAAGTTTTCCCTCTTGGTGTCATTGGGGTACTGGAGATCAGAAAAAAAGTAAATTATATTTTCATTTATTTACATTCTTTTTATCAGTAAATAAAAGTATGTATTGATGTAATTTTGCTTCATTTGTAGGTCTTTGGCAAATCTGTGGTTGATGCTCTCCTGTCAGAAGGAGTGTTGGCTGTATCACACAGCTCAAAATGTGTAAAACTTTACAGCTTCGAATACATTGTAAAAAAGGTGAAGTGCTTTATATTCTATTATTCCCCTCAAATGAAAACGATATTTGTGCATCTTATTGTGGGCCAACATACTTTATTGTGCATTTTTGTTCCAGTTCAGAACTGAGAAGCTGGTACTAGGACAGAAGTCTGATTTATACCATGCTAGCGGAACAGTGGGTGATGCTCCCTATGGCATCCCAGTAAACATTCACATAAGCGGTTTGTGATCGCTATTCATTACCACCTATGGCTCTGGTACCAGAATGTTTAAGATCGTGGTGATCTTGTAGCATATTTTTAACAATCTGTCCTTTTGTATATTTTTCTTTCTATAATAGAAATATTTGTTAATCTTTTATAGGATAAGCTGGTGATAGTGATGGTCCATCAGCGTTGTTCTGTTTGGTTCATGCCGATATGTAATTTCAGAGTGTCCTCCTGCACTGTTTGAAATGTCATACCTGGATAATGGGATCCAGATCGGAGGCTACCCATGGCACTACATCTACACACCTAACCATAAGAGACATAGAGGGAAACACCACATCTGCTCAATCAGTGATGGTTCCTTGGTAATTAATATGCAGTGTATTGGTAGTGAATCAGTTTCTAGAAAAAAAAATAATTCAAATTGTTTCTCAAACACTGCCTGAAAATCAGTACAGTCGGCCCTCGATGTTTGCGGGGTTGGTTCCGGCCCCTCCGCGAATGAAGATAATCGGCGAGTTCTGTACCCGGAAGTAAGAGCAACCGGAAGTAAAATACTATGTATCTATTACATTCGATAACATATACTTCTTAAACACATTCTATTGGCAGTCTTACTCATTAACACAGTATTAATGTAGTAAAATATAGTAATGGTTCAGAAAAAACCTTTTTAATTTTGGACTGTGATATTTATTAATATATAAACATTATACAGCATACGTTATATACACTCATACATACATACATATAGTACGTATGTTTTCATTTTGTATGTATAACATATTATCCAGTTAAGTTCTATGATGCCACTCAAACGCCAGCTAAGCACTGAAGTGCCTGAAGGTGATCATCTGAATGGTTGTAAAGCTGTAGTATTAAAGTCTTTTTCAATTATTATTCCAGTACAGTGCCTAAGTTAATGTTTAGAAGCCATGGAGCAGCTCAGCCACGCTCCGCAGCCAGAGGGGAGAGTTAGAGAACACAACCGTCAAAATCAAAGTCCCCCAAAACACAAACCATAACAAAAAGAACATAAAAGAGCATCAAATGTAATAAATTGGATAAACAAAACAATAAATATGCTACACCACAGTACATACAGGTCCTTCTAAAAAAATAGCATATTGTGATAAAGTTCATTATATTCTGTAATGTACTGATAAACATTAGACTTTCATATATTTTAGATTCATTACACACAATTGAAGTAGTTCAAGCCTTTTATTGTTTTAATATTGATCATTTTGGTAAAA
The DNA here is from genome assembly GCA_024760905.1 of Plotosus lineatus. Lineage (NCBI taxonomy): Eukaryota > Metazoa > Chordata > Actinopteri > Siluriformes > Plotosidae > Plotosus > Plotosus lineatus. The sequence continues at coordinate 53,172,589 of CM045729.1, read as the reverse complement.
AAAAATCTCCATCTCAAAAACTTAGCATATTTCATCCAATCAATAAATAAAGTGTTTTTAATACAAAAAAAGTCAACCTTCAAATAATTATGTTCAGTTATGCACTCAATACTTGGTCAGAAATCCTTTTCCAGAAATGACTGCTTGAATGCAGCGTGGCATGGAGGCAATCAGCCTGTGGCACTGCTGAGGTGTTACGGAGGCCCAGGATGCTGCGATAGCGGCCTTAAACTCATCCACAGTGTTGGGTCTGGTGTCTCTCAACTTTCTGTTCACAATATCCCACAGATTCTCTATGGGCTTCAGGTCAGGAGAGTTGGCAGGCCAATTGAGCACAGTAATAGCATGGTCAGTAAACCATTTAGCAGTGGTTTTGGCACTGTGAGCAGGTGCCAGGTCGTGCTGAAAAATGAAATCTTCATCTCCATAAAGCTTTTCAGCAGATGGAAGCATGAGGTGCTCCAAAATCTCCTGATAGCTCGCTGCAATGACCCTGCCCTTGATAAAACACAGTGGACCAACACCAGCAGCTGACATGGAACCCCAGACCATCACTGACTGTGGCTACTTGACACTGGACTTCAGGCATTTTGGCATTTCCTTCTCCCCAGTCTTCCTCCAGATTCTGGCACCTTGATTTCCGAATGACATGCAAAATTTGCTTTCATCCGAAAAAAGTACTTTGGACCACTGAGCAACAGTCCAGTGTTGCTTCTCTGTAGCCCAGGTCAGGCGCTTCTGCCGCTGTTTCTGGTTCAAAAGTGGCTTGACCTGGGGAATGCGTCACCTGTAGCCCATTTCCGGCACACGCCTGTACACGGTGGCTTTGGATGTGATGTTTCTCCCCATCAGTCGTACCCATGATTGCAGTTTTGAGTAATGAACCAGGCTGGGAGTTTTTAAAAGCCTCAGGAATCTTTTGCAGGTGTTTAGAGTTAATTGGTTGATTCAGATGATTAGGTCAATTGCTCGTTTGGAGTACCTTTTCATGATATACTATTTTTGAGATAGGAATTTTGGGTTTTAATGAGCTGTATGCCAAAATCATTAGTATTAAAACAATAAAAGACCTGAAATATTTCAGTTGGTGTGCAATGAATCTAAAATATACAAAAGTTTCATTTTTATCAGTACATTACAGAAAATAATGAACTTAATCATCATCATTTTCTGTAACCACTTCATCCTAATTAGGGTCGCGGGGAGGCTGGTGCCCATCCCAGCCAACTCAGGGCGAGGGCAGAGTACATCCTGGACAGCTCGCCAGGCCATCGCAGGGCGGAAACACGCTGACGGCTTAGCAGCCTACTCTTGTCGAAAGTCAGCAATGGTTCTTTTACATGCATCACACCATAGACAGTGAGAGACATGGCCGGCCTTTGATAATCCAGTTAGCTGCAATGGGAGGACAGTGACAACCCTGTGGAGAGTGGGACTCGAACCCCCAACCTTTGGATCAGCGATCCGGCACCTTATACCACTAGACCACCACTGCCCTGAACTTAATCACAATATGCTAATTTTTTGAGAAGGACCTGTAAACTCACACACACACATTCTAAACATTAACTTAGGTTCTGTACTGGAATAATGATTGAAAAAGACTTTAGTATTAAAGTGCTTTCAGATGATTATTTCTCTTCAGGCACTTCAGAGGAAGCTGTCGTTTCTTCAGAAGAAAGTCATTTCTTCAGAAGAGACATCCAACGTCATTACCTTTTCTAGCACTTAGCCAGAGAAGATGCACAGCGTTTGCGTGGCATAATACAGCTTAACTGGTAATTAAAACACACACAAAAAAGAGGCTCATTGAAAACTTGTGCGAATGAGGAAAAAGGGGCATTACATCATCTCAACCAATAAGCAGGAAGGAGGACAGCCATTGGCTGAATGCATTCCACGAATACTCAAACCGTGAGTGCAAAACCGCAAATAGTCAAGGGCCCAAGGTATTGCTGTTATTGTTAGAAATTGCCCATGATTAGAATTAGGGCAGTCCAGAAGTATTAAAAAAGCACAATTAAATTAATATTATTGATAATATATTAATGATATATATTTATATTATTATAATATCAACAATGCCATACTTATTCAAGGCTGCAAGGTAAGGGACCAAAATTCGCCATGTTTGTTTTTAATCACAGCAGCACTAACCAATCACAGGCATCTGTCTGTTATCATGGAGAAAAGCAAACGGCTCCCCAGCACAGTGACTCCTCACCCTCCAGTGGTATGGAGGCAGAGAACATCCCAAAGATCACAGTTGGAGAGTTGCTCAGTTTCGTGGATTTTTGGGGTTTTACAATTCCACCACAAGAAAATCTGTTTTTAGGACTGTCTGAAAGAAATTCATCTTGGAAGCGAACCACAAAGTAAAGTGCCTGAACCACAAGCCTTATTGGAACTACAGTTTGAATCAAGTGCTGTAGTTATCAGAATACTTTATTGATTCTGGAGAAATTGTTTTAAATTGTGGCCTTGAACAGCATCCATATTTCTGCTGGAAAAGACCACTGCAGATGATTCACTAAACCCATTGTAAGCCTCACAGACATGCCAAGGCTAACAGCATGATGAGTTATACTTTGTATCATCTAATAACTCAAGTCTCACCTTATAAAGAGCATTTTTGGAATAGTCATTCATCACACTTCAAGCACAGTGAAAACTTGTCTAATCAAAATATCAAAACCTTCCATAAAAGTTTCTCAAATCTTAAAGGAAGTGGTTTGTGCTTCAGTAAATATTAATAGTAGTGGTAGTTATTTTAAAACTCTGCACTGCTTTAGAACATATAGAGATATATAATGTATAAATTACAAATAACTACAGTCATTTTCTGTGACCACTTAATCCTAATTAGGGTCACGGGGAGGCTGGCGCCATCCCAGCTGACTTCGGGCGAGGGCAGAGTACACCCTGGACAACTCGCCAGCCATCGCAGGGCAGAAAAACGTTGACGGCAATGCAGCTACTCTTATCGAAAGTCAGCAATAGTTCTTTCACACCTCATACGACAGACAGTGAAAGACATGGCTGGCCTTTGATTCCCCAGTTCACTACATTGCGGGGACAGTGGCAACCCGTTGAGAGTGGGCCTTGAACCCCCAATTTTGGATTAGTGATCTAGCACCTTTGCGACCCAGTACTCTGGGTACTCCTGTTTCTTCTCAGTCCAAAAACCTGCGCAGTAGGTTAATTGGCTGTTTCAAATCTGTGTGTGTGTTTGTGTGTGTGTGTTGACCCTGCAATGAATTGGTGAGCAGTGCAGGGTGTACCCTGCCCTCGCCCAGAGTTATGAGATTAGCGCCTGCCTTACCATGACTCCATGATTACATGAATTAGGATTAAGTGGCTTAGAAAGTGAATGAATGAATGAATATTGCACAGCATCATGAGTGATAATGGCATTCCATGGCCCTGGAGCACATCTTAATATCAGAGTTTAGCAGGTGTACTGTGTAATATTTTTAAAAACATTTTATATTGTAAATTCCCAATCACATCTACATGCTGTTCACTTGTGTTCTAAAAAGGCAAAGAATGGTGTGCAGGATATGAAGTGTGACTCGCTGGAGGCAGACTGGATCTTCTTCCACCCAGATGACTCGGGCAGGATCATCCATGCTGGACCAAGTACAATAAAGTGAGGCTGGCGATACATTAAGGACACTTATGATTAAAGTAAATGATAACAGATTTAGTATTAATATGGTGTCTTGTGACGTGTTTTTAGTGTTTTGAAAATCCAAGCAGAACAAGAATTTGGTTTAAAGTATGAGGTGGTCTGTGATTTCTCGATTAAAGCATCCCGGGAAAACAGTGTAAGTCTGGGTTTAACTTTTTGCTTGTGTTTTGATTGACAGGGACTTTGAAGTTATCTACTTAATCAGAAAAAATCATAGGAAAAATATTGCTGGACACCTCAGAGTCAACTCGAGCAACTTGTATTTTAAATGGAAATTATAGTTAACTTACACATACAATTCACCAACTGAGGATTAGCACCGTACTAAAAGGCTCATATTGTTATAAATCTCTTACATTTGCACAGGTCTTTTTGTACAGTATTCACCTAATGGAATATGGTGTGAAAGACTGGCTCTGAAGGTCAAATAATGTAGTGCTAGATTTGCTTGGATGTGATGCAATGCAGTTTCCTTCTCCCAAATGGTATATTTGACCAATTATTAACCTATTATAATAGCAGACATACCTGTGGAATTAACAACTGTAACATATCATGAGTCACATCAATATTTAACCAACCAGTTATTGTAATAAACTTGACCTTGTTTATTGTTTGAATGAATTACACCATTTATTCATAGTGTTATAGGTTTGAAATATTAATAACTGTCTTATTAGTAAATGTGATGTAGTGATTAGCATGTCTGCCTCACAGCAAGAATGCCCTGGGTTCGAGTCCTCAGCTGGACAAGGATGTTTCCCTGTAGAGTTTGCATGTTCTCACAATGCTTGCATGGGTTTCCTCTCATGTAGCCCAGTTTCTTCCCACAGTTCAAAGACATGTACATTAAACAGGGCAGTGGTGGCTAAGTGGTTAATGCGATGGGTTACAAATCCGAAGGTCAGCGGTTCAATCCCCACTGTCAGGTCTTTGAGCAAAGGCCCTTGAACATGAATTGGTCAGTTGTATAAAAAAGCTTGAGTTGTTCAAGGTGTGTCGATCCTTGTTTAGAGCTGGCTGAGATAGGCTCCAGCTTTCCTATTATCCTAGCAGGATTAAGCAGTTCAACGAATGAATCTTTTATATTTTTATCTATAGGCCTCCTCCCAAGTGACAGTGACCTCCTCTGGCCGAATAGTAAAGAAAAGGATTCAGCAGTTGGAAGATGACCCTGAGCAGGAGGTATGCTAGTACTGTATGGTGCCACTGAAATATGTGATCACCAAAGAAACAAAACCTTGGCTGATGTCATTTTAGGAAATCTCCCAAACCCAGTGGATGACAGGAAAAATGTACTTTATTCTTTAGTATTCCATATAAAATCTGTGTACTGTTTCTATTATTGAGAATTATTAGGAGTGTGAGATGTTCTGAGAAAGATAGCTAGATCATTTAGTCCGGATCGAATTAAATAATTCATGCTTGTGATTTAACATGAAAAAAATTGTACTGGATTTATGAACACTTTCATTATTCTTGGACTTCTTGCTGCTCTACATAGACTTTTAAGGTAATTAATTATGAAGACGAGCTGGACCTGTTGGCCATTGTGGATGTCAAATACACAGGATATCAGGGACAAGCCAACGTTCGCCTCCACCACAATAAAAGTGGAGCTTTGCTGAAAAAAATTCCCCTTCAGGAACCATGGGATGTGGTATGTATTGTGTCAGGATCAATCTACACACATTCAGGTTGATTTTGACGTCAATTTATCATGGCTGGCAACATTTCAGTGTCGGGTCTCAATATGAACACAAGAATGACAAATAGGCCTTTTTAGGGTTCAGTTCATTTTCTGTAACCGCTTAATCCAAATTAGGGTCACGGGGAGGCTGGTGCCCATCCCAGCCGACTCCGGGCGAGGGCAGAGTACACCCTGTACAGTTCGTCAAGCCATCGCAGGGCAGAAACACGCTGACAGCTTTGCATCTACTCTTGTCGAAAGTCAGCAATGGTTCTTTTACATGCTTCACACCATAGATAGTGAGAGACATGGCTTTGATAACCCAGTTAGCTGCACTATGGGGGGGACAGTGACAACCTTGTGGAGAGTAGGACTCGAACCCCCAACCTTTGGATCAGCGATCCAGCACCCTATACCACTAGGCCACAACTGCGCTGCCTTCTTAGGGTGACATAACTAAAGAATAATGATTTGGTATCTTGAATTTCCTAAGGGGCGGTTCAGCATTTTCCCAAGCGTACAGAGAGTACACTTTTTTTTGGATATACCCCCCCCAAAAGCGTACAAATAAATGATGATCTCTCGGCAGGATTTTTAAATAAGATATTAAACAAAACAATGGTCAAACCTCTTTTATAAAATAAATCAATGTATTTCCTTGATCATTACTTTTTTTATACACCAGTCAAATAATAATGAAATCAATAAAAAAATATGCAGTACTTTTAAATAATTCTTTTTAATGACACCTGCTTTAATATTAATATTAAGACATTTGGTTTTAATAATAAAAATGATGTTGTTTTTAATAATATTATTTTATATTAAAATATAATTCAAAATGTCTGCATTTTTTATTGGTCATTGGTTTTTGGACGACCACGCTTCAGTTTGTGATCAGCAAGGGCGTAGGCTGGTCTGACCGTGGGGGTTCACATCTTGGTTGACCGGAGCCTAAGCCTTAAAGGGGAAATGAAACGCCAACTAAATAAGTTGGCGGTAGTTAAGTATTGTTTATTGAAGTGATTGAGGCTCAAATTTTATATCATAAATAAACCATTGCACACACAGTGGTTTTGTTTTATGTTCTTGTTGCATAAATTATCGACCCGAAAGCCGCCATTGCTAAGTGCCCGCCCACACAAAGTTACCGTGACGTCACTGAGTTGATACAAAATAACACATAAAATAGAGTGCATGCATATCACAGCATATGATATAAACAACATGGAATCTCACGCCAACAACAAGCACAGTTTTTCAGCTGAAGACGATTCATCTATTACTCTCAGAAGACGAATGAAATATCATAGTTCAATCAAAAACATTCTCAAATATATTTCAAACTACATCTGCAAGTACATGTGCTAAAAACATTTACAAATTGAGCTAGTTATTTATCTATTCCAAGGCACAAACAAATATTAATACATATTTACAGCACAAAAACACTATTAATTTTATAAAAGTACTGACCGTTAGGCTACAGATACAGGCTGGATGGCTTATGGTTATTTTAGCCATTCATTCTCTGTGCGTCAATGTTTGTGTTCTGACACATGTGCAGGAGCCGGAGGCGGGACTAACAAACTGTGCTTTATTCTCACACTTGCACTTTGTTTGATTGACAGTGTTCAGCTATTATTGCTTACTGATAATATTATGTTTGTTGATTGGTCAGCTCAGGCGTGCACATGCGCAGTGCCCGTTACACATTAACTTCCAGTTTACTTCCTGACTGTAGTCATGCGGAACTTATCTCCGACTTTCTCTTCAATAACATTCATTAAGTTTATTTATAAGATTGTGAATACACATAATTTCTTGTCCAGCGGAACTCAACTCCTGCTGTGTGTGTGTGTGTGTGTGTGTGTGTGCACCCTGTGCACCCCCCCAGCCTACGCCCTTGATCAGCTGCCTTCTGATGTTTCAGCAGCTGATACCGGGTTGGGTAGTATTCATTGCAGACTTTGCAGATATGCAACACTGCAGGTGGTTGGCGAATCGCGAATTGAGAGTTTCAAAGGTACACGCACCAAAAAAAAAATATTCACAGGCACATGTATTATTGTTGATCGACATTTTTATATTAAAAAGCGTACACAGACAACTTACCCTCCCCCCTAGCGTACGTTGTACGTTTAGGAAAATGTTGAATGACCCCTAAATCACAATGAGAAGGTTTAGCATGCTGGAATTTTTAATGTTTTCTCACATAGCGTGACAATGACATTTCTTGACATCGTCCAATAGCCATGAATGACAATTTCTTGACCGTCCTCCGGGGGCAGTGGTGGTCTAGTGGTATAAGGCGCCGGATCGCTGATCCAAAGGTTGGGAGTTCGAGTCCCACTGTCCACAAGGTTGTCACTGTCCCCCCCAGTGCAGCTAACTGGGTTATCAAAGGCCGGCCATGTCTCTCACTGTCTATGGTGTGAGGCATGTAAAAGAACCATTGCTGACTTTCAACAGGAGTAGGCTGCAAAGCCGTCAGCGTGTTTCCGCCCTGCGATGGCCTGGCGAGCTGTCCAGGGTGTACTCTGCCCTTGCCCTGAGTTGGCTGGGATGGGCACCAGCCTCCCCTCGACCCTAATTAGGATGAAGCGGTTACATAAAAGGAACTGAACTGACCGTCCTCCGCAGTGGCATGCAAGGATATTAACAATGATATGTTGGGGACAGCGTGTAGCAGGGTACACATTTATTGCGTTATGATTTCTTAATCGGACTACAGTATTGCGAAAGACAAAAATATTGTGTTGTCTGATTCTGGCATTACACAGTTCACTTATCCCACTTCCCCAGAGCATTATGTACATTTACCTTTCTTTTCTTTTTTTCCCCAGACCTACAGTAATGAAGTCTACTTCGACAGGGACACAATCATTCATATTGAACAGGAGGCAAGGAACAGCTACTGCTGCCATGTTTATAAAATAAAACGAAGGACAACCTGATAACAAGGAACACTTTAACATGAAATGTAGAACACCTGTAGATATTCAAATGACCTTTTTGAAGTATTTTTACCACTATATTTGTTCGAGTTTTTACTTTTTTTCATGATTTTCCACAAATGTATAAAATAAGTTTTGTGGTGAAATCATTTTATGAAATTGCTTAGCAGCTAAATTAGTGACATCACAGCTTCGCTGTGAGTCTCTAAGTCTCCTAACGTCACTCATTATCAATAAAGTTGCTTTATAAACCAGATATCGGTGCAATTTGGTGTTAATTGCAAGTTATGTTTTGTATATCATTGTCGGTCATGTTACGTAATAACGGTGGATTTGGCAACTTACAAAAACAGTGAGTGAAGGAAAAAAAAAACTTCCACAGAAAGTCGTTCAACTTCACATACCGGCCTGCGATAACTCCCCGAGTCTCTCCGTGGACAGAGCCGATACTACAGACATGGACAACCACAGACCATTCCTGGTGTTGCTGTTTTTCGCTTTTGCGGTGGGTTTTATCGCGGTTGTGTTTGTCCTGAGGTGGGTTTTACATTTCCGAGAAGGTTTATCCTGGGATGGAGGAGCCAAAGAATTCAACTGGCATCCTCTTCTGGCTGTGACTGGCTTTATTTTCCTTCAGGGAATCGGTAAGTCGTCGATTATTTTCTTGGCTACGTTTCCCGCACTGTTTCTAGTGTTACCGGAATCGAAAGTGTTCCGTTCCGTAAGTTTTATTTGCAGGAATTTTGAGACATCCGTTAAAAATAATTAGCTGAGGTGGGCTAAGAAGCTCTGGTCACGTGACTTGCTAGTGCGCACTGAAGTAGCTTAGCATTCCACAAAGTTTGTTTTTCTTCGCTGCTTGATTCGCACTCAAGTACATTTTATTTTGGGAAATGTTGCAAGCGGAAGAGACGTTGCGGACTGTTTCGGGTAAAACTTGAGCAATGAGATGTACAAAGCCAAAATGATGTTTGTTCTGCTTCACAAGTACTTTAAGTTCCATTGCAGTGAATCTGCCAGACCTGTCCAGCCAACTATAACCTCGTATTGAACCGTCGGCCTTTTCCCTCCATTCATTCATCTTCAAATGTGGGCTCTGTTTTTGTGGTGGTGATTCTGAAGCCTGCCCGTAGTACACAGTCCAAGCTGGGAATCAGTCGATCCTGTATAGGATCCCAGTTAATACCTGGATAGTGTTGAGATACGCATTCACACTTACGTGGGATTTATTTAAAAATAATTTTGCATGTTTTGTGATGCTCAAGAAGACCAGAATATTCAGATTAATTCCTGTGGATTTTAGTGGAATTGTACCCAGATAGGGAGTTCAGGATTGAGGGAGCAGTGGTGGCCTGGTGATAAAAGGGATTGCCATGGTTTTCGCCCAGGTGGTGTTTTTCGCCTAGATGGTCTTCGCCCCGAACCCTCACCTTAACCACCTGGGCAAAAACCAGCAGCAGCGGTAAAAGGTGCTGGATCACTGATCCTAAGGTTGGGGGTTCGAGTCCTACTCTCCACAAGGTTGTCACTGTCCCGTCCCACCCCCCAGTGCAGCTAACTGGGTTATTAAAGGCCGGCCATATCTCTCACTGTCTATGGTGTGAGGTTCATGTAAGAGAACCATTGCTGACTTTTAACAAGAGTAGGCTGCAGAGGTGTCGGCGTGTTTCTGCCCCTTGCTAAAGGGTTGTGTCAGGAAAGGCATCCGATGTAAAAATCTACACCAAATCAAACATGCGAATCAGATGAGCTGTGGTGACTGCTGAGAAAAAGGGAACAGCCGAAAGGAAAAGATGAGGAGTCCTGAGATTATTGAGTGGTGAGGCAGCAACGCTATGTTGCCAGCCTGTGCCAAACCTTGATCACGTTTTACTGAAGATTTACTCAGTTGTGTGAACATCAATGCCGCAGAGGTGGCCCAGTGATGGTGCTTGATTACTGATCCCAAGGTGCCACTGCCAGGCTGTCCCAGAGTCCAGAGTCGACTGAGATGGCGTCAGCCTCCCTGTAACCCTAATTAGGATTAATTAAGGTTCAGAAAATGAATGGATATTGTCTGAGGGAGAATCTCCTTGCCACTGTTGTAACAGGCTTGCTCGTTAAGAGCTTATAGTTTATACAGAAATGAGTAAATTCTTTACCAAGTTGTTTTACCATGTAAAGCTGCTTTGCCACAATGTTAAAAGTGTACAAATACAATGTTGTTCAACTGAATTATTAATCTTGCTCAAAATTAAATGTCTGTCCTGCCCCCTTTAGCAATTGTTGTGTACAGACTTCCATGGACCTGGAAGTGCAGTAAGCTGATGATGAAGTTTATTCACGCTGGCCTGAATGTACTAGCCTTTATCCTGGCTGTCATTTCTTTGGTAGCCGTGTTTGATTTCCACAACGTACAGAATATCCCAAATATGTACAGCTTGCACAGCTGGGTGGGGTTATCCGCACTCATATTATTCACATTGCAGGTAACGTTCTTATGTTGATGGCTGATAATTGTTCTTTGTAGTCAGACACACAAAAAGGATTACCCATGGATAATAAACATTGAAATCATAATCAAAGATTTCTTCATGGTCATTCCTGTGTGTTTGCCCAGATTGTGTTAGGAATCTGCATCTTCCTCCTGCCGGTAAGCCCAGGATATGTGCGAGCTGCATTTATGCCAGTACATATATTTAGTGGTTTGTTCATCTTTACCACTGTGATTGCTACTGCACTCATGGGCATCACTGAAAAGCTCATATTCAGCCTGTAAGTATGAATAAATATTTTAACAAATTTCTTATTCTGTGCTAAAAAAATCTCTGCATTGAGAATAGAAAATTATATCTTATTTATCTGCTTAGGGGTAAATAGAGAACCTGATTCATCATGCATAAAGGTCACTTCAAACATGTAATTCCTCACATCCTTCAGTCTGTGTTCTGTTTGTTTGCACAAAGCCACAGTGGTCGCATTTAACAGTGCCAGGTCTACATGAAATGCCACTGTGACTTATACTTGCTTTTAGTACTTAAGAATAATGGGAAAGATTCACAGCGTTTCATTATGAAACGTCTAATAATTTAATGTTTTCTCTTGCATTGATACACAGGAAAGATCCAAAATACAAAGATTCTCCTCCAGAGGCTGTATTTGTTAATGTGCTCGGATTGCTAATAACCGTGTTTGGAGCACTCACACTGTGGATTGCTACTCGGCCCTCATGGAAAAGACCCAGTGAGCAGCTCCAGCACACCCTGTACAGCAATGAACCAGAACCAGTCAGCACCAAAATGAACACATCCATGTCTGAGAGGCCTGACACAGAGCAGAATAGCGAGGCCCGCAAAAGAAATGGCAAAGCAGATGAGTGAGGACCAGTGTCATAGAAGAAATTGTAATTGTAAAAGAAATCTGCTATAGGCAATGTAGGCAATATATATATATATATAAATAAGTCGATCAATATTAACATTTTGTGATTGGTTAAAAGGGATTTTTGTACACTGTTATCTATATAAAGAGATGTTGCATATGCTTGTGTTTATCATGTGGCTGTTTTATGTGAAATCATAGTTCGTAGAAAGCACCATTTAACTGTTTTTATTAATGATCAAATTGGATGCATGAACTGAATCTCTCCAGATTAGGTTAGTCTTTGTTCAACGGTCTGTCTTCCTTTCGGCTTTTTCCCTTTTCCTCGGGAGTCGCCACAGCGAATCATCTGATTCGCATGTTTGATTTGGCATAGGTTTTTACGTCGGATGCCCTTCCTGTCACAACCCTTTTAGCAAGGGACAATTAGTCTTTGTTCAACTAATAGTCACTTATTAATCTGCGACAATATCCGAGCATTATGATCAACAAACTATATACATGTATATAAACCATATACATAGCTGCCAACTAGTACGTAAAAACGTACTTGGTACGTTTTCTTGGGTCTGAGTACAGAAATACGTTTTTGGGTCGGATAATATGGATTCAAATAATAATGCCGGCTATTTCGCCAAAAATAAACAAAACATAAACATATGAAGAATGCGGCCACTCAGAGTACCGTCCCTTGTCAAATTTAGCGACTGCGCATGTGTATGGGCCCTGCGCATGTGTATGGGCACTGTTTATGCCGGAAGTTGGACCATGAACTAGCACGCATCTGTGAAGCAGTCATGCATCACTGTAAGAGCAAGGTGCATGAAAGTGCTTTACAATCTGAATTGGAGGTAGGACGTGCTCAGACTTCATTGATTTCTTTCACTTCAAAGACAGAAAATGCCAATGCTGTCAAAGATGAATGTTTGTTTGCAGCCTTTTATGTGGAGCATAACATTCCTCTAGTTGCTGTGGACCACATGGGCAAACTGCTCAAGTAGCATATGTAAACAAGACCAACAGCTGTCCCTTCAATTCCCTCAGATTCTTTTTCACAAAGTTTCCAGTATTGATCAAAACTGGAATTGAAGATATAGATGAAGCTATCAACAACCTTGAGATTGAGTTTAATGATTATTGCTCAACCAGTTTCAAAGAGGTACAAATGAGAATGCCTGCCGATGAGTTGTGGTTCTCACTTTCCCACACTGTCAAAGGGGATGGGAAGCCCAGATTTCAAAATTTGAGCCACTGCATGTTCAGAATTTTATCAATTCCACACAGCAATGCTGAATGTGAAAGAGTTTTCAGTCAGGTGAGAAAGAATAAGACCGATTTCAGTGGATCACTATCGGATGAAATGCTGTCAGCCCTACTTATTCAAAAATCAAGAAGTAACACCTGTTATGAACATTCACTGCCTCATTTTTGAAGAGAGAAAAGACAAAGGAAGTAGTCAAAAAGGATCAGTTAGAAGAATGATAAGAGCTTGGCTTTGACATTCCCTTGTCTATCTGTATACTCAATGGGGGAAGTTTATTTTCAAATTATGGGATGTCTACACTGTGGAGTGAGAATTGCTTTGTGGTGAGTCAAAATGCAGTGGTACCTCACCTTACGATAGTCCCAGGTTACGAAAAACATTTTCCAAAAGTTTTTGTCTCTATATATGAAACAAGTTCTCCTTACCAAATGCGCCATTCAAGCATTCAAACAATGCACGAGTTATTTTCCATTGACTATCTACCAACATTCCACCCCGCTGGCCTCCCATTGGCTAGGTGAGATGATACAGCTCTCTCCCATTGGCTTTATGGCGCTGCATCTCCCATAATGCTTTTTGTGTAAAGGACAGAGTTACTGTTGTTTCATGAGTCATACTTTTCATTAAGTGCCGGTAGAAGCGCCGGCTACTATTAGCCTAGCACCGGTTATATTTTATAATAGTAAATAATAATATTCAATAATAATCTTTAATAAAAACATTTTCATGGCTTTGTTAAGTTATGTACTTGACAAACACTATAACCTGTTTTGATAATTTCTCAATCGGTTCACTTCTGATATCCCATGATGCACTATGCTACCTCATTGAAAAGCCCGGCGCTTTTTATATGCATGCCGCCATTTGCCTGTGCTCCCATGTAGATTTAGATTGTGATGGGTTGTACAAACCCGGGTAAAATATAGTCCAAACTGATGCGAGTTGTACCGACAAGCATGGCTCCGAAGCGAAGTAGATCTAAACAACCAACATTAAATACGTTGTGGAAGCAACTCAAGACCGATGATTCCACTGTTTCGGAAACATCTGTATCTCATGAAATAGGTAAAAAAGTTTTATGTCCTGTCCGAACACAAATTATTTCTTGATTGCACTGAGCGGTAATAGTGAAAACTAGCCTAATCTTATTCTAATAGCCTAATTTTATTAATCCTAAAATGATATTACATAAACAGTTTTGACAGATTAGGGTAGCAGTTTGTTTCACAATGTTCTATATTAGTAAGGTAACCGTTAGATTTTTCAAGTAAGAAGTTTTATGTATTTTCCTTTAAGAAGTAAGTCTACTATTCTTGTAACAAATACTATTTTTTATAATATAAACTTTTAGTTTTATTTGCTTCTAGCTTGTCTGATTTTATCATAAATATGGGCCCAGAATGTACCCCAGAGCACATGAATTTTAAAAATTCTTCTGGCGGTGGCCCCCCAGACCCCCCTGCGGAAGGGGACACCCCCATCCCCATGCTTGCCTCAAACAATTTCCACCCCCTTCTTGTCAATATCCTCCTTCTACTCTAAAACTTAATGAATACCCTGATTAGTTTTTTGAGTGTGCTCATTGCGTTATTTTTTGACTCAGTCTTTTAACCTTACATAAACATTTGTAAAATTATAACTGCCAAGAAGACATGGTCAACGCACACACACACGCATGTGTGATTTCCGGTGCAAGTGAAAAGAAGAAGCGGGCTCGTGGTTGAGTGATATTGCAAAGGTATATGGCCAAACCCGTCTACCATCGGTACGATATTGAAGCAGAAGGTCTTAAAAAGTATGCTTTTATAATTTTTAAAGGGTTTAGGAGGTAGTATTGGGGGCCTTGGAACGAATCACATGTTTTGCATGTAAAATGTGGTTCAATTTGCAAAAAAAATCCAGATTAAGGAAAAGGCTCTGGAATGGATTAATTTCGTAAGGTGAGGTACCACTGTACTAGGAAACTACCCTTTACAGTTTGTTGCACTTCATGTGAATCACCTTAAAACATGTTGAGGAATGTTAATTCTAATATATATATATATATATATATATATATATATATATATATATATATATATGGGGAAAAGGGGGTGTTTCGTATTGATTCTGTGCATTTTGGCAGCCGCTAGAGTGGAGTCTTGGTTTTTGTTTTTGTTTTTTTTAAGTTGGCAGCTTTGTGTATATTTATGTGTGTGTGTGTGTGTATACTAGTGTGTGTGTGTATGTGAGATATATATATATATATATATACACACACACACACTTTATATTTGAAAATTTTCATTGTTTTCTCTTTCCCCAAACAGACCAATACTTCGGAACTTTAGCAAAGGTCAGAGTACTTTTAAAGAAATGAAGTACAGCAGCCTGTTTCTTTAACCAATGAGGTATACCGTATGTACACATTAAAAACTGTTTTGTTGATGTGTATTGCTTTCCAGAGGAATGTATGGTATTCTTTCATATGTATGTGACATCACATGATGTCTTTCAGACATTGGTGAGGATTCACATTGTCGACTCCAACTAACAAAGAACGTGGCAGTATATCGTGTTTTTGTTCATTTGAAAACTGAATCTTACTTGTAGAGATCATCAAATTTATTTCAAAACAAACAAAAAAATCCTTGATGTTCCCATCACAGTAACAGCTTTAACAAACATGAGAATAATTAATCCTTTTGTTTATTGGTTCTTTTATTACTTTCACAATTGAGCAGCCAAACAAAACCAGACTTTTTTGCTAGATGCTGGCGTTGTATCTGCATAATTTGTATGGTTAAAAGGCAGCTACCATTTTAGGTACCATAGCTGCCATTAATCTCTAATACTACTAACACTTCTTTTGCTTTTGGCTTTTCCCTTTTTCAGGGGTCGCCACAGCGAACCATCTGATTCGCATGTTTGATTTGGCATAGATTTTTACGTCAGATGCCCTTCCTGACCCAACCCTTTAGTAACGGGAAGAAACATGCTGATGGCTATGCAGCTACTCGTTACGAAAGTCAGCAATGGTTCTTTTACATGCCTCACACAATAGACAGTGAGAGACATGGCCCGCCTTTGATAACCCAGATAGATGCACTGGGGGGACAGTGACAATCTTTTGGAGAGTGGGACTTGAATCCCCAACCTTAGGATAAGTGATCCAGTGCCCTTCTAATACTACTAATGCTAGCTTGTTATAGTTCAATCTACTGTACTTATCCAACATGAGCTCGCAAGCATTTCATAATGCACTCATAACACATGCAGAGAAGATATAATGGAGATTAAGCTGTGTTCTATTATATTAGAATTGTATAATGGGTAATAGGTATTCTTCTAAATCTCTCTCTCTCTCTCATATTCATATATATATATATATATATATATATATATATATATATATATATATAAAAAATTGAGTATTGTCCTATGGATATTCATTACAATTATTAATAGGGATATTAAACCATTATAATTGTCCTTGGACCCATAGCGATTAAGATATGCTTGTTTGAGCTGTATACATACGAGGCTGTATTTCTTCTGTGCAAATTAATGTATAGATTTAAGCACTCCCTAAAAGCAGAGCTCCCATATGATTCTAAGATTCATTAATTTTCTGAACTGCTTAATCCTAATTGGGATTGTGGGGAGGTTGGCGCCTATCTCAACCCACTCTGGGCAAGGGCAGAGTACACCCTAGACAGCACAGCAAGCCACCGCAAGGCAGAAACACACTGTTGGCAACGCAATGGCCTACTCTTTATGAAATACAATGGTTCTTTTACATGCCTCTCACCATAGACAGTGGGAGACATGGCCAGCCTTTGATGACCCAGTTAGCTGCACTGGGGGGACAGCAGTGACAACTGGTGACAGTGGGGCTTCAACCTTGGGCTCAGTAATCCTGTGACCAGACCTCCACTGTCCCAACTATTATCAAGATTCGTCATCTTAATAAATTGATTGTTGAAGGGATTCAAAAATGAGGTAACCAAACACTCAATTTTATTTTCCTCATGTAAAGTAGACCATTTAGAAACCATAGGTTGAGCTAACATTCCAATAACGCCAGAATATCATTAATTATTTATTTCTCATCATTAATGATGTGACATCATCACATGGCCAGAGTGTTATATGCCTCTTGTGCTCTATACTATGCTCTTCCAGAAAAAAAATTCTTACATTTTTCAAAGAATAACACAATGTTCCATGTGTACACGTACCCTGGCGGGACAGATTGATGAATGCTATAGGTTTTTCCTTGACGTTCCAAAAGCAACTCAATGGTTACAGGCTTTTTTCCTTTTCAATGTTGCTCTGGTCACATAGCATAAAGCTGAACGAAGATTATTATAATGATGAGCAAAAATATTTCAGCTGATTAAAACAAGAGCTTTATTATTATTATTATTATTATGATGATGATGATGATTGTTGCTATTTTAACATGCTTTTCTGTTTATTTTTCATTTTTTGAAATGACAGACTTTACATCTTTAGGCATTATTTGGTATTAGAAGTGATTCAGATTATAATATAATTTTATATGGATTTTTTTGACAGCTTTGTTGATGTATATCCAGATAAAACTAAAAGCGAACATTAATCATTCTGCAATAAATTAGGATCCCTTGTTTAAAATACTAACTGTAATTTCACTGTTTATTATACAGAAGTGGTTAGTTGTTTGTTTTAAATGTACTTTGTAGTTCTACTTTATGAGCATTACATAAAAAGTGGGTCCTTCAAATGAAGTTTAATGGATATGTTGCCACCATCCTACATAAAAAAGGTGTAGTGGTAGTTTTTATTTAGTTATTTTTTTAAATAAATGTCACAGAGCAAGGTTTGATGATTTCTTTTTAAATTTATGCAAGCCATAAATAAAAATATTTATGAAACAAAAACTTAAAATGTAATGGGTGCTTTATTGTGGAAAATAAGACTGCATGAAAAGTCAGTTGAGGATTTCATAAACATTGTCCTAGACTACCAAATTGTAGTATGAAATTATTTTTAATAATAATAATAATGTTAATGTTTTGTTTTATTCACACATACATGAATGCATCGTGTTCTCTTACACCAACTACCTTCATGTCCTCCTTCACCACATCCATAAATCTCCTACTTGGTCTTCCTCGAGGCCTTCTGCCTGGTAGTTCCAACCTCAGCATCCAACTACCAATATATTCACTATCCCTCCTCTGTACATGTCCAAACCATCTCAATCGAGCCTCTCTGACTTTGTCTCAAAAATATCTTACATGGGCTGTCCCTCTGATGTACTCATTCCTGATCCTATCCATCCTCGTCACTCCCAAAGAGAACCCCAATCTTTTCATCTCTGCTACCTCCAGCTCTGCCTCCTGTGTTTTCCTCAGTGCCACTGTTTCTAAACCGTACATCGCTGGCCTCAACACTGTCTTCTACACTTTTCCTTTCATTCTTGCTGATATTGTCACACATCACACCTGACACTTTTCTCCAACCATTCCAACCTGCCTGCACACACTTCTTCACCTCTTTTCCACACTCTCCATTGCTCTGTATTGTTGAGCCTAAGTACTTAAAATCCTCCACCTTCTTTATATCTGCTCCCTTTAACCTCACTGTTCCTCTTGGGTGCTTCTCGTTTACATACATGTATTCTGTCTTACTGAGGCTAACCTCCATTTCTCTCCTTTCCAGGGCATACCTCCACCCCTCTAGATTTTCCTCCACTTGTCCTCTGCTCTCACTGCAGATCACAATGTCATCTGCAAACATCATAGTCCATGGGGACTTTTGTCTAACCTTGTCTGTCAGCCTGTCCATCACCATGGCAAACAAGAAGGGGCTCAGAGCTGATCCTTGATGCAGTCCCACCTCCACTTTGAACTCTTCTGTTGCACCAACAGCACACCTCACCACTGTCTTACAGCTCTCATACATGTCCTGCACCACTCTAACATACTTCTCTGCCACTCCAGACTTCCTCATGCAATACCACAGTTCCTCTCCTACCATATGCTTTTTCCAGATCCACAAAGGCACAATGCAGCTCCCTCTGACCTTCTCTGTACTTCTCTATTAACATCCTCAAAGCAAACACTGCATATGTAGTGCTGTTTTTTGGCATGAAACCAAACTGTTGTTCACAAATGATGACCTCTGTCCTTAGTCTCGCTTTCACTATTCTTTCCCAGAACTTCATCGTATGGCTCATCAACTTTATCCCTCTGTAGTTGCCACAACTCTGCACGGCTCCCTTGTTCTTAAAAATGGTCGCCAGCACACTTCTCCTCCATTCCTCCGGCATCCTCTCACTCACTAAGACCTTGTTGAATGTTCTTGTCAGAAAATCTGCTGCTACCTCTCCAAGACACTTCCATACCCCCACAGGTATGTCATCAGGACCAACTGCCTTTCCACTCTTCATCCTCTTCAATGCCCTCCTCTCTTCACCCTTACTAATTTTTGTTACTTCTTGGTCCTCAACAGTCACCTCTTCTACTCTTCATTTTCCTCATTCATCAGCTCTTCAAAGTACTCTTTCCATATTCCTAGCACACCTCCGACATCAGTCAATACATTTCCCACTCTGTCCTTAATCACTCTAACTTGCTGCACGTGCTTCCCATCTCTATTTCTCTGCTGTGCCACCCTGTATAAATCATTTTCTCCCTCCTTACTGTTCAACCTAGCATACAAGTCATCATACGCCTTCTGTTTGGCCTTTGACACCACTACCTTTGCCTTACGCTGTCTCCCTGTACTCCTGTTTCCTCTCTTCCGTCCTCTCCATGTCCCACTTCTTCTTAGCTAACCTCTTCCTTTGTACACGCTTCAGCACTTCCTCATGCCACCATGAAGTCTCCTTATCGACTTTTCTTCCAGAGGACACACCAAGTACTCTCCTACCTGTCTCCCTGATCACATTAGCTGTAGTTGTCCAGTCATCTGGAAGCACTTCCTGACCACCCAAAGCCTGTTTCAACTCCTCCTTGAAGACAACACGACACTCTTCCTTTTTCAGCTTCCACCACTTTGTCTTCTGCTCTGCCTTTGCCTTTTTCACCTTTCTCACCATCAGTGTCATCCTGCACACCACCATCCTATGCTGTTTGGCAACACTCTCACCCACTACTACTTTGCAATCACTGACTTTCTTCAAATTACATCATCTACACAAGATGTAGTCTACCTATGTGCTCCTACCTCTGCTTTTATAAGTCACCCTATGCTCCTGTCTCTTCTGGAAGAAAGTATTCACTACATCCATTTCCACCCTTTTTGCAAAGTCTATCAACATTTGTCCTTCTGTGTTCCTGTCCTGGATACCAAACATGCCCATCACTTCCTCGTCCCCTCTGTTGCCTGCATCAACATGTCCATTGAAGTCTGCCCCAATGACCACTCTTTCACCTCTGGGGGTACTCTGCATCACTTCATCTAACTCACTCCAGAATCTCTCCTTCTCTTCTAGTTTACATCCTGCCTGTGGGGCCTAAGCACTGACAACATTGAACATCACACCTTCAATTTCTAACTTGAGACTCATCACTCCGTCTGACACTCTTTTTCATATCTAGAACATTCCTAGCAAACCCCTCCTTCAAGATGACTCCTACTCCATTTCTCTTCCCATCCACGCCATGATAAAACAGCTTAATCCCTGCACCTAAGCTTCTAGCCTTGCTACCTTTCCACCTGGTCTCCTGAGCACACAGTATGTCCACTTTCCTCCTCTGCGTCATGTCAGCCAGTTCTCCATCTTTTCCTGTCATAGTTCCAACATTCAAAGTCCCTATTCTCAGTCCTAGACTCATGCCTTTCCTCTTCTCTCTCCGCCTACGGCCATGCCTCCCACCACTCCTTCTTTGGCCAACAGTAGCCCAGTTTCCACCAGCACCCTGTTGGTTCACAGCACTGATGGCAGTTGTTGTTAACCCGGGCCTTGACCGATCCGGTATGATATTCGTTTTTATGATTTGCATATAAAAATCTGACACAAGTTTTACACCAGATGCCCTTCCTGATGCAACCCTCTGCATTTATCTGGGCTTGGGACCGCCGGTGTGAGGATGAACACTGGCTTGAACACATATACATATATACAGTTTGTGGAAACCAGGGATAAGCACCGGCCTGATGAGCTACTATGGCTTAGGTGTAAAAAGCCCAAAGGACTTTACCTACACAAATTGTTTTCAAAATAACAGCAGTTGGACATCACTAACCTGGTCAAATCACTGTTTGTGGAAGAAATATTTCTACGTAGAAAATAATTTACTATCAGGTGTAGTAGAGGAATAGAATTCAACAATCATGACATGCTGTTGCTGATTCTGTGTAATTGAATCACTAATTGAAAGGGGCGTGTTGAAAATAATAGCAGTGTGGAGTCCAATTAGTCACGTCATTCATTCTTTGAAAAACAGGTGGCAATTATTGTCCTTATTTCAGGAAGTAATGCAGCAAATTTTGTACATGCTGGTTATAGAACATTTCTCTCTGAAATTCTGAGGAAAATTGGTCATTCCAGACATTGTTCAGAAGAACAGTGTACCTTGATTAAAAAGTTGATTGGAGAGGGGAAAACATAGAAAATGATTGGCTGCTCAGCGGAAATGACAAAGGTTTCAAAATGACAACCAAAACCTGAAAGACGTGGAAAGAAATTGGAAAAACTACCATTTGAATGGATGGAAGAAGAGCCAAAATGGAAAGGACTTGGCCAACAATCAGCTCCCGGAAGATCAAGGAAAGTTGAAAGTTACCTGTGAGTCCTGTTACAATTAGAAGACGCCTATGTGAAGCCAAGCTATCCGCAAGAAGGCTGTGCAAAGTTGAAAAAAGACCCGTACTGAAGAGGTTACAATTTGCCAAAAGAGCAGATTGACTAGCCTCCAGAGAAATGGCACAACATTTTGTGGACTGATGAAAGTAAGATTTTAGTTTTGGGGGGGGAGGTATAGCGGCCCCCTTGATGACCCCCAAAACTGAATTCAAGCCATAGTACACTGAATGACAGTAAAGCATGGTGGCACAAGCATCAGAATATGGGGATGTTTCTCATATTACAGTGTGGAGCCTATTTATCACATCCTAGAGATCATGGATCAGATTGAATACATCAGAATACTAGAAGAGTTCATGCTGCCTTATGCTGAATGTTCTTGAATTGGATGTTCCAACAAGACAACGACCCCAAACACACCAGTAAACAGGCAACATCTTGGTTCCAGACCAACATGTTATGCAGTGGCCAGTTCAATCCCTGGACCTTTAATCTGATAGAGAACTTGTGGGGTGACTTAAAAAAATGCAGCTTCTGAGGCAAAAACCAAAAAATACAGAAGAACCGTGGAATGTAGTCCAATCATCGTGTGCTGGAAAACCTGTTCACAGGTGCCAGAAGTTGGTTGACTCCATACAACACAGATATGCAGCAGTTCTCAGAAACAGTGTTCATACAACTAAATATTAGTTTAGCGATTCAAAGGAAAACAAAATCTTATATTTTTCAGTTTATACAGTGAATGTATGAGTTTGTAAAAAATAAAGCAGACACTGCTAGTTTTGGAACAGTCTAATACAGGGATCCCTCACTTTCCACAGTTAATGGGGACGTAGACCCCCTGCGACCACTGAATTCCGCGAAGTAGGATCGACCCCCGTGACTAATGTATACGTACATGTATATGCATGTATAATATCAATAAATGCATATTCAGTGATACAAATGCTTATAATAACATATTTTAAAATAATGCATAAGATGTAAATAAGGTAGAAATACACACATACAGATGTGCAGCTCACATAAAAATGCAAGTACTGTCGTTTTTTTTTTTTTTTGGGTTGTTTTTTGTTTGTTTGTTTTTTTTGCATAATTGGCCTTGCTTT
Organism: Plotosus lineatus; assembly: GCA_024760905.1. Lineage (NCBI taxonomy): Eukaryota > Metazoa > Chordata > Actinopteri > Siluriformes > Plotosidae > Plotosus > Plotosus lineatus. The sequence goes on along the minus strand of CM045729.1, from coordinate 53,149,739 downwards.
GTGGCATTTTCCTTAACTTTCCACCTATTTTTCCTTAATTTCCTTATTTTTTTTTTATTTTTTGATGAATATTTTTGAAAAACTCGGGATGTACTGAATCCTCAGAAACTGAAGCACAAAGTAGCGAAGGATCACTGTATTCACTTTTCAACTTCTTGAAAGGAATAACAAATTTTATATATTTTTCTTCATGTTTTGATTTGGGTGAATCTGGTTAGACATTAGTGATTTAAACACTCTTATAATGCACATATATAAAGCAGTTGTAATGCATAATGTAACTAATTACATAATATTTCTTATTAGCATTTAGGCAACATGTCTTAGTAAGCAGGTTATAAAAACATCTATGCATCAGAACTGTTTTATTTATAAGCAAAACATCACATGTTAAAACTGATATATTGTGCTTAGTTATTTAGTGCTGTAGAATTAAACAGATTAGTCTGGTCTTGATTCTGATTTTTCAGAAGGTGTTGACTTAATAGACACAATAGATCAGCTGAATGCTTCATATTAATGCAAGAAATTAATGGTAATGCTGCTTTGGAAATACACACCTACAGACACTAAAGCTCACAGTTGCCAGGCTGTATATTCCAGATTACATATTTTGCCCTTCTTTTCTCTTCTTCGTCCCAATATTCATTTTATCAGTGTAGTTTATAGTCACATCTGCACATTTTTTTCCTGATCTACTGAGCGGCAAACTCACAAATAACACGTACCAAAACATGAGCATTAAGTCCACAATATAAAACTGTGCCATACAGGCCGCTTGATTGCCTTTATTTGTTGTGCATATCAGGTTATTTAATCTTTATGATCTGCTTAATGTTTGTATTTCAAGCAAATTTCACAGTTTTAGAAAAAACGAGAAGAACCTTTGGCTAAATTCAGTAAAACAAAAATAAATAAGCAGTATGCAAGTAGTACAGTTCAATATTTACAGATTTAAAATTCGTGACAGTAGTTCAGAAATCATCCAATGAGGTACACGTAGGCAATTTTTTCAGGCTGCTCCAAATTCCGCATACAAATTCCAAAGGAAAACAAAATTAAAAATCCTAAAAGTCCCCACAATCAAACACATCATTTACATTGTATTTTAAGACTTAAAACCATCTCTGTGTCACAAACCAGTGCATGAAAGATTCTTTTGTTTCGGCTTTTATCATTGTAACAAGACAGACTGTGCAAAGTTCTAAATCCAGGCTCCATTTTATTTATTAAATTCCAGAAGGTCCCATCCTGTGTCTCATTAGTGAGGTAAAAGTCTCAGGAGTAACTTTCGTTCTCACTCCATATAGTCATCCATTGCTTCTTCTCGAATGGATCAAACATGATGCTTTCATCTGTATAGTGGCGGGTCTCCTTACGGATCCTCACAGCATGGTACTTCGGAATGCTGTCATCATAACTGGTACGTTTGAAAAATCCGCACTGATGGACAGAATACAAGAAAAAGACACCATTCTAATGTCAGCGTAATGCCAGCGATTTTTTAAGAGCTTGGAAGCATTACATTTTTTGAGTTTCCACAGTGAGTGTTATCAAGAGAGCATGCATGGTGAAGGCGTATAATGTGAAGAACACGACATCCAGCAAGTCCAACTGGCAAAGACAAATCTTTGAAACAAGACGGTGATGGAGGAATGAAAGACAAGTTAGACGTGTAATTCAGAGAGGAAATGCAAAAATTCAGTGAGTGCAAAGAAGAAAGAAATCATTACAGATTCAAAGCGTCACACCAACATTGAAAAGTGAGACACTCGATTCACAAGAAAGCATGTTGCTCTTTCTTTTCTTCTTTTGGCAAAGCAAAAGATGCATTAGTGATTAAAAGGGTTAAAGTTGTTTGCCACACGACACTGGGGCACTATAGTGGCCTTGTGTATTTTACCCAGGTGAAGGCCTCTAACCCTCGGTGCAGAGCTTCTCTGTGTCTGAGGGCTGAGCATGGATCTCAGCTTTGTGATATGCTGCGTCATATTGGTCTTTTTGGGCACGCTTGAAGAAACCACACTACAGAGGGAGCAAGGTGATTGATCACTGAAAGCAAGTGACGGTAAAGCTGGGATTTTTGCCAAAATACTTGATATAAATTTAAAGCTGGCTGAACACAATTACTGTATTTATAACTTATCTGAATATATTTCTTGACTAACAAAGGAACCTTACATTACACCAGCATGAAATAAAAATGTTTCTCAATGTTTGAGGAATTTATGTACAAAGATCAAAATTTTCATGTTTCCAGGCTTACTTTCCAGAGTAGAAGCACAAGCAGAGCAAGCATCAGTAGTCCTGTCAGTACAGCCACTAGAATTATCCACCATAGAACGCCACCATAGTGAGCCACTCGGTTTTCAGGGAAGATGGTCAGTCTCACCTTTTAGAACAGAGAAATTTACAATTTAAATCATGATACAGACTTCTGACGCAGTATGATATGCCACGAAGCTTATTGCAGTGATTAATAGAATTAGAAGAAGTTGTTGGGCAGATCTAAAGCAAGTCCTGTAAACAGCAGTTATTATACCTGTGTCTCAGGATTCTTCAGCACGATGTTCTCAGCAGGAACATCAAGAATGATGGAGGCTTTCACCATCAAGTCAAGATAATTATACGTGGAAAAATCCTGTTTTATAAAATAATTTGAGAACTTTTGTCAGCTTTGTGCATTGTATTTCTTTTTACAGAATAAATGGTATATTACTTACTTCAAGGAAGGTTGAGTTCCATAACCGTGACCTCAGAACAATGTGCGCACTACTGTTCAGTCCCTGTAGAGGGCACTTGATGTCCACACATTTCGCATCCCCAGCACATGACTTAAAAAAAAAAATCTTGAATACAATAAGCAGTCTTCATGTAAATTCCTTATAATCATCATGAAAAGGGGCAGTGGTGGCTCAGTGGTAATGCTCTGGATAACTGATCCATAGATTGGGTGTTCAAGCCCCAGTACCGCCAAGCTGCTACTGTGGAGTTCCTAAGCAACACCTTTAACCCCAAATTGCTCAATTGGATAAAAGTATGGAATGTAAGTAACTTCAGATAAAGATGTCTGCCATATACCATGAATGTGATTCACTTTCCGAACCACTTAATCCTAATTAGGATCGTGGGGAGGCTGGCGCCCAACTCAACCAACTCCGGGCGAGGGTGGGGTATACCTTTGGACAGCTTGCCAGGCCATCGCAGGGCCAACACTCACACAACCATTCACACCTAAGGGAGATTTGGAACAGTTAATTAATGTACCGTGAATGTTTTTGGACTGTGGGGGGAAACCTGAGTACCCAGAGGAAACCCATGCAAGCACGGGCAGAACATGCAAACTCCACACAGAAACGCCTGAGCTAGGAATCAAACCCAGAACTTCTTGCTGTAGGGTGAACGTGCTAACAACTACACCACCGTGCCACCGTGTAATAGTAACGATAGGACGTAAAAGAATAATGTCAAATCACTTACCAGAATTTTGTGTTTTCTTTTATCTGGGAATAGAGATATGTTGTTGCCTTCAGATATCCTGCCTGGCTCTGCCTCACGCTTCTGTCTAGAGAAAGTGGATACCTAAAAGAACAAAAATTTATAAATAATAAATTTATAGTAAGGCACCTTGCAATTATCCGGTGAATGTGCTAACACATTCATTTGCCAAATAAAAATCTCATTAAGGTAACAGTGAGGCTACAGCAGCTCAACCAAGTCTGGGCGAGGGTGGGCTACATCCTGGACAGCTCGCGAGACCATTACACAGCCAAAACAGACACACACAGCAACACTCAACACACACACACACACACACACACGCACGCACGCACACACGCACGCACACACGCACACACACACACACACACACTCCAATATTCCCTCCGAGGGGCTAATTTGGAACAGCCAATTAGCCTAATGTGCATGTCTTTGGACTGTGAAAGGAAACCAGAGTACCCGGTAGAAATCCACACAAGCATGAGGAGAACATACAAATTCCACAAAGAAACATAATGGTTGAGCCAAGGACTCAAACCCGGGACATTTTTGTGAGGTGGACGTGGTAACCACTGTGCCGTCATGCGGCGCATGTGTGAAAATATAGAACTTAAAGAAAATAAACTAATACGCATAAAGATAGTATATAAATATACTTAGAGATTTGTTTGCAGGTTTATTAGGTAAAATAGTTCATGGAACCAAAATGACCTACACTAAATACAGCAGCATTAATTACAATGGGGCAGTGGCGGCCTAGTGGTATAGGGTTCTGGATCGCTGGTCCTAAGGTTGGGGGTTCAAGTCCTACTCTCCACAAGGTTGTGACTGTCCCGCCAGTGCAGCTAACTGGGTTATCAAAGGCCGGCCATGTCTCTCACTGTCTATGGTGCGAGGTTCATGTAAAAGAACCATTGCTGACTTTTGACAAGAGTAGCTGCATAGCCGTCAGCATGTTTTCGCCCTGCGATGGCCTGTTGAGCTGTCCAGGGTGCACTCTGCCCTTGCCTTGAGTCGGCTGGGATGGGCACCAGCCTCCCTGTGACCCTAATTAGGATAAAGCAGTTACAGAAAATGAACTGAACTAATTACAATGAAAGTCTCTACAAGTGTAAAATATACAGTACAAACACATAGAAAACTAGTGAGGAAGCTTTACTTCTGTCAGGCCGTTTGGGTTGATCTCATTCTTTGGTGAGCAAGTGATTGGTTCCAGCCCTTTTGAGGTGACCTTCACCAGGTATAGAAGCCATTTCCCCACTGCATTTTCTTTTGGCCATTGGATATTGAGGGAGGCTGTGCCAAATGATTTCAGTGGCTTCCCTAAATTCAAGACCTGCAACCCAAACATTGAACAGTCAACATCTCATGCTGTTTTAAAAATGAGTATGCAGTTTAACATTTATTGTCAGATTAAATAACATTAGCATACAAGTGACTGCAAATAGTATTTCTTACCTTAAATTCATAATCAATCAAATTGCCAACTTCTTCCTCCATGTTCATAGCACTCTCTCCTTTAATCTTCCCTCCAAAATACACCTGTGAGGGCTTGGCAACCCTAATTCATTACAAACAATGAGTTTTAATTAAAAATGTATACCATGATGAATTTTCCCCCAGTGCTGCTAACTGAGTTCTCAAAGGCCGGCCATTCTCTCACTGTTTATGGTGTGAGGTTCATGTAAAAGAACCATTGCGGACTTTCGAGAATAGTAGCTGCATAGCCATCAGCGTGTTTCTGCCCTGCGATGGCCTGGAGAGCTGTACAGGGTGTACTCTGCCCTCACCCAGAGTCGGCTGGGATGGGTGGCAGCCTCCCTGCGACCCTAATTAGGATTATGCGATTACAGAAAATGAACTGAACTGATGATATATTTTAATTTATAGCATTAAGATATGTTATGTTAGGCTTTAAAATGCCTCTTCATTGCCATAGACAATGAAAATGGTATGTATTATGGTATATACGGGAAAAACCCTATTCCAGCTCAAACGTTTGTATCTCCATATTTTGACCTCTTTGCTTTTTTGCAACAAAATTGTTATGGTCTGTGCTTGCTGGCGGCATTTTAACTCTCTCTCTCTCTCTCTCTCTCTCTCTCCCCCCATACACTGCAGGCGCTGGCGAGGGGCATGGCTGTTACCTGCAGGTGAAATCCAGAGAACACCTGAATTCACTCAGCAATCAGTGAGCTATAAAGAGGAGCGGTGTGCTCCCCTCCTGCATCAGAAGATTGTCCTTTCCATGTGATTCTGTTTCCCCGTGATCTCTCTGACTCCTGGTATCCTTCCTTGTGCTTCACCAATTTTCCGTTTAAAAATTATTCCCAGTGATTTTGGTTTCCCCTGTGCTAAAATAAAGTTGTTGAATCTTCGTACATGGTCTCCTGCATCTTTGGGTCCGACTCATATGCTCCCGCCGTCACAAAAATCTCACCATCTTTGTCGTTATTTTCTTTTCTAACTCTGCCAGGGTGCTTGCCCAAACGTTATCCATTTTTCATGACCAGTGTGTTGTACTTCTGCTGGACTCATTTAATCAAACATTGAGATTGAGTATTAAAATGGTCATGAAAATCTACTTTAAAGACTATTTTTTTCTGTATGATTTGGTTTTGGATTGTTGCAAAATATGCCCACTTTTCATTTTTCTTCTTTTCCTTTTGGCTTTTTCCCTTTTTCAGCGGTCGCCACAGTAAATCATCTGATTCGCATGTTTGATTTGGCATAGGTTTTTACGTTGGATGCCCTTCCTGACGCAACCCTCCAGCAAGGGACAGAAACACGCTGACAGCTATGCAGCTACTCTTTACGAAAGTCAGCAATGGTTCTGTGGCATGAACCTCTCACCATAGACAGTGAGAGACATGACAGGCCTTTGATAACCCAGTTAGCTGCACTGGGGGGGACAGTCACAACCCTGTTGAAAGTGGGACGTGAACCCCCAACCTTAGGATCAATGATCCAGTGCCCTTTACCACCAGGCTACCACAGCGCACCCACTTTTAATTTTTAATGGTGGAAATTCTGAAATTCTACTTTCATGAAGATAATTTGAATTTGTCTTGCTTTCATTCCAGAACCACAAGAATGCTGAATTTTACACTGTATTGGAAAAGGAAAAAAATCCACTGTATGTTGTAACTACTAATAGATGTTTGATGGTGATACATTACCCTTGCACTGATAGCAGAAGTTCAATCACCACTTTAGCTGTAGCCCGCACTCTCTCTAACCCCCCCTGCAGACTCGTTCTGTTAAAGAAAATACAGGACTTTAAAACAAATAGGTAAACAATACAATGTCCAATTAACAATTATGTACTTGATATTCAATTGAAAGACATTTACTGAGCCTGAGGGGACTAAATTATTTTCGTATACACGACACAGGACCACAAAAAGATGAATAAATCCAGTTTTAAAGTTTATTTTTGCAATAGTTATTTTAGGGATGATAAAGAATAGCAAGCGGGTTCTGTACACTCTACGAGCAGATCATGAGCTCACTGTGTTTTTATACTTGTTTCAAGTTATAGTACAGTGATCCCTCGCTATGTCGTGATTCAGTTTCTGCGGATTCAGTACATTGTGGGTTTTTCAAAAATATTCATCGATGAATAAGGAAATTAAGGGAAAATAGGGTAAAAGTTAAGGAAAATGCAGCAAAACAAGGCCAATTATGCAAAAAAAACCCAAACAAAAACAAAAACAACCCAACAAAACTACTTACATTTTTATGTGAGGTACGCATCTAACTGTGTGCAGCACGCACGCGCGTCTATATGTGTGTGTATTTATGTTTTATTTACATCTATGCATTATTTTTTTAATGTTTAATTGTTATTATAAGCATTTATAGCTTTGAATATGTATTTATTGATAACGTATATGTCAGTCGGGGGGGGGTCGATCCTACTTTGCGGAATTCGGCGGTCGCAGGGGGTCTCGGTTCCCATTAACCGCGGAAAGTGAGGGATCCCTGTACAGGTCCTTCTCAAAAAATTAGCATATTGTGATAAAGTTCATTATTTTCTGTAATGTACTGATAAACATTAGACTTTCATACGTTTTAGATTCATTACACACAACTGAAGTAGTTCAAGCCTTTTATTGTTGTAATATTGATAATTTTGGCAAAAAAGTAAAGAAAAACCAAAAATCCCTATCTCAAAAAATTAGCACATTTCATCCGACCAAAAAAAAAAAAAAGTGTTTTTAATTAAAAAAAAAAAAAAAGTCAAGCTTCAAATAATTATGTTCAGTTATGCACTCAATACTTGGTCGGGAATCCTTCTGCAGAAATGACTGCTTCAATGCGGCGTGGCATGGAGGCAATCAGCCTGTGGCACTGCTGAGGTGTTACGGAGGCCCAGGATGCTTCGATAGCGACCTTAAGCTCATCCACAGTGTTGGGTCTGATGTCTCTCAACTTTCTCTTCACAATATCCCACAGATTCTCTATGGGGTTCAGGTCAGGAGAGTTGGCAGGCCAGTTGAGCACAGTAATACCATGGCCAGTAAACCATTTAGCAGTGGTTTTGGCACTGTGAGCAGGTGCCAGGTCGTGCTGAAAAATGAAAATCTTCATCTCCATAAAGCTTTTCAGCAGATGGAAGCATGAAGTGCTCCAAAATCTCCTGATAGCTAGCTGCATTGACCCTGCCCTTGATAAAACACAGTGGACCAACACCAGCAGCTGACATGGCAACCCAGACCATCACTGACTGTGGGTACTTGACACTGGACTTCAGGCATTTTGGCATTTCCTTCTCCCCAGTCTTCCTCCAGACTCTGGCACCTTGATTTCCGAATGACATGCAAAATTTGCTTTCATCCGAAAAAAGTACTTTGGACCACTGAGCAATAGTCCAGTGCTGCTTCTCTGTAGCCCAGGTCAGGAGCTTCTGCCGCTGTTTCTGGTTCAAAAGTGGCTTGACCTGGGGAATGCGGCACCTGTAGCCCATTTCCTGCACACGCCTGTGCATGGTGGCTCTGGATGTTTCTACTCCAGACTCAGTCCACTGCTTCCACAAGTCCCCCAAGGTCTGGAATCGGCCGTTCTTTCACTTTTTCCTTCCCACAGACGTCCCACTGAGGTGCCTTGATACAGCACTCTGGGAACAGCCTATTTGCTCAGAGATTTCTTTCTGTCTTACCCTCTTGCTTGAGGGTGTCCATGATGGCCTTCTGGACAGCAGTCAGGTCGGCAGTCTTACCCATGATTGTGGTTTTGAGTAATGAACCAGGCTGAGAGTTTTTAAAAGCCTCAGGAATCTTTTGCAGGTGTTTAGAGTTAATTGGTTGATTCAGATGATTAGGTTAATAGCTCGTTTAGACTACCTGAACATGATATGCTAATTTTTTGAGATAGGAATTTTGGGTTTTCATGAGCTGTATGCCAAAATCATCAGTATTAAAATATTAAAGACCTGAAATATTTCAGTTGGTGTGCAATGAATCTAAAATATATGAAAGTTTAATTTTAATCAGTATATTACAGAAAATAATGAACTTTATCACAATATGCAAATCTTTTGAGAAGGACCTGTATATACTATGTAGCAACATAAAGAAAAGCAAACTAAAACAAGATTTTTTTTGTGTGTCATTGTCATTTTTTAAAGCAGGGGTCCCCAAACTTTTTCCTGTGAGGGCCACAAAACTTTTCCTTTCTCTGATGGGGGGCCGAGATCAGTTTATAACAGAAAAAATGTGACGGTCGCAGGGCTGCCTAAAAGTAAACATTCATTGTTTTCCAATAAGCCACGCATAACCAAATATTAAGAACCCTTTCCGGGACCTTCACAGAAAAAAGTCAGGAAGTCTTCTTCTTTTCTTTTCGGATTTTTCCCGTTCTCGAGAGTCACCACAACGAATCATTAGATTCACACATTTGATTTGGCAGACGTTTTTACGTCGGATGCCCTTCCTGTCACAACCCTTTTAGCAAGGGACAGAAACACGCTGACGGCTTTGCAGCTACTCTTTACGAAAGTCAGCAATGGTTCTTTTACATGCCTCTCACCATAGACAGTGAGACACATGGCCCGCCTTTGATAACCCAGTTAGCTGCACTGGGGGTGAAAAAAGTCAGGAAGTAAATAATAATAATAATAATAATAATAATAATAATAATAATAATAATAATAAAAAACACTGCTTGCTATCAGTTGAGCAACCTGAAAGCTGCTCGAACAGACGACTGGTTCAGCCAGGCCTAGCGTACAAGTGTATTCTCCTGAGCTAACAGTCCACTTTTTAGCTATGACTTTGTCTACTCGCATTTGGCCTCGCATGCGATCAGAGTCGTCTTTGTGACGGGATTCAGAGTGTCGGCGCAGATTGCATTCTTTGAATACCGCAACTGCCTCTTGAGAGATGATACAAACAACCTTTTCTTGGCACTGAACAAAAAAATAATCGTTAAATACCCTGCATTCTGAATCAATTTTTCTTTTCCATAACATTTGCACCATTATTCCGTTCTATTTGACAGGAGAGAGTCTAGAATTGTTGTTTCGGGGGTGGGGTTTCAGATAGGGGCACAGGCGGCAGGAGGGTGGAATAAGGGTTGTAGGTGTGTATTAGTCTTGATTGTGTGGCCAGACTAAAAAAAAAACAATCATAATGCGTCTCTGGTATTGTTCAGGGGGCTGGGCCAAATGTGTGGCGGGCCGTAGTTTGGGGACCACTGTTTTAAAGCATCGTAATGATGATACCACCCGCTCCAAGAAATTGTGAGTGTCCGTTATTGTGATTTAACCATTATCCACTTGGGATCAATTCTATTCTAATTAACTTCTAGATAGCGAACCAATAAGATCAGTCTGTTATAATTTAGAACATACAAATCTACATTATAAGAAGTGACTTACGTCTCCAGCTCGAGGTAAACCTCAACTTCAGTTGTATAGAGAGAGATTCCTGCAGTACTCAGGATAATGAAAAAAGTGACCTAAACATGTATAATATATTGTTCAGGAAGACTACAAGAAGAAATAATTTCTATTTGAGTTATAACACATTTCAGTATAACACCCTACCTCAGAATCTCTTTTGAATGGGTTCCCCAGTTCACAGTCTACTTGTGATCCATTCTGATTGGCTGTACAGATCACAGGCTTGTCCTAAGCAAAGTGAAATATTTTGTTATTCTCTCACTCTTTCAACTTAAACAAATTACACATGGTTTTGTCTTTTTATTTTATTGATATATTTAAGAATAGATTTTCATATCAAAATGTTTCCTTTCCAAACCCTAATGGTTTTACTGAATGAGCTGCTGTGTGTTTGCTACTCACAGTAGTTTTCTGAAATCTGAATCCTGAGTATGAAAGCGAGTCACCAAACCAGCTCATTAGTTTGGCTTCATGAGCGTCATCTCCATTCCTGTTCTTCACTGTTACCTCCAGAGCAATGTCCTTTTGGTCACTCAGAGACACCACTGCAATATTATTCTTCCTGTTAAACACAGCAATATATATATATATATATATATATATATATATATGAATATATATATATGAACATATATATATATATATATATATATATATATATATATATATATATATATATATATATATATATATATATATATGAACATATATAGAAATGAATATATATATATATATATATATACACACACACACACACACACACACACACACACAGATACTATATGAAGATCTGGCCATAAGTTACAGGCATATAGAGAGATTCTGTGTGTGTTTTTAGGGTGGCATGGTGGCATAATGGTTAGCACATTTGCCTCATAATAAGAAGGTCCTGCGTTTGTGTCCCGTGCTAGCGCGGATTTCCTCCAGGTACTACAGTTTCTTCAAAGAGTCCAAAGACATGTATATTAGGATAAATGGCTCTTTCACGTTGTCTGTAGTTTTAAGTGTGAATGGTTTGTGCGTGTTTTGGCCCGGCCTGGTCTGGCTGAGATGTTTAGGATGTACCCTGCTTTCACCCAGTGTCAAATGAGACAGGCTTCAGCCTCCCTGCAAACCTAATAGGATTAAGTGGTACAACAAATGAATGAGTGCATGTAAGTGGTTCATTTTTTTGCTTAAAATCTGATACTTACATAGGTAATGGAGGAAATATGTCTTGGTTAGATTCTCTGTAACAGAATCTGTATTGGAGCTGCAGGTTACTCTGACATATATTGTCAGAACCACAGCCCTCCTTTAGGAAGTTCACCTGAGACAATAAATAGATTGAAATGTAACTAAATATTACTATTTGAAAAATAATAGTACTCTAGTCTGTTTCACAAGCTGCTTAAAAAGAAAAGTAAGTACAAACTCCTCAACACACTCACTTCAGAGCTGGTCTTGCTTGGTATATTAGAGTCCAGCACAGGCATCAGCTCCGGTAGTGGGTTCAGACTTTTCCCTGTCTTTACACTTTTAATGGCACAAGACAGCTCGAAGGGGATTGCTCTCAGCTTATCTTTGATGTTCTCCTGAGAAAACGCATTTCAGCATTCATGAAATATGGAACAAATGATTAAATGAGAAGATAATTCCCTAAAACTGCACTTTTTTCTTTTTACTTTCACCAAATAAGGCAGTGGTGGTCTAGTGGTATAGGGTGTCGGATCGCTGATCCAAAGGTTGGGGGTTCGAGTCCCACTCTCCACAAGGTTGTCACTGTCCCCCCCAGTGCGGCTAACTGGGTTATCAAAGGCGGGCCATGTCTCTCACTGTCTATGGTGAGAGGCATGTAAAAGAACCATTGTTGACATTCGTAAAGAGGAGCTGCAAAGTCGTCAGCGTGTTTCTGTCCCTTGCTAAAAGGGTTGTGACAGGACGGGCATCCGACATAAAAACCTCTGCCAAATCAAATGTGCAAATCAAATGATTCGCTGTGGCGACTCCAGAGTAAAAGGGAAAAAGCCGAAAGGAAGACAGACAGACTTTCATGAAATAAGCCTTACACCACATGTCAGACTTGCACTTTACATGACACTATATTGTACTAGTAGATAAAATATGCAATGGTGTAGATGGTGCAGTGGTTAGGGTGCTGGGTTCATGATCCAAGAAGTTGTGGGTTTTTATCCCTACTATACCCCCACTGTGCTAAGACCCGTGCTTCTGTTCAAATGGGTATCAGGAAAAATACTGGGAAGATAACCGGTGATGGACTAGCGTCCTATCCAGGAGTTGAAATAGTCGCTTCGTGCTCGGGTATAAAATGCTCAACAGACTTTACCTATATAAAATAGTTTAAACATTCTTTAAAATATTACCAACATTAGCTTCATGGATCTTGTGCAAATCTAGGGAACCATGCATGTACATTCATCCCAAATTATTTTATATGATTATTATTATTATTATTATTATTATTATTATTATTATTATTATTATTAACAGTATTATACTGATTAACTATACTAAATTTTATTTTTGTATAGTTTATTTTTTCCAACAATATGTGCGTAGCTGACTTTATACCTCCGTACTGCTGAATGCGCAGTTATGTCTGGTCACGGGGTGTTTATTTTTACTTCATTACAGAAGCTTTGACATGAGTGCAGATATTAAGGTTTATTCTGTATACTGGTTACTAAGGAAACAACTTACACAACAACTTGAATGACAATCTTTCCATATAAAGGGATCTAAGAAATATGTCAAAGTTGATGTGTTTGTAAAGAGGAATGTTTATTTGGCAGTCTCCAGTGCCAATGTATAACAGACAAAGGCAAATCTTTGTGAAGGAAATCACAATCATTGGTTAACTGCTATGGAAAATGAATAAAACACCTCAGGACATGCTGCTGCTGGAGAATAATCCACTTTGTGGTGGGAACTGCACTGGATCTGGTGACATCACACCACCCTTTTATTGACTTTTCCTAAAATACCTAGTGTTTATGAGTATTTAATGATCTGACTGAGTATTTGTAATGGGCTGACGGTAAAAACAATACTCGTGAAAACTAAACTAAACTAATAATCAAGTTATAATAAACTAATACAAACAGGAAGATGAGAGTAAAATACACCAATATATCCTGTTAAGTTAGGTTTAAGAAATCAAGCTAAATGTCACTGTATTTTGAGGCTTTCTCTGTTTCGTGAATGATATGCAGCAAGTACCTGCAGCCGGAGTTTGATTTTCTGACAAGCTTTCTTGTTCTGCCCTCTCAGTTCTAATGTGCCTGTAAACTGGAAGTCTTGATCAGTTGGCTTTTTCTCGAGGAAGGACACTCTGGAGTGCAAACCCTGCTTTTTGCGTTGTGACTCTGTCTCGAGCAGAAAGGAAATGGCTGCATGGACATGCATTGAGAGTTAATGTTGTATCAGCTCATAATGTTCTTTACAAACACGAGACAAAATGTAAAAATATACAGTTTGTGCAGCATAGTGAATACTTAGTGCACTTGATGGAATTGAAAGTGAAAGTCTCAGACTTACTCAGTTTAGGGCTATAAGTAGAAGAGTTTGCTTTATACGTAAAACAGACCTCAACGTTCAAGCTGTAAATAACATATCTATGTTATTGATAAATAAATAAATAAATAAATAGATAATGATAAATAATATACAGCCTAATGACACATACATACTAAAGCAAAAAACAGGCATCATTAGTAAATAATCAGGAACATGATGCTCCACATTATGTACATTTAACACTTAAAGCAGCAAGTCATCATTATGTATCTTACCAAATACTGTTCCCACATGTTTTCTTTGTCAGGTCAATTTCCTTTGGTGTAACTTTAATTTCCTTCTTCATGCTGATGACAGGTCTAGTCCTGAATTTGAATAAATTCGATTTAATTGTCATGTAATATCATTTCATTTTCTGAACAGTTTTAACCTTTATTAGGGTCACAGGAAGGCTGGAGCCCATCCCATTCAACGTTGGGCAAAAGTGGAATACGCCCTCAATAGTTATTTCGCTGCAGGATCAACACACACACACATACACACACACATACACACACACCCACACACACACACACACACACACACACACACACACACACACACACACACACACACCATAGGGCAGTTTAACACAATCACTTGGCCTAATGTGCATGTTTCAAGACTATGGAAGGAAATAAAAATACCCAGAAAAAAACACAAGAACATGAAAACTCCACACAGAATTTGGCTTTGAACGCAGAAGCTTCTTGCTGTGATGCGAAAGTATTAACCATGCCATCGTTGATGCATTTATAGTTTTACAAATTGGAGAAGGGGCAGTGGTGGCCTAGTGGTAAAGGATCGCTGATCCTAAGGTTGGGTTTGATAATCCTTTGATAACCCAGTTATCTGAGGCTGGCCTTGTATCTCACTGTCTATGGTGTGAGGCTGTAAAAGAACCATTGTTAAGTTTCAGCAAGAGTAGCTGCAAAGCCATCAGCGTGTTTTCGCCCTGCGATGGCCTGGCCAGCTGTCCAGGGTGGACTCTGCTCTCGCCCGGAGTCGGCTGGGATGGGCACCAGCCTCCCTGCGACTTTAATTAGGATTAAGTGGTTACAGAAAATGAACTGAAATTCGACAAGGTTGAAGAGTGATTATTTGTAAAAAAAAAAAAAAAAAAAAAAAAAAAAAATGGTATTATTACCTGTACACAAACACAGCATCAGACAAAGATCCAATTACAAGATCTGGGTAAGAGTTTTCGTCAACATCCATGTTCCCAGCCAGTGAATAGCCAAACATGTTTATGCCATGAGGTCGACCTTCTAGAATCTGTATTGGGTTAAAAAAAAAAAAAGACACATCAATCATCAATGCTGGCTACTTTTCATATTGTGCAGTATCAAAACTATATTTTCTATAGAAAAATAATAAATTGGGAAAATGATGGAACAAATTCTTGCAAGCTATTACTAAATTGTACAAAATTGCTTAAGATTTTCCATCTCTGTGATTTATATAATGGTGTTTTGCTCTCACAGATCATATCCATTAGGAAAGCACGTACACAGTGGAATAGAAAGAGGCAGCAGAATCAGAGAGCAGAGATTCAACGAGAGAACGTGAAAGAGAGGAATAACTCTTGACCTGAGCTGGTTTGGTGTTAATACCATATGCTGATCCATGATAGATGTACACTCTACCAAAGCCTCCATCTGCATAAGGAGCACCAACTGCAATATCTGGCAGAGACAAGAAAAAAGTATAACTATCAATCAACACACACAAAAAGATAAAATCACTGTGAAAAATTGGAAATTTCAAAGTCCATACTGTCCATTAAAAAGAGCTGGCAACTGAGCCTCCTTGCATAAATCTTACAGAAAGCTTCATGATATCAATTGATGACATTCTTTCCATCTTTTTTAACCAACAACACACTTTAATCTGTTTATTAGTTTCAGACTACCAACGACGTGTGTTCTACTGTAGAAACTAAAACATTACAACAGTGCATTCATATAAACCTGCGATTTACCTTTAAGCAGACACAACTGTCAGTGCCCTGTTATTCTAGAAAATTAGTGAGCACTTTTTCACCAATCAGATTCAGGAGCACAGTTTTAGCATACACACAAAATATAAATACACATAAGTACTGTAAAAACCTTTAAATATAACATCGCTCACATTATGCTTTATGGATATAAATGTTTATGGATGTAAATGTGGACATTACAGTATATGTAAACATTGTACACATGAACATCACCCAAAAATATCCATGTGCCCTAAATGCTCTCACCTTCATACGAATCCAGATTGATGTCTCCAATATTCTTCACTGCAAGTCCAAACATTGAGTCTTTTGTTCCATTGAGGCGGATGGGGATGACAGTGCTCCACTTTCCGGCCTTGTTTATGTAGACATATACTGCACCACCCACCTCACCATCTCTTTGGTAGAACTGAGGAGCGCCCACCACAATGTCCTGCCATCTGGAGGAATTTTACATGCGCACGCACGCATGTACACACGCACACACACGCGCGCACACACACACACACACACACACACACACACACACACACACACACACACACACACAATGATGCGTCACAAATCTGCACCATTTACATATTAATGTACAGATAAGTGCAGGTTGTCAGGTCTGTGGTTGCTTTCACATTTAACTGTATAGAGCCTAATTTACGTGAATTCTGGTTTGTTTACTTCTCGGAAGACTTTTTTGTTCAGACATAAACATAGCGGTCACTGTGAAACCAACTTGTCTTAGGACATGATGATGTAAACTACAATTTTAATAATTTCACTGAAAACGACTCGGCTCATCTGCTGGTTGTGATCGATCAAGGCAGAATTTATGCACATACCATGTTTTTATATTCTCACTTTCTACTGTAATTTCTGCTTTCTAGTCCACTCAAAGCTGACTTTACAATGTATGAATTCTTGATGACTTTTACCAAAGTTGTGTAAAAAAAATACAGTAAAACCTCCGCTGACGAACGCTTAAGCTCACGAACTTTTCGCCTCAAGAACATTAAATTCGCGAGCATATAGTCTCTGCTGACGAACTAGTTTTCGGCGGACGAACCAAACCACGCGGTCGAACAGCGCCACGGTGGCGGCCACGAGAAGCTGATGCACGCTCACGGCGTCACAGTTCATCACACCCCTTTCTTTGAGTGCGGAAGTGGTTTGTGTTTGATAGACATTTTGGACCATATTGAGTGTACTTTTGCTATTATGGGACCGAAAAAGACCCCACCACAGGCGGAGATCATTGAAAAACACGAACGAGGTGTGCGTTTGTGTGACTCAGCGTCCCAGTACCAGTACGCTAAGTCTACCATTGCTCCCATCCTTAAGAACAAGGAAGCTATTCAGGGTGCGTGTGTGGCTAAGGGTGTTTCCAAACAGTAGGTGTTTCCAAACTCTCCTTCCAAACAGTAAGTCCCTCCCTCCCTCCTCCTCCCACTCCATTCCATCAAGCCATCAACTACCATCACAAAGGTAAATAAAATGACTTTATTATACAGTACAGTTTATTTCTTTCATTACAATACAATAGCACATTTATTATACATAAAATAAGGTATATTTTTGTGTAGTTTTAAGGCTTATTTAGTAGAAAATTATGTTTTATGGGGACCTGGGAACGGATTATTCTCATTTTAATGGTTTCTTATGGGAAATAAATGTTCGGAAGATGAACTTTTCGCCTCACACACACTTTCTGGGAACCAATTATGTTCGTGAGCAGAGGTATCACTGTATTGTATTTGCTTATGAGGCAGTTTTAAAACACATAAGGCCAAACTTAATGAGTTGCACCAGCACAACCTCAGTTTTGGCATTGTAATAGCACTTAGTAATGTTGGCGTTAACGAAGGAGGTGCAGCAAAAGATTGTACCTGAGTGGAGGAACTCAGTTTTTTGCATTTGGCCTCATTACATATGCATTTCCTGGAGAACCCTTCATAAGGCACAAAGTTTGGAGATGAAAACATTTGAATCGAGTGTGCAAATTGATTTATTAATGTTTGCAACAGGCAATTTACAAAATAGATAGATAGCTGATTGTAATTATGCTTACCACTAGGTAGGCATAACATGCCTTTCTGCATTTTGCATTTTCTTACTACATCTCATTGGTGATGTGTTGTGTAGTAGCAAACACCTTTGCCACAGTGGCAGATGGCCCAACTCGCTACATTGCAGAACTGAACAGTGTAAGAGATACTTCATAATAATAAAATGAACTGGATATGTATTAATGTCTGTCTTCTTTTCGGCTTTTTCCCTTTTACTCGGGAGTCGCCACAGCGAATCATCTGATTCGCACGTTTGATTTGGCAGAGGTTTTACGTCGGATGCCCTTCCTGTCACAACCCTTTTTACTAAGGGACAGAAACACGCTGACGACTTTGCAGCTACTCTTTACGAAAGTCAGCAATGGTTCTTTTACATGCCTCTCACCATAGACAGTGACAGACATGGCCCGCCTTTGATAACCCAGTTAGCTGCACTGGGGGGACAGTGACAGCCTTGTGGAGAGTGGGACTCCCAACCTTTGGATCAGCGATCCAGCGCCCTATACCACTAGACCACCACTGCCCCATACGGATATGGATATGTATTAATATGTTTATAAAACAAAGCATTGGTTGTAGATCACCTGCAAAACTGGCCACACTTATCAGAGCTATTTAATACCCCCATTTCACTGGAGCATGGCAGACTTACGGAAGCAAAAATGTTGTCATCCGCAAACCGTTCCACAATTATTCCCTCATCTTCCGTGTAATTCCGTGTGATTCCGTAGTTACTCCTCAAGTCGTCCTCTACTTCCATATGCTTCCGGCAGGCCAAAATATTCTGTGAATGTGCGTGCGTACGTGTATTTGAACATGTGCAGCAGCACGTTCACGCAAAGAAATTCCATGAGTGTTCTGTGGTGTCACTTTGGTGTACTTTGCCGTATCTGTTCCGCACATGCTGTGAACGTTCTGAAAGTGTAAGAATTTCCACTTTTCTGTAGGATTTTCACCCATTTTCCGTGTAAAAATGCTAAAGCTCTTCTGTAGACTGTGGTCCGCACCTTTCCGCTACAATCCGTGCATGCCGTAGTCCAGTGAAATGGGGGTATAACATTTGTGCCCACACACTGTTTTCCCCTGTTTAGTTAATCTAGTCCATAATGTGATGTGCACACTTGGTGGCTGATTGTCACTGCAACCAAAGACACTTCTGAAAAAATTCTATAATTTTTTGTAAAATCCATTAAAAGGAAGGAGGCATAGGATGATGCAAAACTCATGGGACAACTGCAACACAAACAAATGTGGAATTTTATAGAAGTATAGTTTGTTTACCTGTGGCAGCAGGAACAATGTGTCTTTGAATGTTATTTTAATCCAGCCTTGATCATCTCCAGTCAAAACGTTTTTTTCTTTAAATTTCTCCAGATATAATACTACCACTAGCCCCAATATTACTCCAAGGGCTTGTTTCTGTTTACACAGGCCTGTAGTCTATACAAGACCACAACACACTGATTGATGATGTAAGCAGAGAGTAGTCATTTTCAAAGGAATATCATTAGAGACTCTGTCATATAAGCCGACACCAATAATAAGTGCACAATCAAGTCAACATAGTTGGAAGCATCTCTTATAATGTGATAAGTAATAATCTTGCAAGATTGCTAAAATCACATGCAAAATTCTTCAGAACGCATAAAATTATTCAAGATCAGGATCATATCGGAGATCTTGCAGTAAGGTATAAAATCGAATACAAATCCAAATGTCAATACATAAAAGAAAAAAAAAAAGGCAAATCAACAATGTGCCATACCCATCTCCATTGAGATCCACAACTGCTAGGTCATATCCAAATGAAGATGCAAGTCCTGGTCCTACTAGCACATATGCAGGAGACAGCATGGTGGACACCTCACCCTCTTTCCTCAGCAGTACCACTGCTCCACTGTGATTGGCTCTTGGCGCTCCAGACACCACAATCAGTTTGCCCTTCTCAGTAATGTTGTGACCAGAATCCAGAGAGAAACCTTGAGCAATATATTCCAAATAGTTTCATAAACTTTTAAACTAGATCTTGTACTTTTTAATAATATGAATAAACATATTACAGAGACATGGATAAGCACTGCAATTGTGGTAGTTCATATTGTAATGCATAAGAATAATTCTTAAAATGGCAACAATAAAAGAAGAATTTTTAGGCCCTTAAAGTAGAATTACAATTAATTGGTCTAAAAGGGTTGAAGTAATTTTATTAACAGTTTCAATGTTTTCTGCATGGTGTGCAAAACCAAAAAACAGAGTTATTTAAAATTTAAATAATATACTTAATGTTGAAAACGTGTATATGGTATAATCATATGAAGGTTTAACACACATATCACATATACATCTATCTATCTATCTATATATATATATATATATATATACACACACACACACACACACAGGTCCTTCTCAAAAAATTAGCACATTGTGATAAAGTTCATTATTTTCTGTAATGTACTGATAAAAATTAAACTTTCATATATTTTAGATTCATTGCACACCAACTGAAATATTTCAGGTCTTTTATTGTTTTAATACTGATGATTTTGGCATACAGCTCATGAAAACCAAAAATTCCTATCTCAAAAAATTAGCATATCATGTTCAGGTAGTCTAAACGAGCTATTAACCTAATCATCTGAATCAACCAATTAACTCTAAACACCTGCAAAAGATTCCTGAGGCTTTTAAAAACTCCCAGCCTGGTTCATTACTCAAAACCGCAATCATGGGTAAGACTGCCGACCTGACTGCTGTCCAGAAGGCCATCATCGACACCCTCAAGCAAGAGGGTAAGACACAGAAAGAAATCTCTGAGCGAATAGGCTGTTCCCAGAGTGCTGTATCAAGCCACCTCAGTGGGACGTCTGTGGGAAGGAAAAAGTGTGGCAGAAAACGCTGCATAACCAGAAGAGGTGACCGGACCCTGAGGAAGATTGTGGAGAAGGGTCGATTCCAGACCTTGGTGGACCTGTGGAAGCAGTGGACTGAGTCTCTGGGCTACAGGTGCCGCATTCCCCAGGTCAAGCCACTTTTGAACCAGAAACAGCGGCAGAAGCGCAAGGTGCCAGAGTCTGGAGGAAGACTGGGGAGAAGGAAATGCCAAGATGCCTGAAGTCCAGTGTCAAGTATCCACAGTCAGTGATGGTCTGGGGTGCCGTGTCAGCTGCTGGTGTTGGTCCACTGTGTTTTATCAAGGGCAGGGTCAATGCAGCTAGCTATCAGGAGATTTTGGAGCACTTCATGCTTCCATCTGCTGAAAAGCTTTATGGAGATGATTTCATTTTTCAGCACGACCTGGCACCTGCTCACAGTGCCAAAACCACTGATAAATGGTTTACTGACCATGGTATTACTGTGCTCAATTGGCCTGCCAACTCTCCTGACCTGAACCCCATAGAGAATCTGTGGGATATTGTGAAGAGAAAGTTGAGAGACACCAGACCCAACACTGTGGATGAGCTTAAGGCCGCTATCGAAGCATCCTGGGCCTCCGTAACACCTCAGCAGTGCCACAGGCTGATTGCCTCCATGCCACGCCGCATTGAAGCAGTCATTTCTGCAAAAGGATTCCCGACCAAGTATTGAGTGCATAAGTGAACATAATTATTTGAAGGTTGACTTTTTTGTAATAAAAACACTTTTTTTATTGGTCGGATGAAATATGCTCATTTTTTGAGATCGGGATTTTTGGTTTTTCTTTACTTTTTTGCCAAAATTATCAATATTAAAACAATAAAAGGCTTGAACTACTTCAGTTGTGTGTAATGAATTTAAAATATATGAAAGTCTAATGTTTATCAGTACTTCTTCTTCTTCTTCTTTTACTTTCGGCTGCTCCCTTCAGGGGTCGCCACAGCAAATCATCCGCCTCCACCTCACCCTGTCCTCCGCATC
Source organism: Plotosus lineatus (assembly GCA_024760905.1). Taxonomy (NCBI): domain Eukaryota; kingdom Metazoa; phylum Chordata; class Actinopteri; order Siluriformes; family Plotosidae; genus Plotosus; species Plotosus lineatus. Next base: position 53,127,823 of record CM045729.1, on the reverse strand, counting down.
TTCTTTTCTGACTCCAACAACCTTCATGTCTTCCTTCACCACATCCATAAATCTCTTCTTCGGTCTTCCTCGAGGCCTTCTGCCTGGTAGTTCCAACCTCAGCATCCTACTGCCAATATACTCACTATCCCTCCTCTGTACATGTCCAAACCATCTCAATCTAGCCTCTCTGACTTTGTCTCCAAAACATCTTACGTGGGCTGTCCCTCTGATATACTCATTTCTGATCCTATCCATCCTCGTTACTCCCAGGGAGAACCTCAACATTTTCATCTCCGCTACCTCCAGCTCTGCCTCCTGCCTTTTCCTCAGCGCCACTGTTTCTAAGCCATACAACATCGCTGGCCTCACCACCATCTTGTACACTTTTCCCTTCATTCTTGCTGACACTCTCCTATCGCACATCACACTGGATACTTTTCTCCAACCATTCCAGCCTGCCTGCACACGCTTCTTCACCTCTTTTCCACACTCTCCATTGCTCTGGATTGTTGAGCCTAAGTACTTAAAATCCTCCACCTTCGTTATCTCTGCTCCCTGTAACATCACCGTTCCTCCTGGGTCCTTCTCATTCACACACATGTATTCTGATTTTCTGAGGCTAACCTTCATTCCTCTCCTTTCCAGGGCATACCTCCACCTCTCGAGATTTTCCTGCACTTGTTCTCTGCTCTCACTACAGATCACGATGTCATCTGCAAACATCATAGTCCATGGAGATTCTTGTCTCACCTCGTCTGTCAGCCTGTCCATCACCATAGCAAACAAGAAGGGGCTCAGAGCTGACCCTTGATGCAGTCCCACCTCCACCTTGAATTAAATCGGTCACACCGACAGCACACCTCACCACTGTCTTACATCTCTCATACATGTCCTGCACCACTCTAACATACTTCTCTGCCACTCCAGACTTCCTCATGCAATACCACAGTTCTTCTCTTGGCACCCTGTCATATGCTTTTTCCAGATCCACAAAGGCACAATGTAGCTCCCTCTGACCTTCTCTGTACTTCTCTATTAACATCCTCAAGGCAAACATTGCATCTGTGGTGCTCTTTCTTGGCATGAAACCAAACTGTTGTTCACAAATGCTGACCTCTGCCCTTAGTCTAGCTTCCACTATTCTTTCCCATAACTTCATCGTATGGCTCATCAACTTTATCCCTCTGTAGTTGCTGCAACTCTGCACGTCTCCCTTGTTCTTAAAAATGGGCACCAGCACACTTCTCCTCCACTCCTCCGGCATCTGCTCACTCTCTAGTACCGTGTTGAATGTTCTTGTCAGAAAATCTACTGCTACCTCTCCTAGACACTTCCATACCTCCACAGGTATATCATCAGGACCAACTGCCTTTCCATTCTTCATCCTCTTCAATGCCCTTCTCACTTCACCCTTACTGATCTTTGCTACATCCTGCCCCTCAATGGTTACCTCTTCTACTCTTTTTTTCTCTCATTTTCCTCATTCATCAGCTCTTCAAAGTACTCTTTCCATCTTCCCAGCACACTTCTGTCATCAGTCAATAGAGTTCCCTCTCTGTCCTTTATCAATCTAACTTGCTGCACGTCCTTTCCATCTCTATTTCTCTGCTGTGCCAACCTGTATAGATCATTTTCTCCCTCTTTACTATCCAACCTATCATACAAGTCATCATATGCCCTCTGTTTGGCCTTAGCCACTGCTACTTTCGCCTTACGCTGTGTCTCCCTGTACTCCTGTTTACTCTCTTCGGTCCTCTCAATGTCCCACTTCTTCTTGGCTAACCTCTTCCTTTGTACACACTCCTGCACTTCCTCATTCCACCACCAAGTCTCCTTATCTACTTTCCTTCCAGAGGACACACCAAGTACTCTCCTACCTGTGTCCCTGATCACATTTGCTGTGGTTGTCCAGTCATTTGGAAGCACTTCCTGGCCACCCAAAGCCTGTTTCAACTCCTCCTTGAAGACAACACGACACTCTTCCTTTTTCAGCTTCCACCACTTTGTCTATTACAGAAAATAATTAACTTTATCACAATATACTAATTTTTTGAGAAGGACCTATATATATATATAGCACACACAGGGATCCCTCGCTACTTCGGGCTTCAATTCATGCGGCTTCAGTGCATCGTGTTTTTTTTTTTGGAGACTCAAACCGCCAACCTTAGTATCAACAATGCAGCACCTTATCCCACTCGACCACCACTGACCCATAAAAAATCCTGTAATCTCAAGTATATTAGTTTTTCATTATTAATTCTTAATTCTACACTCTGGGCTCCTGAATGGTGCATTGAAAATATGTGCGACTCTTAACCCGGAGATTAAAAGTTCGAATCCAGGTTAATTACAAAGCCATCCATGACCGGGAGTCCACGAAAGCTAACTGGCTAAGCTCTCACTGGAGTGCAGAATGGCATATGCTCACTTCCCTGTCACTCACAATGAGAGCCAGCCAATCATGGGTGTCTGTGAGCTCATTTGTATAAGGGGGCAGATGGCACTTTCCCTCAGAGTGTGTTAGACCGCCCCTAAATACGCATGTAAAAAGAGGCGGATGGCTAGCATTGCATGTCATGGAGGGGGCGTATGCATGCTTTCACCCCTCCCTAGTCAGTGGTGGTTGTGTTTCTTTTCTGTCCATTTGAAAGGTTGATGTGTACAGACAGAACTGAATAAACACTAAATGATGCAAGACCCACATATGCTGTAGAAAAACAAGTACATTTCATCAACCATAGTTCAAACTTACCTAAGTAGCTGTTAGCAGGTACAGGCACCAAATCTGGATCCAAACGGCTTTCATCCCCAACCTCATATGGCCCATCATCATAAAAGCCCATTTCCAGAAGAGTGTTGTTTTTTTGCTCTACTCGCACAATTCCTGTAAGAATAAAGCATACGCACAAGAGGAAATGAGATCTGGTCTGGAATAGCAAATTAAACCAGAACCTCTTCTCTTAAACAGTAAAAAAAAATATGCACTACGCAATTACTTAAAAATAATTTTAAAATAATGACCACCTCACATAACTCTGACAACATAAAACATGTTTAAGAATACAGGGATCCCTCATTTTCCACGGTTAATTGGGACCGAGATCCCCACGCGACCATCGAAATCCCGCAAAGTAGGATCACCCCCCCACACACACACTGACGTATACATACATGTATGTGCATACAATATCAATAAATACATATTCAATGCTATAAATGCTTATAATAACAACTAAACTTTAAAAAAATAACAATGTAAATAAAATATAAATACACACACATACAGATGGAACTACATGAGAAGAACACCACACATACATACACGCATGCGCGCAGATGCAACAATGTAAGTACAGACGCTCCCCAGCTTACAAACGAGTTAGGTTCCGGCCGGTTAGAAGAATTTGTTTGTAAGTCTTTACAGGGCATTCTTTAGAGGGGAACATATGTTTAAACCTTGTATAAATAATCTATACGAGTTTGTACTGTATACGATCTCTCTCTCTCTCTCTCTCTCTTACTCTCTCTCTCTCTCTCTAATCATCTGTACATATGATTATGTCCTGTGTTTAAACTCCTGGTTCCTCTCAAGCACAGCACAGCAGATCTGATCAGATTTACAGAGAGTTTCACTCTTATCCAGTTCATTATAATACTGGAGTCAATTTGTTTCTTCTTTGAAAGTTTTGGAGTTCAGAAATGTATTGTGCTGCTTCTCTTCCCGAATCTCCGTGTCAGCCACGCCCCTCTGCTGGAGCCTAGTATTAAGTGTACCTCAGGATAATGTTTAATCATATTTCATACTTATATTCATGATATATATTTCTATAGATTTATTACATTTCTATTTGTTCGTCAATTTAATTTCACTTTCACTCTCAGCCCTGTTTGTATCTCCGGATGGTTTTGATGAGTGAATTTGGGTTGTTTTTTGTTTTGTGTTGGTTTAGGGTTTGTTTGGGATTTTTTGCATAATTGGCCTGTTTTTGTGGCAATTTCCTTAACTTTTCCCCTATTCTTCCTTAATTTCCTTATTTTTTATTTCGATGAATAGGGGAAAAAGTTAAGGGAAATGCCACAAAAACAATGCCAATTATGCAAAAAAAAAAAAAAAAAACCCTAAACCAACACAAAACAAAAAACAACCCAAAATCTCTCATTTAAACTGTCCGGAGATATGAAGAGGGCTGAGGGGTGTTTTTGTGGCATTTTCCTTAACTTTTCCCCCTATTCTTCTTTAATTTCCTTGTTTTTTTAATGCGATGAATATTCATTTATTTACTTTTTAAAAAAAACGCGATGCACTGAAGCTGCATTAATTGAAGCACGATGTAGCGAGGGGTCCCTGTATTAGTGTTTAATTTGTGAATTTCTTCATCAGAATAATAAGATTTACAGTGAAACTGTGAGATACTGTGTGACAGAAAACCAGGATGGTTTCCTGGTTTTCATTTTCTAATTATCACAGCACAGTAGTACAAGCCCTGTGATCAGCTGGTGTCCCATCTGGAGTGCATTCTCTCCCAGTGGCGGAAACTAACGATAATTACTATGGTTCCTCTTTCACAAACTGCTTCATTAAAACAGAACCTAAAAATTGGAAGATCTAACAGCTCACCCACTGGTCACATTGGGAAACATATTCCCTCCTTAAAACACCTAATCTTCAATTACCTTTCCAGTTGTATGCGCCTGGGGCTCCAAAGATGACGTAATGGTAGTCTTTAGAGAATGTTGCAGCCAGCCCTTGCTGACAGGCACCAAACCTTTCGTGACTTCTGGCCCGACCTTCACAGAATTTCCAGTTGCCCCCATCTTCATCTGACTGGCCATCAATGCTGAAATCTTGACTGAGTACATAGCACCGCCCAGTAATATCCTGTGACTCCTGTGGCGTGTTCACAAAAAGTCGTCGTTGGTATCGATGAGCGCACGTCTGCAGAAGAATGGACAAAACAAACACACTTGTAGTTACTAAAGACACACCATTGTATGTGTTGTATTAAATCATATAAAGGGCTGAAATGCTGTTGTATTATTGTGACTGTGAAACATACCACAATCTTGCCCCCTGGGCCCTGACTCTGAACAGTCACCCCCATCCACTGATTCTCTTTACTCTCCACATGCATATCAGCTAATAGAATATTAAAATAAAACATCATTCTTACACTTGATTTCACTGTCAAATATTATAATGTTTAAAAAAAAGTGTGGTCATATCACTTTGTGAACTTTGTCTGTCTTGTTTAAGTGAGCAGTTAATAAAATAAATAACATTTACACATTCATTCTCATTATACGCAATAACTCTAAAGTTTAATGATAAATAAAAAAGCTGTTTAAAAGTCATAATATGTATTTAAATTTTTTGTTATTAATTTATTCATTGTATTGACATCTTGTATTTTTAAAGTAGGGTCTGAGCCACTGAATTTTTGTGAAATGATAGCAATGAAAATTTTAAAGTCATCCAAAAAAACTAACCCTCGTTGTCAAATTCAATCCGATTGCAGTCATCTGTATGAGTGGTGATGTCACAGCTGTACAAACCCCCAGTGATGTTTGCACGTTGATTGGATAAAGCTTTGGCTCTGGGAGCTCCAATCAGAAGTCTAAAAAAAACAACACATTTAAGATGTTATTGATTCATTTTTTAAAAGTTGCTAATACATCTTCTTTTCCTTTCGGCTTTAACAATTTTTTCAGGGGTCGCTACAGTGAATCATCTGATTCGCATATTTGATTTGGCATTCGATTTGGCATTGGATGCCCTTCCTGACACAACCCTTTTTAGCAAGGGGCTGAAACACTCTGACGGCTATGCAGCTACTCTTTATGAAAGTCAGCAATGGTTCTTTTACATGAACCTCTCACCATAGACAGTGAGAGACATGGCCGGCCTTTGCTAACCCAGTTAGCTGCACTAGGGGGGGGACAGTGACAACCTTGTGGAGAGCGGGACTCGAACCCCCAACCTTTGGATCAGCGATCCAGCGCCCTTTACCACCAGGCCACCACTGCCCTAAAAGTTGCTGATACATACATACAAATAACATCCAAGTTGATGTATGCCAAGTAGACAGCAGACACTTTATGGAGGGTTTGCAAAGTACCTCTCTACCAATATATTGCTGTTTAAATGACTTTGAACGTTTGTATTATGGAGAGGGAGGAACTGTTTGATGATCAGGAATGTTGACAGTTTATATTAGCACCAGCTCACAGTCTCCTTCTCCCTTCAAGCAGATGGGCTAGGTTAATAATTTATGCACTCCCATGTTATCACACTCAAAGAAAATACAGACAGCACGAACTACAAGGAAGAAATATGATAAATGCTATTTAAATCTAGATGCACGTCCTGCAAGAATAGTTATTACCACTACACAAAGAAAGACAGATCAGCCACATGGTTTCATGATGGCAAGTATACACACACACACACACACACTCACACAAATCTATCTATCTATGTCTACATCCAATCACAAGGAATGGACATCGATCCCTGAAGCTTGAATGATGCTCATACAGGGATTGTCATGGCTGTGATCACTATGATCTACCGTATGGTTCGCCGGGCCACATACAGACTCACTCACACCTACACGCAATTTGAAACTGCCAATTAACCTACTGTGCATGTTTTTGGACTGTGGGAGGAAACCGGAGTACCCAGAGGAAACCCACGCAAGCACAGGGAGAACATGCAAACTCCACACAGAAACATCCAGGCCTGGAATTGAACCCAGGCCT
>CM045729.1:53071079-53116079 GCA_024760905.1 Plotosus lineatus | reverse complement strand
GTCCAAGATGGCGTCAGGTCAAGATGGCGTCCCTGTCCAAGATGGCGTCAGGTGAAGATGGCGTCCCTGTCCAAGATGGCGTCAGGTGGACCTGTCCAAGATGGCGCTTGAGTGAAGGCGACATGAACGACAGCTCAGTTGTTAGCCAATGAGAGGCCAGCGGTGCGGGATGTTTGAACATTATTGATGGGAGAGCAGCTCGTGCATTATTTGAATGGCGCATTTGAATTTTTAAGATGGAGCTTTTGTAATATGAACTTGTTCCGTATCCTGAGACAAAAATTTTAGGAAAATGCTTTTCATAACCTGAATTTTTCGTTTGGTGAGCCTTTCCTCAGGTGAGGTACCACTGTATTTTTGAGAACAGTTACATTGCCAAATCTATAAAAATAAAAGGTTGGCTCAATACTTTTGCACCGTACTGTCTGTTTAAGATACAAGTAACTTATCGTTCCACCCACACAAAATATAATTAAAACACTCCCAACAGCAGGACCATTCGGCAAGTCCAATATATTAAAACAATATATTAACCCATATGCTCTTCCACCCATATTTGTCCCTGAGAAGAGGGGAACCCATCACCAAATTTGGTGATCCTATGTAATTCCTTTCAAAGTTATTACACTACCAAGTTGTACAGACAATAGAAATCACAAATAATGTTATCAAAGTCTTATGATGACTTATGTGCAGGGATCCCAGCAAGGTTTAGAAAAAAAATAGAGGAAACGGGTTCAGAAATAGAAGAAATGAAATATTTCAGCTGGGGGTCAATGGGGCCGCAGGGCCCTTGAAGCTGAAAAAAACAGCGGAATCTCATACTGAAGGTTCAAGCCAGCATTTTGATAAAATTAATCTGTGTTACTTGAAACTAATTCAATTTTAATGTGATAAATAACAACAGCAAAATCATGTGAACAAAATACAGGGATCCCTCACTTTTTGTGGTTAATTGGGACCAAGATCCCCCGCGACCGTCGAATTCCGCGAAGTAGTATCGACCCCCCCCCCGACTGACGTATACGTATGTCTGTCTGTCTTCCTTTCGGCTTTTTCCCTTTTACTTGGGAGTCGCCACAGTGAATCATCTGATTCGCACATTTGATTTGGCAGAGGTTTTTACGTCGGATGCCCTTCCTGTCACAACCCTTTTAGCAAGGGACAGAAACACGCTGACGGCTTTGCAGCTACTCTTTACGAAAGTCAGCAATGGTTCTTTTACATGCCTCTCACCATAGACAGTGAGAGACATGGCCCGCCTTTGATAACCCAGTTAGCTGCATTGGGGGGGACTCGAACCCCCAACCTTTGGATCAGCGATCCAGCGCCCTATACCACTAGACCACCACTGCCCCCTATATATATATACATGTATATGTGTATACAATATCAATAAATACATATTCAATGCTGTAAATGCTTATAATAACAATTAAACATTCAAAAATAATGCACAAGCTGTAAATAAAATATAAATACACACATACAGTTTTATGTACATACATACATACACACAGATGCGCGTGCACACATTCAGATGCGCACCTCACATAAAAATGTAAGTAGTTTTGTTGGGGGGGGTCTTGGGTTGTTTTTTTTGTTTTTGTTTGGGTTTTTTTTTGCATAATTGGCCTTGTTTTGCACTATTTTAATTAACTTTTCCCCTATTCTTCCATAATTTTATTATTTTTTAATTTGATGAATATTTAAAAAAAAAAAAACCACGCTGCACTGAAGCCGCATGAATTGAAGCGTGAAGTAGCGAGGAATCACTGTATTACATTTGTATCACACACCATAAAATATTGACTTGTTATACAAGGTAGACATTTTAAGATGTTACTTTGAAAGTATTGAAATCCAAGTTTTATATCAGAATGTACCTTTAATTTCAGTTGACTTTTGTTTATTCCCAGGGAAAAAAATCTTGGTAGAAGTTGGTTTAATAGAGAGCATGCATTACTCCAACTCTTTGAAAAAGTTGTTGAATTTAGCACGTCACTGAGAGGAAACATTGGCATTTACTCGCCGTAAATGGCAAACTTAGGTCTCCCAAATATTGCGACATAGTGGAAACAGACCAGTCATTATAATAGACAGAAATCTCTACTTTTCATCTATGAACTCAGAGCCCACTAATCTGCTTTCTGGCATGTGTTCTTTCAGATGAGTGGTCAGCTAAGCTGTGAGGACCAAGAATGCTATATAGTATTCTTACTGGGCCACTCAGGCTTAATGATGAATGAGGAACTTCATGCAGAACAAAAGGATTATAGTCATTGTTCACTATTTTCCTAGAGTCTGATTCATCATTGGCCTAGTCTTGGTCGTGTCCATAGACCCATACTCAATATGCTCTCTCCCACTCCTGAGCAAAAAAGGTTGGGTACTAATGCAATTACTTCATATATACGTCACCAGAAATGCTCCAGCATCAACTGAATTTGTTACATATGCAATTTGGGAATATGAATATTGCCCCATGAAGCCAGCAAAGCACAACAAACCACGACATACAATATATATACAATTTAATAATATGAACAAAATAAGACAGAATAATAACATTGTTTAAACCTAAAAACAAAACACAAATTGAATGAGGGTCCCACAATAAAGATAGTCACCAAGCAGCTGCAGTATGGCAAATTTAGAGGCGGCGCGTGCCAGCGGTAAAAGGCTTGGAATCCGTGTCGAAAGAAACGAATGATGAAGCTCTTTGTGTTGGCTGTGGATGGGCACAGAGGATGGACCTGGGGTGATGGAGTCTTGAACGACGAAACTTGGACGAAGCGCATTGGCTGATTCGCCTTAGATGGGTTTCCTTAGATGATCTATGCCAGCCGGTCGGCAATGGGTCCTAATATAACCTCCCCAAAGTTTGGGAAAATTCCATTCTAGAATTTTCTAAATCACCTCACCCGCCACAGGGCGCATGCGCAACTCGGTCCATCTCAAAGGTTTCCTAATGCAATGGTTCTCAAATAATGGGGAGCGCCCCCCTGGGGGGCCATGGTGCGATGCCGGGTGGGGGGATGGGGGGGGTGGCGTGTGACCCCAGGGAAAGTGCTTTTTTCGTATTAGGATAACGTGTAATTCTACATCCACTACAGCAGGTGGCAGTGGCGTCCGCACTGTCAGAGTGTGCCCAGAGCTAAAATAAGAAGTGAAGTTAATAAACCCACCATGGAAATTTTTAACAGGGACCGAAAGAGAAGGAGAGAGACGGAGACAGTGAGAGAAACGAAAGTCTCCTGAAAGTTAAGTTGAGGGGGGGTATGATGAAAAGTTGTGCACTGCGAAATGTGCTCATTGTTCCATTAATCTGGACTTAATCATTTTGACAAAATAAATGAATAAATAATAATAATAATAATAATAATAATAATAATAATAATAAAAATAAAAATTATTTTATTTATTTTTGTTTTGTAGGTTAAAGTGTTTTATATATTGTGCTCCTGAGTTAATATTGCTGATCAGTTTGAATTTATTATTATTTATTGATTTTATTTTTCAGTATTGAATGGTCAAAAATGTTTACAGTTTAAATAATGATACTTTTTTATTTCAGGCAAATTAATGCACTTTAAATCTTTTTGTTTGAAAACTAAAAAAATGTTAAGATATTCTTTGTTGGAAATTGATCTATATTTCTTCCTTTTTTGTTCAGTTCAGTTCATTTTCTGTAACTGCTTCATCCTAATTAGGGTCGTGGGGAGGCTGGTGCCCATCCCAGCCAAGTCAGGGCAAGAGCAGAGTACACCCTGGACAGCTTGCCAGGCCATCGCAGGGCAGAAACACGCTGACGACTTTGCAGCCTACTCTTGTCGAAAGTCAGCAATGGTTCTTTTACATGCGTCTCACCATAGACAGTGAGAGACATGGCCGGCCTTTGATAACCCAGTTAGCTGCACTGGGGGGGACAGTGACAACCTTGTGGAGAGTGGGACTCGAACCCCCAACCTTTGGATCAGCGATCCGGTGCCTTATACCACTAGACCACCACTGCCCCTACCTTTTTTTTTTCCTTTTTCCTTTTTTGTATTCCATAATAACAATAATAAGGATTTATTATGTGACTAAGGATACAATGTTATGCAGAGTTATAACAATTTTTAGAAAAATAACACTATTTATATATGGGGGGGGGGGGGGGGGGGAATGCCTTACTCTTCTTGGGGGGGGGCGACAGAAAATAATTGAAGCACTGCCCTAATGGAAAATTCCAGACCCAAAACAGCCACCATGTGTCACTATTTACAGCACATTAACTGAATATAATTATATACAGTACAACTTTATCCACTCACATTTATATTTACATTTACACCTTTATTTACATGCCCATAATAAATTTACAACTTCATTATTGTGATATAGGGCAGTGGTGGCCTGGTGGTAAAGGTGCTGGATCACTGTTCCTAAAGTTGGGAGTTCAAGTCCCATTCTCGACATGTCACTGTCCACCTAGTGCAGCTAACGGGTTATTAAAGGCCGACCATGTCTCTCACGGTCTATGGCGTGAGGCATGTAAGATAACCATTGCTGACTTTCGACAAGAGTATCTACAATACCTGCGATAGCCTGGCAAGCTGTCCAGGGTGTACTCTGCCCTTGCCCGGAGTCGGCTGGGATGGGCGCCAGCCTCCTTGCACCCCTTATTAGGATTAAGCGGTTACAGAAAATTAATGAAAGAATTGTGGTATAATTGTAATTTCAAAATAAATATAGTATGAGTTCATAGTCAACAAACACAGACCCTGATTCATGTAAACAAAAACCACCAGGCTAAACCCAAACCCACCCAGATATTTACAGCCATATGAAGTTAGCAGAGAAATTAATATTTAATTCAAGCAGGAGTTTAAAATAACACAAAAATGTTATGTTCTCTGGGCAGTGCTGGCCCAGTGGTAAGGTGCTGGACTACTGATTCCAAGGTCAGGGAGTTCAAGCCCTATTGTCAACGGGTTGTCACTGCTGTCCTCCCAGTGCAGCTAACTGGGTTATCAAAGGCCAGCCATGTCTCTCACTGTCTGTGGTGAGAGGCCTGTAAAAGAACCATTGCTGACTTTGGTCAGTGTAGTTACAAGTGTAGCTACAAAGCCGTCAGCGTGTTTCTGTCCCTTGCTAAAAAGGGTTGTGTCAGGAAGGGCATCTTTAGTCAAGAGTAACTGCATCGCCATCAGCGTGTTTCTGCCCTGCGATGGCCTGACAAGCTGTCCAGGGTGTATTCTGCCCTCACACAGAGTAATTTTAGATGGGTGCCAACCTCCCTGCAACCCTAACTAGGATTAAGTGGTTCAGAAAATGAATGTTCTAGTTCTAGTTCAAAATAAATAAATAAATGAAAAATCAGTTAAATCTACAATACTGCTTAGTTGTGATTGCGGATTCCTTAGTCTTTGTAAATCAGTATTCAGTGAGAGGGTAGAAATATAAATCAGTGAAAGCTTTTTGCATCGGACACTGACAATCATGATAACATACTGAAACAAATGTCAGTGTTGCTGTTTTAAATGGTATAATTCTAATCCAATGATTTACTACAATTTTAAGAATAATTACCCAAAAGCATTACCTTCGTCTGTTGGTTGGATTGATTTTTTTTTTACCCCAATAATCAGAAATATGACAAAATCTCAACATTGACAACGATAGGTTGGTAATTTATGTGCACTGGTCAGAACTATTCTATATATTAAGTTGTGCATATCTTTTTGTATTGGTTCTTTACACACTGTACACAACTGGGGATTTTTCCCCACATCCAGATGGTTGGCTGCAGCTTGTTAAAGTCCATCACTTTCCCTATTTACATTTCCCCATTTTCTACTCCTTTATTGAAACTGACAATTTTACCACAAACAAGAGTTCAGTGCAATTATTTTTAATGAACTGTAGACCATGGACAACATTTATTCTGCAAGGAAATTACTACAAGGCAAAATTATAACAGCTGGCCGATAAACACTTGTCATCAGTGGTCATCAAGGTCTTACTGAAATGAACAGACGCTATAGTCCACTGTATAGTCACAGAAGGTTTATTGGTTCTGGTCTTACAATCAAGGCTGCTTTTGGTCAAGCTAGTTAAGTTTTTAAAGAATTTGTTACAGCCATTAACAAACAGAGCTTGATCGTTCAAGTGCGCAAGTGCAAGTACGCAAGTGCACTTGCTCACTTGAAAGATCAAATGTCCAGATAAGACGCGCTTCGTCTCACAAGCTCCGTTTGTCAGCTGAAACAAACCCCTCACATTCATAGTGGTAGGACTTAAGAAGCGCGCTTTAATTGAGGTGAGCGTGCGGTTTGTGTTTACAGGGAGTAAATAAGATTACTTAATTTATGTATGAACTGCATTCAGTCCGAGCAGCTCAGCCACTCCTCTCAGCCGGAGTGTGAAAAAGCAGACACACACAAACATGCTAAACATTAACTTAGGCACTGTACTGGAATAATAATTGAAAAAGACTTTATTACTACAGCTTTACAACAGGTCAGATGATTATTCCTCTTCAGGCACTTCAGAGGAAACTGTCGTTTCTTCAGGAGAAAGTCTTATTTCTTCAGAAGAGACGGCGCTTAGCCTGCGTTTGAGTGGCATCATAGAGCTTAACTGGATAATATAAGTATGCTGAATAATGTTTATATATTTTATTAATAAGTATCACAGTAAAAAAATTAAATTTTTTCTTAATCATTACTACATTAATACTGTATTTATGAGTAAGACTGTCTATACAATGTGTTTAAGAAGCATATTTTAGCGCATGTAATAGATACATAGTATTTTACTTCCAGTTGCTCATTCGCGCATGTAATATGGAGTTTTACACGCATGTGGTTTTACTTCCGGATACAGAACTCGCGGATTATCTTCATTCGTGGGAGGGGCCGGAACCGAGCCCCCGCGAATATCAAGGGCCTACTGTGTATATTATTTTTACACACACACACACACACACACACACACACACACACACACACACAGTGGTAACTCACCTTACGAAAGTCCCAACAAACGAAAAATCCAGGTTACGAAACGCATTTACCTAAAATTTCCGTCTCTGAATATGAAACAAATTCATGTTCTGAAAGCGCCATCTCAAAAATTCAAATAATGCGTGAATTGCTCTCCCATTGCCTATCTCCCAACATCCCGCCCCATTGGCCTCCCATTGGCTAGGAGGGATGACAGCTCCCTCCCATTGGCTATTATGGAGCTGCATCTCTATAATATCCATGATGCTTTTCGTGTAAAGGACAGAGTTCTTGTTGTTTCGTGAGTTTTTCGAGTGTGCTCATTGCAACTTTATTTTTTGGCTCAGGCTTTTAACCTTGCATAAACATTTGTAAGATTATAACTCTGCTAAGAAGACAAGGTCAACACGAAGTAAGTACTTAAAGGGTATGCTTTTATAATTTTTAAAGGGTAGTATTGGGGGCCTTGGAATGAATCACGCATTTTACATGTAAAATGTGGTTCTACTTACGAAAAAGGCTCTGGAACGGATTAATTTCAGAAGATGAGGTACCACTGTGATATATATATATATATATATACACACATACACACACACACACACACACACACACACACACACACACACACACACACACACGAAGGTCTAAAGATCCCTGGAATTACTGTACTTTGTGTACCATTATGCTTCACTGTTTGTTTGTTCAATCCACAACAGTTATATATTATTAAGAGCTATGGTATCACAATTTGCTTGCAGATTTTAGAAGATTGGTCCGATCTGTCTATCTATAACCAACTCCTTTATGCCATTCAGATCGACGGTAACAGGTAGATATCCAACTTCATCTAAACAAACTGAGTCCCCGCCCCCCCTTCTACATTGATGGAGAGGAAATAGAGAACTTCATGGTTCTTGAAGTCCACATCTCTGCTGACTTCACCTGAACTACAAACATCTCTCACCAGGTGAGGAAAGCACAAAGTATATAGTTTCTCAAAAAGCACCAACAAGCCCTCATACCCAGACCCCTACTGACAAACTTTTACCGAAAATCTTCTAACCTACTTTGTACAGTGTGGTTCAGCAGCTGTACTGCAAAGGACAAGAAGTTTCTGCAGCGGCTTGTGAGGACGGCAGAGAAAATAGCTGGAACTACACCTCCCAGTGGCATTTACACTGGCAGCCTTCAAATGAGAGCCAGTGGAATTATCAGGGACCCCTCACACCCTGGACATCCCCTTTCTTCCCTATGGAAAAGGTAAACGACACTAAAAACAAAAACTTAAAGACTCAAGACCAGTTTTTACCCACAAGCTGTTGAACACATAACCCCACCACCATCACACACATGCTGACTGAATAACCACCATTCAGTCCATCTTCCTGAATAGTGCAATACATTACTCATATTTAGAGCAGGCCGCGAACACCATATAATAGAGTATCAGGCACCTTATGATTAAAAAGCTCTCTCTCTCTCTCTCTCTCTCTCTCTCTCCCTGTGTATACCATGCACCTTTAACATATCAAGCACCCTTCGTTGTAGATGTGAATATGTAGATAGATGTATGTGTTTGCATATACAAGATATATGTATGTATATATGTATGTATGTATGTGTCTACATATGTACATATAGGTCTATGCAAATATATACAGTGCCTTACAAAAGTATTCACTCTTTCTTTTTACCCATTTTGTTACATTACAATCTGTGATTTAAATTATTTTTTATCTGAATTATATGTGATGTGTCTGCACAAAAGAGTCTAAGTTGGTGAAGTAAATGACAAAACCCTATATAAGAGGAATTCTTACAAATAAAAATCTAAAAATTGGCATTTACATATGTATTCAGCCATATTCTATGAAGCCGCATAAAGGTCTGGTACAACCAATTACCTTCAAAAGTCACATAATTAGAGAAATTAAGTCTGTGTGCAATCTATGTGTCACATGAGCTGAAAGTATAAAAACCTTTTCTGAAAGGCCCCAGAGGCTACAGAACTAATAAGAACGAGGCAAAAACACCAATGAAGACCAAGGAGCTTTCCAAACAACTCGGGGACAAAGTTGATGAGAAGTACAAGTCAGGGTTGAGTTATAAAACAATATCCAAATCTTTGATGATCCCTCATAGCACCATCAAATCAAATCATCTTCAAATAGAAAGAATACACAACAAGCCTGCCAAGAGAGGACTGCCCACCAAAACTCACAGACCGGGGAAGTAGGGCATTAATCAGAGAGGCACTCCATAGAGTTAGGCTTGGAAAAGACACCAGAAAAAAGCCATTACTCAGTGTTCAAATTAAGAACGCATGTTTTGAATTTGCTAAAACTCGTGTGGGCGACTCCACAAATGTATGGAGGAATGTTCTCTGGTTATAAGAGACTAAAATTTAACTTTTCGGCCACTAAGGAAAACACTATCTCTGGTGCAAACACAACGAAAATGTTCACCCCAAGAACACCATCCCCATCTATGGTAGTGGCAGCATCATGCTGTGGGGATGTTTTTAAGCAGCAGGGACTGAGAAACTGATCCGAGCCAGGGGAAAATGGATGGTACTAAATACAGGGACATTCTTAAGCAAAACCTGTTTCAGTCTGCCAGTGATGAGAGACTGGGATGGAGTTTCACCTTCCAGTGGGACAATGACCCAAAGCATAGTGATAAAGCAACACTACATTGGTTTAAGGGGAAACATTTAAATGTGTTGGAATGGCCTAGTCAAAGCCCAGCTTAACAATAAATCTCCAAATGAGAATCTGTGATCAGACTTGAAGCTTGCTGTTCACAAGCAGAAACCATCCACTATGAAGAAGTTCAAGCAGATTTGCTTTGAAAAATGTGCAAAAATCCCAGTGACAAGCTCATAGAAACTTATCCAAGGTGACTTGCGGCTGTTCTTGCCACAAAAGGTGGCTCTACAAAGTATTGACTTTGGGTGGTGAATAGTTATGTAGGCTGAAGTTTTGTTACGCAATTTTGTCTTATTTGTTATATGCGTCACAATTATTAAAAAAAAACACACACACACACATCTTTAAAGTTGTAGCTATGTTCTGTAAATAAAATGTTGCAAAATTTCAAACAATCCATTTTAATTCCAGGTTGTGGGGTAATAAAACATGAAAAACGCCAAGGAGTGAATACTTTTGCACAGTAAATAGCCTTGCAATCAATTCCTGTAATTCCTTTGTTGTCTTTTGTGCACTATTTCTTCATTCATTCATTTTCTGGGTGAGGGCAGAGTACAGTGCCATTGTTCTTTTACAGGTCTCTCACCATAGACAGTGAGAGACATGGCCAGTTTTTGGTAACCCAATTAGCTGCACTGGAGGGAGACAGCATTTAGAACTTGATAGTGGGGCCTTAACCCCCAATCTTGGGAGTATTAATCACAAAGCCACCGGGCCACCACTGCTTCACTGTATTTATACACAAACTCTATTCATGCAACCGTTGACAATAAATATCTCTTTATCTTCAAAATCATTCATCATCCCAATTGGTCAGGTATTGAATTTTATTTTGTATATTTATTCTAACATCTAACACGTATCATTTATGATAAAGTATGTTTATTTCAAATAATATGCGAATCACACACCCTGTTTTCCCTGATATAGACTCATGGGTACACCCAGTTCTTTACATGTCTTGTACACATCACAAGACAGCTGTGGAATTCCAAGCCTCCATAAAACCAGTAAATATAATAAACTCTACTTTACACCCAACTATTAATGAAATCTGATTCCGGGTTCAATGTGGCCTGTTACTGAGTCAAAGTTAATTAGTTCAGTTATCAAATGTACAGTATACGTAATTGTTTTTGACAATATATTTATTTTCACAAACCCATTTAGCCACATATCATCTTTCAAACTAATGAGTTGCTAAAAGAACTTCAGCATAAGAGTAAGAAGGTCCCGGTTTTGAGTGAGAAGCCTGGAGAAGGACTTTCTGTGTGGAATTTGAATGTCCTCCAGTGTTTGCACGGGTTTCCTCTGGATGCTCCAGTTTCAAAAGGCATTCACATTAGGCTGTTTGAACATTCTATATTGCCCCTAGGTGTGAATGAATGAACAGGGTGTGTGTCTCGGCAAACTGTTCAGGGAGTACCCCCATCTTTGCCCTGGGACAAACGCCAGCCTCCTTGCGACCCTAATAATGGATATACATTACAGTGATCCCTCGCTACTTCATGCTTCAGTTTCTGTGGCTTCAGTGCATTGTGGGTTTTTCAATAATATCCATCAAAAAATAAAAAATAAGGAAATTAAGGAAAAATAGGGAAATTTTTTTAAGGAAAATGCCACAAAACAAGGCCAATTATGTAAAAAAACAAAAAACAAAAAACAACCCAAACCCCCCCAACAAAACTACTTACATTTTTATGTGTATGTATTTATATTTTATTTACATCTTGTGCATTATTTTTGAATGTTTAATTGTTATTATAAGCATTTATAGTGTTGAATATGTATTTATTGATATTATATGGATAGGGTGCAGGATCGCTGATCCTAAGGTTGGGGGTTCGAGTCCCCATGGGGTTGTCACTGTCCCCCCCCAGTGCAGCTAACTGGGTTATCAAAGGCGGGCCATGTCTCTCACTGTCTATGGTGAGAGCTTCATGTAAAAGAACCACTGCTGACTTTCGTAAAGAGTAGCTGCAAAGTCGTCAGCATGTTTCTGTCCCTTGCCAAAAGGGTTGTGACAGGAAGGGCATCCGACGTAAAAACCTCTGCCAAATCAAATGTGCGAATCAGATGATTCGCTGTGGCGACTCCCGAGTAAAAGGGAAAAAGCCGAAAGGAAGACAGACAGACATCAGTCAGGGGGGATTGATCCTACTTCGCGGAAATCGGCAGTCGCGGGGGTCTCGGTCCCCATTAACCGTGGAAAGTGAGGGATGTTTGCAGATGACATCGTGATCTGTAGTGAGAGCAGAGAACAAGTGCAGGAAAATCTAGAGAGGTGGAGGTATGCCCTGGAAAGGAGAGGAATGAGGGTTGGCCTCAGAAAATCAGAGTACATGTGTGTGAATGAGAAGGACCCAGGAGGAACGGTGATGTTACAGGGAGCAGAGATAACGAAGGTGGAGGATTTTAAGTACTTAGGCTCAACAATCCAGAGCAATGGAGAGTGTGGAAAAGAGGTGAAGAAGCGTGTGCAGGCAGGCTGGAATGGTTGGAGAAAAGTATCCGGTGTGATGTGCGATAGGAGAGTGTCAGCAAGAATGAAGGGAAAAGTGTACAAGATGGTGGTGAGGCCAGCGATGTTGTATGGCTTAGAAACAGTGGCGCTGAGGAAAAGGCAGGAGGCCGAGCTGGAGGTAGCGGAGATGAAAATGTTGAGGTTCTCCCTGGGAGTAACGAAGATGGATAGGATCAGAAATGAGTATATCAGAGGGACAGCCCACGTAAGATGTTTTGGAGACAAAGTCAGAGAGGCTAGATTGAGATGGTTTGGACATGTACAGAGGAGGGATAGTGAGTATATTGGCAGTAGGATGCTGAGGTTGGAACTACCAGGCAGAAGGCCTCGAGGAAGACCGAAGAAGAGATTTATGGATGTGGTGAAGGAAGACATGAAGGTCGTTGGAGTCAGAAAAGAAGATCACGGAGGACAGGGTGAGGTGGAGGCGGATGATTTGCTGTGGCGACCCCTGAAGGAGCAGCCGAAAGTAAAGAAGAAGAAGAAGATATATATATATATATATCTTCTTCTTTTACTTTCGGCTGCTCCCTTCAGGGGTCGCTACAGCAAATCATCCGCCTCCATCTCACCCTGTCCTCTGCATCTTCTTTTCTGACTCCAACAACCTTCATGTCTTCCTTCACCACATCCATCTTCGACGTCTTCGACCAACAGTAGTCCAATTTCCATCAGCACCCTGTTGATTGACAGCACTGATGGCGGTTGTTGTTAACCTGGGCCTCGACCGATCCAGTATGGGGGTAATACTTCTGATTTGCATCATAAAAGTTTGGCATTGGTTTTACGTCGGATGCCCTTCCTGACACAACCCTCTGCATTCCTCCGGGCTTGGGACAGGCATGAGGGGGAGAGACACTGGTTAGTGCCCCCCACCTCAAGAAGATATATATATACACACACACACACACACACACACACACACACACACACTAGTATAGTATGTTATACAAAGCATTTCAGACTTAAGGTTATGGTTAAAATGTTCATGCTTGTCTACCCAAAAACCCAAATGCAACATCTTCTGGGTGGGCCTGTATTCTTTCACATTTGGCAACTGGAACTCCAATTTTGTTCCTCAAACTGACACTATGTCAGCTACACCTGGCTCCTTACTGTCATAAAGTTTGGTAGTCAGACCACCATGCAGTCTGGAGGAACCTCATCCACCAACCAGAACCAGAAGGAGACCTCAGAAAGTTAATCAAGTTAATTAAGTGTTCAGTGTCCAATGTGCAGTTATTGCAATGAAAGCATTTCGGATATCAGTCTAAATCTAAATGAAACCATTCAACTGTACAGTGTGTAATGTTCCCTATCACATTTATTAAATCTTATCAGTACTAATGATTACTAATCAACGTGTTTATTGCAGTCTACGGGGGGGTGGGGGGGGGGTCGAAACTCTTTGGAGGAGGAGAGAATGCCAGGGTCAGGACCAGGGTGACTTCTATGGGCTGTTCTGTATTCATTCAAACAACGAATGCTTTTCGAGTCCCCTCCATACGGCACATGGCTGAGTCAGACTAGCCAGAGCACAGACGCACAAAGAGGAAAACAGGTGCAGGGCTGGCGTGGACCACAGGGATCAGTGGCCCTCTCCCTGCCTTAAAGGCTTTCAAAGTCTCATTCGTTTACACACACACACACACACACACACACACACACACACACACACACACACTGTATTATTAATTTCATAAATAACTATCATCATTACTCACATTCTCTTATCCACTGGTTGGAGCTGCCGGTGCAGCGCAAGAGAAAAACCAAAAAGACTGCCAGGGTCCCCGTTCTTCCTCAACACGTTTTTTGTGTCCAAGTTAAATGCATACACGCCTGCCCATAATATCAAAAACAGAAAAATCCACAATCCAAAACCCTGCATGGTGTTTGTAGGTGTGCAGAGGGAACAGCGCCGAGTGTTTCCCGGAGGCGCGCACTGCGCTTTATGCTTCACTGACAAGTTTTAGTGAGAAAGCTCCTCCTCAGGCTCGGTCCCAATCCACCACCATCCTCTCTTTATGCAACCTAAACTCTGTCCCAGCTCCCTGAGAGCAGCCCTTCAATCGCAATGTATACACACGTGGACTCCTGCTGAATTCATATCCAATGTGCTCAGCTGGAATCCAGAAACAGTTTGAAAAACAATTAAAGCTATTGGTAGGACTGGCTTATAATACTGATATAGTCTGTCGTTTCTTTTCATGGTTTTCACAACTTCACAGACATTTTTCTTGTCTGAATTTTTTAAAAGTTCAGCTTATCTTTCAGCATTACATCTAAAATACGGTATATTGTTTACCTTTTCTGATCATTTAACCGTGGAATAATTGAAATAGTGATTTTCATAATTGCATTTAAATTAGTTTAAATATGATATAATTTAAACATTTATTTTAGGGGATATGGAGTTCATTCAGTATGCATCAAATGCATCAGAGTGTGAACTGTACAGGTCTACATGGTAATCTACTTGGACAGTTATGGCCATTTCAGCAACATTACCCTGGGTCACAGATGGTAGTCAATCAACTGTGAATCTAATCAGCTGAATACATAAACCACAAACCCCCCCCCCCCCCCCCATCCACCCACCCACCCATCCACACACACACACACACACACAAAGTACACTGAACGTCTACCCCAGTCCACCTGCTATACACTAGAGTATTGCTCTTTAAATAACTTAAAACTGGAAAACTGTCCATTATGTATATATATATATATATATATATATACACACACACACACACACACACACATACAGACACATATATATATATATATATATATATATATATATATATATATGGTAGGCCTCCGTCAGTCCCGAAGGACTATGGCTGCGCTCTGGCTGGTATCCCGACTGGTGATACTCCCCAGTGTGCAGAGTCCGGGTAGGGAGTAATGAGGGACAGGCTGTTACCCAAGCAGCAAGTCCCCTGTCTCGGCGCCACCGGAAGGATCCAATGGAAAGGCAAGTACCGATACGACTGGGTTCCGGTGCAGGAGAGAATCTACGGTCAATTTAGAATGGCCAATTAACCTACAGTGCACGTCTTTGGATAGCGGGAGGAAACCAGAGCACCCGGAGGAAACCCGCACAAGCACGGGGAGAACATGCAAACTCCACACAGAAACGCCCAGGCCGGGAATCGAACCCAGGCCTTCTTGCTGTGAGGCGGACGTGCTAACCACTACGCCACCGTGCTGCCTATATATATATATATATATATATATATATATATATATATATATATATATATATATATATATATATATATATATATATATATATATATATATATATATATATATATATATATATATATATATATATATATATATATATATTAATATTCAATTACTTACACTTCAAAGTCATATTATTATGAATAATTATGTACTGAAGGAGAGGTAAATGTCACTGAATTGTCCATAAGGCGGTAGATTAAGAGGACTATTCGATTCGGCAATATCCACCAAACCTGAGCTGCATAATTGTTTTAATGTGTACTACACTGCAGCATCAGCACAAATAAAACTCATGCAAACAAAATGTTTATAGTTTTTGTATGTTTGTTTGTTTGTTTGTTTGTTTTTGTATTTTTAAAAACTATGGGAGACTTGGTCTAGGCTAAAAGCTAAACTTAGCTGGTCATTACATTCATTCTAAAGTATATTATTCCATAACAGAGTAGTGGTTAACACATCCAGCTCACAGAAAGAAGGTCCCAAGTTCAAGCAGGGACATTTCTTTGTGGAGTTTGTATGTTCTCCATGTTCTTGCATGGGTTTCTTCAGGGTTCTCTAGTTTCCTACCACAGTCAGAAGACATGCACTTTAGGGTATTTGGTTAATCCAAATATCCCCCCCCGTGTGTGTGTGCGTGTGTGTGTGTGTGTGTGTGTGTGTGTGTGTGTGTGTGTGTTTGGACCTTCAATAACCTGGCGAGCTATTCAGGGTGCACCCTGCATTTGCCCAGTGGTATCTGCTCCAGCCTATCCATGACCCAAGTAAGATTAAACAATTTGAAAAATGAGTGAGAATGATTAAGCAATTCTATGAAAAGTAAAATTTGTAATGAAAATATTTTATGGTACGTTCTTTTATGAAAATGCCCCCCACCACCAGCACCGAATGCAACTCCAACCGCATGCTCTCAGGAACTGGCCTTGGAGAAGTTATCAAAAACAGAAGTGCAGCAAGTGAACAAGGCTCACATCTAACCTACTTTTTTTAAGGTTCCAAGAAAATATGAGAAAACATTTTTTACATGTATGTATGATTATTTGGATACGGCTTGCTTTAACTGGCTGAGTCAAACCGATTCAAACATGTGTAGTACATACTAAAGAAACTATTTCTTACCAACTCTATATTATATAGCCTGACATATTTATAGTAAGATGGTCCTGTATCCTGGCAGCTTACTGGGTTATCAAAGGCCGGCCATGTCTCTCACTGTCTATGGTGAGAGGCATGTAAAAGAACCATTGCTGACTTTCGTAAAGTGTAGGCTGCAAAGCCGTCAGCGTCTTTCTGTCCTTTGCTTAAAGGGTTGTGTCAGGAAGGGCATCCGACATAAAAACCTATGCCAAACCAAACATGCGAATCATTCGCTGTGGCGACCCCTGAAAAAGGGAAAAGCCCAAAGGAAATCTCTCATCTCTCTGTCCTGTATCCTGGAGTAAAGTGTGATGTGTTAAGCCTGTTGGTGATCCAGTGGGACAATTTTACAAATAAGCCATGCATTTAGGGACACAAAACAAATGCAGCACGAACACATTAAATATTAGACATCCTGTATATGTGCACATGATGATTTAATCAGAAAATGCAAAACAAAAACAAGTACAGCTGTAGTTACTATATCATAAGTCAACCATAACACAATAGATATGTACAGAGGAGGGATCGTGAGTATATTGGTAGTAGGATGCTGAGGTTGGAACTACCAGGCAGAAGGCCTAGAGGAAGACCAAAGAGGAGATTTATGGATGTGGTGAAGGAGGACATGAAGGTAGTTGGTGTAAGAGAAGAAGATCCAGAGGATAGGGTGAGATGGAGGCAGATGATTCACCGTGGCGACCCCGGAAAAGAACAGCCGAAAGGAAAAGAAGAAGAATAACACAATAGAAATATTCCGAGAGGATATTGCAGTGTTCTGTTTATATGCCGGTTTTCTTACACTTTCGGCGGTTGAATGGTCTTTGTAACTTCAGAATGTTGAGTTCATGTTTGTTCGTCTTCCCTTGCTACCCACACTCTTGTCACATTATGTATCAGTGAATGACAGTGTTGTGCGCACTCTGCTGACTCAATATGTGGGCACAGACATTCCCCAAGTCTGACAGATGAGGAAGTAGCTGGCCCATTAGAAAGTGGGTCTGTCATGGATATCAAATAAAGTGCACAGGACACTGTCTAAGTATGTACTGTATTTGGTTTTAAGGATAAAGCCTTCATGAAACTCTCCTCATATAATCATTAAACTATTATGAAACAGTTTCGTCTTTACACAAAGCCATAAGGATTTATATAAGGGGTCCACTTTCAAAAACTGTGAATTCAAGTTTTGTAAAAAATAAATAAATAAATACATAAAATTATTACAACAACAACAATAACATTAACAATATTTTTTTTTATTATTATTATTAATAATAATAATAATAATAATAATAATAATAATAATAATAATAATAATAATAATAATAATAATAATTGTGTTCTTATCCTTTGCCTCTTTTTCAGGCACCTGCACATGTACCATTGATAGCTCCACTCTCAAATTCTAGCAGAAGATGTGAAACTTATCAGATAATTTCTACGCCTATAAAAATCTGATTTTTCTCAAAAGCTGACCAGCTCACCTTAGCAGGTTTTGCAACCGGACTCCTCATGTAGAATCCTAGTGCCTTGCTGTCATTTGAGGTTCGAAGCAGATCCCTTTTAGGAACATAAGAAGACTAAAGTACCCATAGCACCCTTGAATGAAGAGGGAAAGCTGGTTAAAGATTGGTTTCAAGAGTTTAAAACAATACAAGTATAAATGAAATGGTACCCATTTAATTAATTCTCCAGGAAATAATAAGAAATATTTGAGCTTCCTTCACTGAATTCTTTCAGCTGCAGTACTAGTTGAGTGACAGGCGTTAAGATTATCAATGACACACAAAGACCCACTTTGTCATTGTGATGGTTATAGCTAATACATTTGCATGTCTGTAGATTGGAGAAGACAGATGTTTGTCGGGTACAGAGTCTCTAGGTTACTGAATAACAAAAGGTGTCAGGACAAAGTGCTTATATGACCTTTTAGTTCTGACAGTAGGAGGGTTTATAGACAATACAGATAGCATAAATCAATATCTGTCGTGCAGTTAGAAACATTGATATTTCTTTAATTTTTTTTTTTTTTGTGTGTGTTTTGTAATAGTTCCAAAACTGTGGTTCCCCCATGACAGGCTTGTCAGATAACGCACATAGGACCTGAAGTTTTGGCAGAAAATAAATGAATAAAGTTGGTAAATTGTACATATACATAAGTTATTTAGGGTGCTGGATCGCTGATCCAAAGGTTGGGGGTTCGAGTCCCACTCTCCACAAGGTTGTCACTGTCCAGTGCGGCTAACTGGGTTATCAAAGGCGGGCCATGTCTCTCACTGTCTATGGTGTGAGGCATGTAAAAGAACCATTGCTGACTTTCGTAAAGAGTAGCTGCAAAGCCTTCAGCGTGTTTCTGTCCCTTGCTAAAAAAGGGTTTGTGACAGGAAGGGCATCCGACGTAAAAACCTCTGCCAACTCAAAACATGCGAATCAGATGATTCGCTGTGGCGACTCCCAAGTGAAAGGGAAAAAGTCGAAAGGAAGACAGACAGAGATTTTAACTCTACAGCTTCATGTCATCACCTGATTTTCATTTAATTTGCTAACCATGCTTTGAACATTCCTCTCCTGCCAAAGCTTCAATTGTTTAAGTGGTCACTGGATAATTAAAGATCGATAAAAACTCAGGCGAAACTTCAGCATGTTCACCTCAACAGCAAAAAATTCTTGGGTAGGAGCATTTCTGTGTGGGGTTGGTGTGTTCTCATGCTTGTGTGGATTTCCTCTGGGTGCTTTGATTTCCTCCCACAGTCCAAAGCACATTAGGCTAATAGGCTGTTCCAGATTTGCTGTTTTTGTGGAATGGATGTGTGTTGCCTCGCAATGGTCTGAGCTGTTCAGGGTGTATCTCACCTTTGCCTAGTTTAATATATTCTCGAACTTACTCTCAACTCTAATAGTAAAATTAATTTGTTCAGCAAATGAGTGAGTGATATGAATGAGACAACTCACATTAAAAATGTAATGCTCCAAATCTGTATTGGTGCCAAAATTAAAAAAAAAAATGAATTAGTGAGTAACCAGCTGAGCGAGAACTGAGTATCCACGCACAAAGGCATCCATGGTTTAAATTTGAGAAACTAATTCAAATATTAATGAGCAATATTGAACCAGTTAATCATCATCTATGTGGTGTCATGGTAGCCATGAATTGTTTTTATGACCTCCATCCAAAGGTCATATTGTCACCAAAAAAAACTGTCCCCTCGGGGATAAGCTGAATAGCACTGAGTTGTTCCTATCATGTCCAATCTTGGATGCTAGTAGTCCTATATGAAGCCTGTTAATGAGAAATCTCTAATCCTCTCGTGCTTTGCATGAGTGGTTGCATAAAAAGTGGTGTTTAAAGCACACCGAGTAGAACATCAGTTCATATTGTAACAGCACAGACTCTTTTGTGCAACCTGAAGTTCTGTAAATCTAGCCAGCCCCCTCTGTATAAAGGCTATACCCTTTTCACAAGTGAATGGAGGGGGGGAGAACTGAAATGTGAACAATGAGGATGTCAGAGCATTTGGACACCAGTGCTGAGCTCATGAGCATTACGAGAGGGAAGACGTTAAACATGGTGTAGTAACATTTTATATACAGGGTTCTCTCGCTACTTCGCGCTTCAATTCATGCGGCTTTGGTGCATTGCGTTTTGTTTTTTTATTCATCAAATTAAAAAATAAAGAAATTAAGGAAGAATAGGGGGGAAAGTTCAGGAAAACGCCACAAAACAACGCCAATTATGCAAAAAAACAAACAACAACAACAACAAAAAAAAAAAAAACAGAAACAATAAACAACCCAAACCCCCCCATCAAAACTACTTACATTTTTAAGTGAGGTGCACATCTCAGTGTGTGCACGCACATCTGTGCGCACGCACGTGCATGCATCTTGATCCTATTTCGTGGAATTCGGCGGTCATGGGGATCTCGGTCCCAAGTAACCACGAAAAGTGAAGGATCCCTAATAGACATGTGTGTGTGTGTGTGTGTGTGTCTGTGTATGCACATGAGATTTCCCTTTTATCAGGGGTCGCCACAGGGAATGATTCGTACATAGGTTTTTTACGTCGGATGCCCTTCCTGACACAACCCTTTGTAGGAAAGGGCAGAAACACGCTGATGGCTTTGCAGCTACTCTTTACGAAAGTCAGCAATGGTTCTTTTACATGCCTCGCACCATAGACAGTGAGAGACATGGCCGGCCTTTTATAACCCAGTTAGCTGCACTGGGGGACATGACAATCTTGTGCAGAGTGGGACTCGAACCAGCAACCTTAGGAGCAAAGATCCAGTGCCCTATACCACCAGACCACCACTGCCCTGTGTATACACATCTGTCTTCCTTTTGGCTTTTTCCCTTTTACTCGGGAGTCGCCACAGCGAATCATCTGATTCGCACGTTTTGATTTTGGCAGAGGTTTTTACGTCGGATGCCCTTCATGTCACAACCCTTTTTAGCAAAGAACAGAAACACGCTGACGACTTTGCAGCTACTCTTTACCAAAGTCAGCAATGGTTCTTTTACATGCCTCTCACCATAGACAGTGAGAGACATGGCCCGCCTTTGATAACCCAGTTAGCTGCACTGGGGGGGGACAGTGACAACCTTGTGGAGAGTGGGACTCGAACCCCCAACCTGTGTATGCACATATGTCACATAATTAATCATATCCCCCCCCCCCCCAAAAAAAAAGTTAATTAATTAATTAAAAATTCCTCTCATACTGTTTTTTGCTTGATATTATTCTTAACATCATAACATGCACAATGTTTCACGTCATATGCACTGTTTATATGCACTGTTTATATGCACTGTTTATATGCACTGTTTATATGCACTGTTTATATGCACTGTTGTTTCTTTGAGAGAGATTTTGTTGTTTCTATATGACATGTAAACTACAGGCAGGGGCACGAAGTCCTCTAAACTAAATTCACACACAGGGTTGTATTCACGTAGAGGTAAACAAACATTAACTTGTGCACTTTTTAATTTGTTCTACTCTCCCACGGTTGGTGTGTTCAGATAGAGTTGTGGGATTACTGACATTTTTATGAGAGGGTGATGGTCACTCAGGTGGTACTCAGGTGGTCGCTCTAGGAATCTAGTATTCAGTTCGTGTCCAACTAATTTGTAAAAATATTACTCACTTACACAAAACTCCTAAGACTGAATTTCTAAAATACAATCGTTGCTGTGCACAGCATTTAATTTCATTCAATAATTAATTTGTAAAATAAAATAACCCATGGATAGTTCAGACGTTAATGTGGTATGTTCTGGGAGAGCTCTGTGCTGCATGAGTACTTCTGTATAAATGTGAATGTTTAGGTCAGCAGGGGAGCAGCACTCCTCAGCAGGATAGTTCACAGATGATTACTTCCACAATAGAACATATATCCTTCACTTTCTCCACCTCCAGTTCTCCCACATGCGTATACTCCCGACAAACTAAAGAATCCCAGTCACTGAGGTGGCAGGGGGAGCACGTCTTTAAAAATAGATTCAGCAAAGTACTTTTGAGAATCAAGCCATACACAAACATCGCATTCCTAACTTACTTTTCTTCTTCTTCTACTACTTCTTCTTTACTAGACGTGGGCACTAGGCACTTTACTAGGGGAAGTGGTGGCCTGGTGGTAAAAGGTGCTGGATCGCTGATCCTAAGCTTGGGGGTTCGAGTCCCACTCTCCACAAGGTTATCACTGTCCCCCCAGTGCAGCTAACTGGGTTATCAAAGGCCAGCCATGTCTCTCACTGTCTATGGTGAGAGGTTCATTCATGTAAAAGAACCATTGCTGACTTTTGACAAGAGTAGGCTACATAGCCATCAGTGTGTTTCTGCCCCTTGCTAAGAGTTGTATCAGGAAGGCCATCTGAAGTAAAAAAAACAAAAACAAAAACAAAACCTATGCCAAAATCAAATATGCGAATCATTAATATGACTTCCATTAAGATGGAGGCAGATGATTCGCTCACTTTCTCCACCTCCACTTCTCCCACATGCATATGATCCCTACAAACTGAAGCATCCCATGCAGTCACTGTGGTGGCCGGGGCAGCACGTCTTTAAAAATACATGTAGATTCCATAAAGGACTTTTGAGAATCAAGGCACTTTATTAAATGAAGTTACAGTACAGTATCATCCCTGTTAATAGACAGACAAGCTTCCAGCCGCCCAAAACATGGTGACATGCTGACATGGAAACAGTTTCTGAATGACTACAACTAATGCAGTATTGTACACAAATTCCACTGACAGAGAATTACATACACAACTGTATTATGAGTTTTTAAACTCGGAAAGTCTGATCGGTCACATTTCAGCTTCCTGATTACTTGAACAAACTGATCAACAAATGTGTGTTTGCAATGTTGCATGAGTAGCAGTATTTTAAAACCTACTTCCACCCACCAGGATGTAGTTCTGCAGTATGTTGGATAGCCAAGCTGGATTTTTTTTCAGCAGGACTTTGACCTCTAGTAATGAGTTATAGAGTTAAACCACTGTTCAAGGGAATTGTAATCCTCAGTGACAAACTCTCTCCTTAAGGCAAAACCAATGACAAATAAATAAACAAACCAAAATTCGTGATATTCTTAATCTACACAACAAATTTGCTGACTGTAATACATGCTGCATTCAGGAGAAAATAACAATTACAGAAAGAAGACAATGACGTTTGTTCATAACTAACAACATTTGTTGTGCTAAGTTAGAATTTAGAGTATATTACCCATGTACGTTTGCTCAGATTGGTCCAGAGTCAATAACGCAGAGATTATTTAAAAAAAAAACACACACATAAAATATATTTATTATTTTTTATGGCTGATGGCAGCACACAGAATTAACATCTAGGCTGCAAACATGGCGCACATGGACTCCAATTCTCAACCGCTAACATGCTGTAACTCACCTGGTGCATAACACACACACACACACACACACACACACACACACACACACACACACACACACACACACACACACAAAATGACTTTTCACATTATATTACAAAGCGCATGTTTCAGGGTTTTTTTTTTTTTTGTATCTGTTCATTAGCAACTCTTAATTACCTTTAGCTTTTCTGTGTATGATCCTGTTGTGATTGTTTGTTAAAGAGTTTGTGATTTTGCTTTCTCTGATTGTTTCTATATTGTTTGACCTACTCCATATCCTATTTGCCTGACCTTTTCATTAGATCAAAACTTTAAACTGCATATGTGTCTGAGTGCTGTCTGACTACATAATAAAGTCTTAATTACAGTTCTACTAAAGCCTCAAATCAAAAAGTATGCATTATTGAAATTAAAATAATGGTTGGTAAATAAGCTCTGATCTATGTTGCACTTAAAACAAGACAACAGTACATTGACAATGACAATGACAATGACATGACAATGACAATACTTTATTGCCCGAGGAGGGAATTTGTCTTGCACGTACACAGGCTCCATAAAACATACATACATAAGAACATATTACAAACATGAAGACATAATACATATATAACATTAAATATTAAATATTAAATATCTTAAGGTGCAATGTAAGAAACTAGCACTAAAATTTCAAAAATAAAATTTAAAAATACTTTAAAGAATACTGTATGTTAAACGGACATGTAACGACTTAAGACATAAAACTGAGTTTTTAAATTAGATAATACAACAGATAAAAACAGTGGTACAAAAAGTAACAATATACAAGAAACTAAAGGTGGAGGCTACTTATTTAAAAGGAAAATGCTAGTTGGTATATAGGATGTACGGGCTCTCTTTGATTTAAGTTTGGGTAATTGATATCTGCGGCCGGAAGGAAGAAGGATATATTCAGAATGAAGAACATGAGTTTCGTCGTTAATAATTTTGGATGCTAAATTTAGTACACGAGATTCATAAAAGTAATCAATAGGGTCTAAAGGAGTTCCAATGATCTTGCTGCTTACGTTTACAATTTTGCCAAGTTTGTTTTTGTTTTTGAGAGAGAGGGTGCCGTACCAACATTGTACACTAAAAAGTAAAACAGATTGCACACATGATTTGTAAAATAACAACATAATGGTTTTATCAATATGAAAAAATCTGAGTTTGCGAAGGAAGAACAGTCTTTGTTGACACTTGTTGTACACGGCATCAGTATTCTGTGTAAAAGTCAGCTTATTGTCAATGATAGTTCCCAGATATTTGTATTGGTCAACTTGTTCAACAGTCTCTGAGTTAATTACGACAGGTGCATGATCAGATTTTTTTTGTTCTAAAGTCTATGATGAGTTCCTTCGTTTTCTTTACATTCAGCTGTAGGAAATTGTCCTCACACCATGAGTTGAAGTTATAAATGTCCTCTCGGTAGCTGGCTAAAGACTCACAATCACTGAGGAGACTCACAAGGGCGGCGGCGTCTGCGAACTTGATGGTAGAGCAATTCGAGTGGGTACTGACACAATCGTTAGTGTAGAGGATGAACAACACAGGGGAGAGAACACATCCCTGTGGAGCCCCCGTGTTGATGGTAACTCTACTGGACATGCTGTCGTTAACCCTCACGTACTGGGTTCTGTCTCTCAGGAAGTTGAAGATCCATTTGATCACTGCATTGTTTACGGATAAGCGTTGAAGTTTCTCAATCATTAGGTGTGGCTGTATGGTGTTAAATGCGGATGAAAAGTCAATGAACAGAACCCGAGCAAATGACTTCGGAGTTTCAAGATGTTGGTATACCTGGTTTAGAAGTGTGATTGTGGCGTGTTCAACTCCCCGTTTTGCCCTGTAAGCGAATTGTAGAGGGTCCAGCTTGTCTTGGACGTCGCGTAGCAACGACTTCAGCACCAACCTCTCCAAGCACTTCATGACAACCGATGTAAGGGCCACAGGCCTGTAGTCGTTTAGAGTTGATGGTTTGGTTTTCTTAGGTACAGGAACTATTTCCGACAATTTCCAAAGTTTTGGTATTAAATTAGAATCCAGTGACATTTGGAATAATTTACAAAACACTTCACTGAGCTGGTCGCGACACTCCTTTAGGACCTTGCCGTCCAAGTTATCTGGTCCAGACGCTTTACGTATGTTCAGTTTGGAGAACTCATTGATGACGTCATCGTGTTTAAGTAGTATCGAGCTCAAGTTGTTGGCGTCTAAAACCGAATACAAGCGATCACATTGTTGACTAAAATCGAAACAATCAAACCTTGCATAAAAGTCATTGAGTTCACTGGCGAATGCATTTTTATCGGGAACATTGATGGCTTGTCTCTCGCTTTTACTACCAATCATAGTTCTTACACCACTCCAAGCTTGGCGAAGGTTGTTTGTGTAAAACTTACGCTCGATCTTCTCCTTGTAGGCCTGCTTACATTGTCTTATTGTGCAATCAATTTCCTTCTGAACAAGCCTCAAATCATCTCTGTTTTGTTCCATGAAAGCTATTTTCTTCTTGTTAAGCAGCAACTTTAACTCTTTTGTGTTATATATATATACATTATGTTAATACACAGGATCTTTTATTAACTATGTTGTTGTTGTTGTTGGTGGTGGTGGTGGTGATGGTGGTGGTGTTTTTAAATAAACAGATTTAAATTTTTATTCTTGCAACACATTTTAAAAGTGATTTGGACAGGGATGAGGTTTGATATGTACCTTCTTCTATAATTAATGTGCAGTACATCAACAGAATAAGATTTGTCTCAAAGCATGGAAATAATCTTTTTCATAGATCCAGGAGAAGTCACAAGATGTTTACTTGTTTATTCATGTCTGTTCTAATCATGGTTAAAATTACCTGTTGACTCACCTGTTTCAATATAACATATACACATGCATAGCAATAGCATATTAGCAAAGCTGTCCAGGGTGTACTCTGCCCTCTCACAGACAGAATCAGCTGAGATGGGTACCAGCCTCCTCGTGACTCTAATTAGAATTAAGCGGTTCGGAAAATTAACGATTGAATATATTATCAAATGAAATTTGATCAGTAGAACAGATAAAGTATGGAAAATCTTGAATTCGTTCTGGCTACAAAGAAATACAAACCAAATTAAATGTACAAATCACGGCTTTCTCTTTTGACGTATGCACACACATACGGAATGTTAAAGTGCTACAATTTAGAATTAAAGCTAAAATATATTTCAGTATATTTAATTAATATTTAAGTATATCATAGGGGCAGTGGTGGCCTGGTGGTAGTAGCTTGCTGGTGGTAGCTTGGATCCCCAGTGCAGGTAGCTGGGTTATCAAAGGCCAGCCATGTCTCGTACTGTCTGTAGTGAAAAATAAAAGAATACAGTAATTTCTGTTATTCTACCACGTGATAGTCTGGTGAGCTGTCCAGGATGTACTCTGCCCTTGCCCAGGGTTGGCTGACATGGGTACCAGCCTCTCTGCAACCCTATTAGAATTAAGTAGTTCAGAACATGGATGAATGAATGATGTACAGTATGTCACATTTAGAGGTTTTAGTATTGACATCAAGGAGAGGTAGTGGTTAGTATGTCCACCTCACAGCAATTGAAAGTCCTGGATTTGAATCCTGGCTCAGCAGTTCTGTGTGAAGTTTGTATGTTCTTCCCGTGCTGTGGGGATTTCCTCTGGGTACTCTGTTTTTTTCCACAGTCCAAAAATGCACATATAGGCTAATTGCCTGTTTCAAATTGCCCATAGTTGTAGATGTGTGTGTGTGTGTATGTGTGTGTATGTGTGTGTGTGTGTGTGTGTGCGCGCTGCCCTGCAATGGTCTGGTGAGCTATTCAGGGTGTACCTCGCCTTCACCCAGTGTTGGCTCAGATGGGTATAGTCTGCATCCAACCCTGAATTTCCCAGAAAGATTAAGTGGTTCAGCAAATAAATGAGTGTTGTCATAGACTGGTGATCTTGTTCAGGGTGTAACCCACTTCTTGCTCAAAGTCAGTTGGGATTGAATTGACTTTTCTTGCTACCCTGATGAATGATCGATATAAATAATGGATGGATATGGATGGATATTCTATTGCTGTTTGATTTTATGTGAAAATATGACAGAATAAAATGTTTTCATTCATTTGAATATAATTTAAAAATCTCTTAAAATTCCTTTAATATTCTTAAATATTAAAAGAAGAAGACAGATGCTTGAGATGGGCCTCTATATCATACTTATAATTTACAAAGAAGTTTATTGAATGTATGTGGTCATGCAATCAATATAAATTTTTAAAAAATCATCAAACTTTAAATAATCGGGAAAGATAAAATGTTATAGTGTAGAACAGGGGTCCCCAAACTTTTTCCTGCGAGGGCCACATAACTTTTTCCTTCTCTGATGGGGGGCCGAGGTCAGTTTGTAACAGAAAAAGTCTGACGACCACAGGGATGCATAAACATAAACATTAATTGTTTTCCAGTAATCCACGCATAACCAAGTATTTGTAACCCTTTCCGGGACCTTCACAGAAAAAAGTCAGGAAATAAAAAAATGTTTTAAATGCTGGTGGCTATCACTTGAGCAACCCGAAAGCTGCCCGAACAGATGACTGGTTCAGCCAAGTCTGGCGTACAAATGTATTTTCCTGAGCTAACAGTCCACTTTTTAACTTGGAGAGTTTCTCTACTCGTATTTGGCCTTTCAAGCTATAAGCTCGTCTTTGTGACAGGTTTCAGAGTGTCGGCGCAGATTGCATTCTTTGAATACCGCCACTGTGTCTTGACAGATGATACAAACAACCTTTTCTTTGCATTAAACAAAAACATTATCGTTTGTCCACTGCAGGTTAAATACCCTGCATTCTGAATCAAATTTTCTTTTCCATAATGTTTTCACAATTATTCCGTTCTATTTGACAGGGGAGAGTCTAGGATTTTGTTTCGGGGGGCATAGATGGCAGAAGGGTGGCGTAGAATGTTATGTTCTGGGTCTGTATTAGTCTTGATCGCGTGGCCAGACTAAAAAAATAATAATCATAAGGCATCTCTGGTATTGTTCAGGGGGCCGGGCCAAATGTGGGGGTGGGCCGTATCCGGCCCACGGGCCGTAGTCTGGGGATCGCTGGTGTAGAAGATGATCACTGGTGTTCTTTACCATTGGCTTTATGTTTTATTATTATTTATTTAATCACTGTTCAATGGATTAAGATCTCTGTTAAGTACACTTAATTTTACTCTAATGGTCAGATTTTTTGCCGTATGGAATGTTTTTAAAGTGTTTCACAGATTATATTGCACTCTCCAGATCTATTATATACATTTTACTTGTCTCCAATGAAATATTAGCAGTTCGTGGACCTAGTAGAGTGGTTCTTAACCTTGTTTGAGGTACTGAACCCCATCAGTTTCATATGTGCATTCACAGAACCCTTCTTTATTGAAAAATAAAATATGATTTTTTTTCAAATTCAAGACAAAGGTATATGTTTTCCTGGGGCACCAAAATGAACCGTGCATTAACATCACTGTGTTCGAAAAACAAAACCAATACAATGCATGAACTCTCAACAAATTACAAACCTTTTCACAAAGACATGACCTCATTTAATCGTACCACACTGAAATAATTTTAATTTTTAACCTTATGATTCCAATAATTAACTTATTGTATTTATACTATTCATTATTTTTAACATTTCAACACACACCCATCACCTAATTTCCATCAGACTACAATAATAATGAATATTTACTGCAAATCAGTGTGACTTCTGCTGCTGCCTTTGAGAGACCAGTTTAGAAATGCATGGATTCACTTTGGAAAGTGCCACTCTCATGTCATTTTCACTGCAAAGTCTGTTCCTTTTCTTTGTTTTTATGTCCAACAGCCTCGAAAAGGACTGTTCGCAAAGATATGGTGGAACAAATGGTATAAAATTGACGTCACGAATATGAGTCGGGTCTATATATTGACCTCCGCCGAACCCCCGAGACTGACTCACCGAACCCCTAGGATTCGATCGAACCCAGGTTAAGAACCACTGACCTAGAAGTTACTTTTTTAGTTACTTCTGATCCAGAAACAGTGTAACTCAGGCATCTTAGACATAAATAGGTGAAATGTCCGACATGCTGGCAAACCACTGCCAATGAGTAACATCATAATTTCTCATTTCTTCACAATCAATCAAAAGAGAAGAGTGGTCTTGATCTCCAAATGTGGTTTTGACAATAAAATTGCAAATTAACCAGTCTTCCCATTCCCTTAGTAGTCATTTCTAATTTCTGGACACGTTAAGCCCATTTGTCAGAGTTGTGGTCATCGTATTTGCTTTTTGGGATTATTTCAAAAGGGTCCAAACATCATTTCAATAATACAATGTTGTCAAAGGAATTATATTTATGAAAACCTTTCTCATTTGTACAGATTGAGCAAGAACTTACAAGACCTGGGGAGTGATTTGCTGAAATTTGAAGAATTATCTCTTTTGTTTATGAATATTCTTGCTGCATGTTTATGAATAAACCTTTCTGCAGTTATCTGTATTTTAGTTTTATTGGAGGAGAAGTCAGAAAAACATAAAAAATGGCTGTTTTGTGGGGGGGAATTGCTTTACAGCACACACAAAAAGAAAGTTTGGCATGCAAAATGGACTTTTTCTATTGTATTGCAATAAATAGTTGGAATATATATATATATATATATATATATATATATATATATATATATATATATATATATATATATATATATATATATATATATATATCGAAGACGTCAAGAAGGAGAGGCGGGAGGCGTGTCCATAGGCAGAGAGAGAAGAGGAAATGCGTGAGCCTCGGACTGAGAGTAGGGACTTTGAATGTTGGAACTATGCAAGGAAAAGATAGGGAGCTGGCTGACATGATGCAGAGGAGGAAGGTGGACATACTGTGTGTTCAGGAGACAAGGTGGAAAGGTAGAAAGGCTAAAAGCTTAGGAGCAGGGTTTAAACTGTTTTATAATGGTGTGGATGGGAAGAGAAATGGAGTAGGAGTCATCTTGAAGGAGGGGTTTGTCAGGAATGTTCTAGAAGTGAAAAGAGTGTCAGACAGAGTGATGAGTCTCAAGTTAGAAATTGAAGGCGTGATAGTCAATGTTGTTAGTGCTTATGCCCCACAGGCAGGATGTAAGCTAGAAGAGAAGGAGAGATTCTGGAGTGAGTTAGATGAAGTGATGCAGAGTACCCCAGAGGTGAAAGAGTGGTCATTGGAGCAGACTTCAATGGACATGTTGGTGCAGGCAACAGAGGGGACGAGGAAGTGATGGGCAGGTTTGGTATCCAGGACAGGAACACAGAAGGACAGATGTTGATCGATTTTGCAAAAAGGATGGAAATGGCTGTGGTGAATACTTTCTTCCAGAAGAAACAGAAGCATAGGGTGACTTATGAAAGCGGAGGTAAGAGCACACAGGTAGACTACATCTTGTGTAGGCGATGTAATTTAAAGGAAGTCAGTGACTGCAAAGTAGTAGTGGGTGAGAGTGTTGCCAAACAGCATAGGATGGTGGTGTGCAGGATGACACTGATGGTGAGAAAGGTGAAAAGGCAAAGGCAGAGCAGAAGACAAAGTGGTGGAAGCTGAAAAAGGAAGAGTGTCGTGTTGTCTTCAAGGAGGAGTTGAAACAGGCTTTGGGTAGTCAGGAAGTGCTTCCAGAGGACTGGACAACCACAGCCAATGTGATCAGGAGACCGGTAGGAGAGTATTTGGTGTGTCCTCTGGAAGGAAAGTAGATAAGGAAACTTGGTGGTGGAATGAGGAAGTACAGGAGTGTGTACAAAAGAAGAGGTTAGCCAAGAAGAAGTGGGACATTGAGAGGACCGAAGAGAGTAAACAGGAGTACAGGGAGACACAGCGTAAGGCGAAGGTAGCAGTGTCAAAGGCCAAACAGAGGGCGTATGATGACTTGTATGATAGGTTGAACAGTAAGGAGGGAGAAAATGATCTATACAGGTTAGCACAGCAGAGAAATAGAGATGGGAAAGACGTGCAGCAAGTTAGAGTGATAAAGGACAGAGAGGGAAATGTATTGACTGATGACAGAAGTGTGCTGGGAAGATGGAAAGAGTACTTTGAAGAGCTGATGAATGAGGAAAATGAGAGAGAAAAAGAGTAGAAGGGGTGACCGTTGAGGAGCAGGAAGTAGCAAAGATTAGTAAGGGAGAAGTGAGGAGGGCATTGAAGAGGATGAAGAGTGGAAAGGCAGTTGGCCCTGATGACATACCAGTTGAGGTATGGAAGTGTCTAGGGGAGGTAGCAGTAGATTTTCTGACAAGAATATTCAACAAGGTCTTAGAAAGTGAGCAGATGCCAGAGGAATGGAGGAGAAGTGTGCTTGTGCCCATTTTTAAGAACAAGGGCGATGTACAGAGTTGTGGCAACTACAGAGGGATAAAGTTGATGAGCCATACAATGAAGCTATGGGATAGAATAGTGGAAGCAAGACTAAGGGCAGAGGTCAGCATTTGTGAACAACAGTTTGGTTTCATGCCAAGAAAGAGCACCACAGATGCAGTGTTTGCTTTGAGGATGTTAATAGAGAAGTACAGAGAAGGTCAGAAGGAGCTGCATTGTGCCTTTCTGGATCTGGAGAAAGCATATGACAGGGTGCCGAGAGAAGAACTGTGGTATTGTATGAGGAAGTCTGGAGTGACAGAGAAGTATGTTAGAGTGGTGCAGGACATGTATGATAGATGTAAGACAGTGGTGAGGTGTGCTGTCGGTGTGACAGAAGAGTTCAAGGTGGAGGTGGGACTACATCAAGGGTCAGCTCTCAGCCCCTTCTTGTTTGCTATGGTGATGGACAGGCTAACAGATGAGGTTAGACAAGAATCTCCATGGACTATGATGTTTGCAGATGACATTGTGATCTGTAGTGAGAGCAGAGACCAAGTAGAGGAAAATCTAGAGAGGTGGAGGTATGCCCTGGAAAGGAGGGGATTGAAGGTTAGTCTTAGTAAGACAGAATACATGTGTGTGAACGACAAGGACCCAAGAGGAACTTTGAGGTTACAGGGGGCAGAGATAAAGAAGGTGGAGGATTTTAAGTACTTAGGCTCAACAATCCAGAGCAATGGAGAGTGTGGAAAAGAGGTGAAGAAGCGCGTGCAGGCAGGTTGGAATGGATGGAGAAAAGTGTCCGTGTGATGTGTGATAGGAGAGTATCGGCAAGAATGAAGGGAAAAGTGTACAAGACGGTGATGAGGCCAGCAATGTTGTATGGTTTAGAGACAGTGGCCCTGGGGAAAAGACAGGAGTCAGAGTTGG
This sequence comes from Plotosus lineatus, assembly GCA_024760905.1. Classification (NCBI taxonomy): domain Eukaryota; kingdom Metazoa; phylum Chordata; class Actinopteri; order Siluriformes; family Plotosidae; genus Plotosus; species Plotosus lineatus. Next base: position 53,083,243 of record CM045729.1, on the reverse strand, counting down.
AGGTAGCAGAGATGAAAATATTGAGGTTCTCTTTGGGAGTAACGAGGATGGATAGGATCAGAAATGAGTACATCAGAGGGACAGCACATGTTAGATGTTTTGGAGACAAAGTCAGAGAGGCTAGATTGAGATGGTTTGGACATGTACAGAGGAGGGATAGTGAGTATATTGGTCGTAGGATGCTGAGGTTGGAACTACCAGGCAAAAGGCCCAGAGGAAGACCAAAGAGAAGATTTATGGATGCAGTGAAGGCGGACATGAAGGTCGTTGGAGTAAGAGTAGAAGATGCAGAGGATAGGGAGAGATGGAGGCAGATCATTTGCTGTGGCGACCCCTGAAGGGAACAGCCGAAAGGAAAAGAAGAAGAAGATATATATATATATATATATATATATATATATAAAATAAATGTAGATACTTATTTGCCGGGCAAAAAAATTCACAGTGTAATTTATTCTCAATTCAGGGATAGACTCTGAATTCACCATAGACTAGACCAGGAAGTTAAAAAAAATTTGAGTTTATACATGTATCAACATTATTAGATTTACTCATGTGTGTGTCGATAATTTTAATCACATTCAGTGCCAGCCTTCTCAAATGTTAACTTCAAGTTAGACAGTCAATGACATTTTTACAGCCAGTGCTGTCAGTATGGCAGGTGTGTAAACACTGGTACCCAACTGACTGGGGATCAGATTCTGTAAACATGAGCTTCAGCTCCTATTGTAATGCAATGTGACACATCCTTGTACCGCTCACTCAGGGCAGATGTGGTTCTAACAAACATGATTGTCATGGAAAATAAAAAAAAAGAATCAGTGAAGAAGAATGAAAGAAAGTTAGTTTAGTCTAAACTTTGATTTTGGGGTAGTAAGTCATGGTAGTTCATGAGACTGGTGGGTCACCACACAGCAAAATTTCCAAAGGAGAATTAACTCTGAGTTCAATCGGTTCCACATTCTTAATCTTATCTTAATCCGACTGAGATGGTGTGGAGTGGCTTGTAATGGGCAGTGCATGCATGAAACCCCTGAAATATCTCACAGCTGAAAGAGATCTTCATTGCATTGATCTTTCCTCAGATCGATGTGAGAGGCTGCTTGATGGCTACAACAAGTGTCTCAGTGAAGTTATTTCCACCAAAGGGGGTAACACTAGTTATTAGGTGGGATGGTGTCCTAATTTTTTCTTGCAATGAAATACGCATGCAGGCGGCACAGTGGTGTGGTGGTTAGCACGTCCACCTCACAACAAGAAGGCATGGGTTTGATTCCCAGCCTGGGCGTTTGTGTGTGGAGTTTGCATGTTCTCCCCATGCTTGCGTGAGTTTCCTCCGGGTACTCTGATTTCCTCCCACACTCTAAAAGCATGCAGAGTAGGTTAATTGGCTGTTACAAATCCACCCTAGGTGTGAATGGTTGTATGAGTGTTGGCCCTGGTATGGCCTGGCAAGCAGTCCAGGGTGTACCTTACCCTTGTCCAAAGTCGGCTGAGCTGGGCGCCAGCCTCCCCATGACCCTAATTAGAATTATGCGGTGCAGAGAATGAATGGATGAAATAGTCATTGTTTTTCATGTTTTTAGTTTAGTTGCTAAGTAAAAATATGTTAATTTGGTCTGTTTAATCACAACTAAATTACTTTCCTTTTCAGAAATTAAGAAAAACAAGACTGGACATTGTTATGTGAACATTTCCTAATAAAGAGTTGACTATTTCATGGGGTATCCTAATTTTTTCAATCTTTTTAAGATTTATAGATAGTATAGATTGTACTTTTTTCTTTTTCATAAACAAGCAAAGTTCCAAATATACTGATGTTACAAATGGCACAATATATTTGTAGATAATATTTTTTGTATATTAAATTAACAGTAGAATTTTATGTCCAAGTAACATTATTGTTAATACTGTATGTTATACAATATTCTATAGTGCAGATGGCAAGGTTGAATTGTATCATTGCCTGGTGTGTGTGTGTGTGTGTGTGTGTGTGTGTGTGTGTGTGTGTGTGTGTGTGTGTGTGTGTCTGTGAGAGAGGGGGGGAGAACAGATGAGAGAAGGGAGAATAATAGACAAGGGACAAGGTCATTTGTCTTTGTTATTATGGTTACAGAAATGCATGACAACAGTATCAGTAAATATTGTAAAATATTTCTTCTCTGAGATTCTGAGATGAGTGCATGATTGTTCAGAAATATTATAAAACATAACAATGAATTATGCATAGCCAATATAATGAAGATTCCATTATTCAGAATGAGGTTATGCCATTTAGATGCTATCCTCGTGTTTAATGTTGCCAACCTTTTAAACTTCGAACTCACAAGGGGCATCAGAAATAAGCCTAGTGAATGTTCCCTCTGAGTCTTCATGCTTTTAGTTCCCTTCTGCATTTTCTCTTTGTTTCCTGATGAAAGGACTAGTGGAATACCATTGGACAATATTTTTAAATTTGTCCTATTGGCTGCAATTGCTTTTAAGCTGTTGTTTGACTTTTTGTTACCTCATAAAAAACCCTAAACAATAACCTTAGAGCTATGCTATCAGGAAATGTCAAAAACCCCATAGTAATAAACTGAAAGAGGAGGTCACAGTGTACACAGTCTTTTGTCATGTGATTACAAACTGGCAGATGTGAGACCACCTGTTGCCTGCTGTCATGATGGTATTAACACAATTCTACTGCTGTTGCTCTTCTGGCCTTTGGGACCTGATTCATGATGATGCCATGGTTTTAAACTTGTGACTCACTTTCTGTTGCTGTGAATCATCCCAATTGGTTACCCATAAGATTTTCATTTCCCAAAAACAGCTTATGTCCAACACTCACCCATGCCAAATTGGATAGTCCCACTTGGGATACTATAGCTTACCAATGAACTGCTGATGTAATTATGAAGACAGCACTGTGCTCATCATGGGATCCTTATTCACAATATACCCGTGTTGAACATGCTTTAAATGCATTTAACAATGCAAGACTGGGTGGTATATATTTGTTGTAAATCATGACTTAGGATACAACTCCAAGGTGTGATCCTCATTAGGATCTCTTTTGACTATAGTCCTTCTCAAGATTTCGTCCTCGTACTGTCGTAATATATATATTCTTTTCTTGCTGTTGTTGCTTCTACAGCTCAGCAGAGAGCTAAATCCACATTGGAATTTCTATACAGCTGCTTCATGGCAATATCTACTCTTTCTTTCAACTCTCACTCATTTACTAAAGTGCCTAATCCTATCAACAAACACTGGACAAAGGCAAAGTACACCCTGAACAGCTCACCAGGCCATCCCAGAGCAAATACACACATAACCATTCACACCTCTTGGTAATCTGGAAGAGCAACTCAGCCTAATGTGCATGTCTTTGGACTGCTGGAGGAAACCACAGTATTCAGAAAAAAACGACACAAGTGCTCAGAGAACATATAAAGTCCACACAGGAAGCCTGAGAACAGGACCTTATTGCTGTGTGGTGAACAAGCTAAGTATTACACCATCATGCCAACCCACTCAATATTTAACCAATGTGAGTATGTTTCCCTACAGGGGAAAAAATGTGATTGATAACCCAACCAAATTTGGATGATTAAACAACTCAAGTAAATAATAAGTCTGATGTGAAGAAGTGTCAGTGGAGGCCCTGAAACCTGCCCAATCTCCAGAGAGATGCAGTCTCTGCATACCATTTCCAGTTCAGCCATAGTAAGAGCACTAGGGGAAGTGGTGATCTAGTGGTATAGGGCGCTGGATCGCTGATCCTAAGGGTGGGGGTTCGAGTCCCACTCTCCACAAGGTTGTCACTGTCCCCCCAGTGCAGCTAACTGGGTTATCAAAGGCGGGCCATGTTTCTGTCTGCGGTGTGAGGCATGTAAAAGAACCATTGCTGACTTTCATAGAAAGAAGCTGCATAGTTGTCAGCATGTTTCTGTCCCTTGCTAAAGGGTTGTGTCAGGAGGGGCATCCGACATAAAAACCTATGCCAAATCAAATATGCGAATCATTCGCTGTGGTGGCCCCTGATAAAGGGAAAAGCCCGAAAGGAAATCTCTCTATAGTAAGAGCACTAGTAGAAGACTAGGTATTTTGTAAGTTGAATATGATCATTTTTAGAATATTTTTTAGCTTTATAGAAGATTCCTGGCCATATGTTGCAGACTAACTATGTTATTTGACAAAAGAAAAAAAGAAAAAATACAAGTGTAACATAAGTAAAGTCACAAACTGCAAGCACACTGAAAGAATTACAGCGTGTGTTGCCAGTGTGTTCGTTCAGTCATTGTTCTAACATTGAAGCATTGACCTAAAACCCTCCTGTGTGCTTGTCTGCAAACTCATCACATCAGGCTTACAAAATTTCACACAGATGCTTTTAGAAATAAATAAAACAAACAAATATTCATTTTCTGTAACCACTCAATCCTAATTAGGGTCACAGGGAGGTTGGTGGCCACGTCAGCCAACTCCAGGCAAGGGAGTACACCCTGGACAGCTTGCCAGACCATCACAGGGCAGAAACACGCTGACAGCTTGGCAGCCTACTTGTGTCGAAAGTAAGCAATGGTTCTTTTACAAGTGTCTCACCATAGACAGTGAGAGACATGGTTTGAGACCTGTGAGAGACCTTTGATAACCCAGTTAGCTGCACTGAGGGGACAGTGACAAGCTATTGAGAGTGGGGCGTGAACCCCCAACCTGAGGTCAGTGATCCAACACCTTTACCGCCAGGCCACCACTGCCCAACAAAACAAACAAACAAACAAGCTAATTACTATTACTCCAGAAATTCACATGCAAGACTGAAAAGAACAAGTCAAATTTTTTCATGTAATTTTTTTTAAGTCCATGGCAATTATTTTTTCACATATTAGTATATTTGGAGGAGGCAAACAGGATACAACTAAATAGAAAACTCCAGCAGATGTGCTTGAACCTGACAGCTGTACTTCAGAAAGCAGCTGAACATTCAGTGGTTAGCACAGCTGAATACAGGAGTACTACTGTATGCTGAGTCAATGGTATGCTATGACATATTGCCAACAATTGTAGCCTACATTGCTCTCAGCCATTATTTCCATAGGGGAAGACAGACACATGTGTTTGAAGCACTCTTTGTTTTATATACAGTCATGTGAAAAAATGAGGACACGCCTTGAAATAATCGACTCTTTATTAAGTAATGTTCAGGTAACAATGTACAATCTTGTTTTTATTTGTTTCTGGACAAGAAAGTGTTTTAATTGTAATTAAACAACATAAATTAACATGTTATTTACTCATCAAACAAAAGATATGGACTGGTGATCTGATCAGGGTGTGTCCTGCTTTCGCCCAGAGCTGGCTGAGATAGGCTCCAGCCCTCCCTATGTGCCAGAAGGATTAAGCATTTTGGCAAAGGAATGAATGAATATGCTACATGTTACATACATACTACAAACATCACTACAAGAAAGAGATTTACCTGCAAGCTGCTAGAAAAGTATACCTTGAATGTCCCTTGAATTATTTTGTTTCCTATGAAACAATTTTTTAATGTATTAAACAGAGAGGAGCAGGTCAACTTACTGCACTCAAACCCACTTTGTATTTTAATTTATATATAATGAGTACATCAGAGGGACAGCACATGTTAGATGTTTTGGAGACAAAGTGAGAGAGGATAGATTGAGATGGTTTGGACATGTACAGAGGAGGGATAGTGAGCATATTGGTAGTAGAATGCTGAGGTTAGAACTACCAGGCAGAAGGCCTAGAGGAAGACCAAAGAGAAGATTTATGGATGTGGTGAAGAAGGACATGAAGGTAGTTGGAGTAAGAGTAGAAGATGCAAAGGATAGGGTGAGATGGAGGCGGATGGTTAGCTGTGGCGACCCCTGAAGGGAAAAGCCAAAAGGAAAAGAAGAAGAAGAAGAAGAAGGTATATATATATATATATATATATATATATATATATATATATATATATATATATATATATATATATATATATATATATATATATATATATATATATACATATATTATGTAGGTACTTATGATAGTATATAATAATAGAGCAATGAGGTGTGGTGAACTGACCTGGTAGTCCAATAAACCATCATCACATTGCAGAGAGTGTGCAGAGAGTGTGTAGTGAGTCAGTAATGCAGTGATTTGACATGGACCCAAACAGGGATCCTGCTTTCACTCTTATTTGATTAAGCAGACTTTGAATTGGGAAAGACATCCAGCTAAATGACCAAGGGTTCAGGATATGCACTTACTGACCTATTTTGGTCTGCTTCTTCATAACACACCTCAATGTTAATTTGTTATGTCTTTTAGTAAACAATGCAGCAATTCATTAATACCTTATTAATTCAAGAAACATGTTCAGGAAACATTTTGTGTTGGGTGTCAAAACTGTTTCCACTAACAGGACCATACGCAATCTAGTGTGACATACTGATCACTCCTCAGATCAGTCATAAGTCTCCTGAATGGGTTATACAGTACAGTATGTGGTACTATGAAGCTTATAGTCTGTTAATACGAGTCAGTTAATATGCACAGGCCACAGTTTTTTTTTTTAATGTCTGTTTATTTTGATTAGCATACTGCACATAATAATGTCATATAAGGCATTTGTGACCTATCACAGCAAAGTGGGTGTTCAATCAGAAATTAAGTTACTGGTGCCGTTTTGTAGCTGATATCCAAGCTTTAAAATTATACTAGATTTTCTAAGATGTGTCGCTAATTTTGGAGCAACTAATCAAAACTGGCAGGAATTTTTAGTTTTTTAAATAATTTGGGAGAAAATTGTGTTTAAAGTTCAATAAAGTGTTTAATAATTTCCGACTCAATACCCACTTTGCTATGATGGGCTACAGTTGTTCTCTATCAGAAAGCTCACATGGACTATTTTTCAGTCATGTGTCATAAAAGCAAACACATCCAGGAAACTTATTACCTTAAGACGTCAATATGACATATCTCTTCCTTCTCATATCTCAGATAGGTCTTTCAAAAAATATAAAGCTAACAGTTTCACAGGTCATCTTTATTGGACCATTCGTGATCTCATTCTACGCAGGCCTGTAAGTAAGATAAAATTCTTGCAGGAACTGTGCAACTAAAAAAATTCATAACGCCTGCTCTTTTCTGACTTCAATTCTTAAATCCTGTGTATGTCCTTGAGTGTATAATGTAAGATGCCAGACACATAATGTAATATATAACAAAAAAATGTATTTTCAGGTAAAGTGTAGATTAAGTACTTCTTTACGGGGACAGAATATCAGAACAATAATAACACAACTTCAACATAATTGAAGTGTTTTCAGAAGCATAGGCCCACAGTAAATGAAGACTACACACAAAAACATTTAATACAGCCTACTGTTGTGTTCTGGTCTAATAACATTGTCAGCCATTCATATCTCTGGTCTATTGCATCACCTCCCCGCTCCATGTGCTTCCTCTGCACTTTCCACTCTCTGTTCCTCCACTTGTTCGTCATCTCTCTTTCTCTTAAACATAAAATCAAATTTTCTTTGCATTTTTTTGACCTTCAAGTCAAGTGGTGTTTAGATTCAGTTCCCTATCGAAAGAATGCAGACAACCCATAGCTGACCCCCCCCCCCCCCCCCAGCACTGTCAGGGGTCCTTCCATCACCTAGACAACCAGCCATCCACTGAAAAGAACGCATTGACTTTGCTCTCTTCCACGTGTGTTTGTTTGCAGAAGGGTCGGCAGTGGTGCTGCTCGCATGACAGAGAGTCAAACAGCATTTCATGACATGTAAAACCTCACAATTTATTACTTGGAGATTTTTGTTTTGTTTATTTTTAAAGAATTACTACCCTGTTGTCTTCAAAAAAAAAACTACTTTGACACATTACAGAAGGCGAAAAAGAAAGGACTCGCATTGTGTGCTGAGTGAAAGTTGCTTTTTCAAGGCGTTCTGGTGTGTCTGATAGAAAAGGTCTGTATATTTCTTACCGGCACTGCGTTCCAGTGCATTCTGGCTTACTTTCACATATGATTTTACTTCAGATCGACAAAACTGTGGGGGTTTTTCTCAAAAGAAGACAAATACTGGTTTTAGAAATGAAACTGCACTCCTATCATTCTTAACGATGACTAATAAATTGTGCACCCCAAATAAGTAAAGTTTCCATCAAAAGCATTAGAGATATGTTTTAATATACATTTTTCTTTTCATCAAATATTTGGATTGGAACATTTACATTACACATGTAAATACACATTACACACCCTTTGCATTTCAATACACTGGAGCTGTACTAAGCAAGGAATTAAACATGATGGGGATGGTCTTAAAGGAAATAATCATTCATAATCAACAACAGGGTGATGAGACAAGATGAATGGATGACTGGTCCACTACCAGACAATACTGTATAAGATGAGAAATCCTTGTAGAATTCAGGACATTAAAAAAAGTCACCATTGAACAGTTTCTGGCAGTTCTGGTTCAGTTGTTACAGCTCTGAGATATTAATCACAACATTGAGGGTTCAAGCCCTAGTATCACCAACCTGCCGCTGTTGAGCCCTGAGCAAGGCCCTTAATTCTCAAATGTTTAGTTGTATTAATGACATAAAATATAACTTGCTCTGGATAAAGGCATCTTCCTGAATGTAAACACAATTGTGTTGCCAGAATGGTGGTGCAATTGTCAGCAGTGTTGCGTAACAGAAAGGTCTTTCAGTATAGCACTTACAGGTTCTCCCTGCTTGGGTGGTTGGTGTGGGTTTCTCCTGCGTGCCCTAAATTCCCCCATAGTAAGAAGACATACATATCCCTTTGTTAAATAAGGTATTTTCTAGAGGTTTCTTGTTGGTTTTTGATTATGGGGCAGTGGTGGTCTAGTGGTATAGGGCGCTGAATCGCTATCCTAAAGTTGGGGGTTCAAGTCCCACTCTCCACACGGTTGTCACTGTCTTGTGTGTGTGTGTGTGTGTGTCTCCATGCAGCTGACTGGGCTATCAAAGGCGGGCCATGTCTCTCACTGTCTATGGTGAGAGGTTCATGTAAAAGAACCATTGCTGACTTTCGTGAAGAATAGCTGCAAAGCCATCTACGTGTTTCTGTCCCTTGCTAAAAAGGGTTGTGACAGGAAGGGCATCCGATGTAAAACCCTACGCCAAACCAAACATGCAAATCATTCGCCATGGTGACCCCTGATGAAGGGAAAAAGCCGAAAGGAAATCTCATCTCTCTCTTGTTGGTTTTTGATTATATAGGGTGTTGGTATTGCACCTGCTATTGAAACAGTTTTTATGGTGTATTAAAATGATACTGAATATAATAAATATATTATGTAGCTTGCAGGGAACCTACTACCAGATCAATTCTTCCTCTTTTCCGTTCAGCTTTTCCCTTCAGGGGTCGCCACAGCGAATCATCTGCCTCCATCTCACGCTATCATTTGCATCTTCTTCTCTTATACCAGCTACCTTCATGTCTTGCTTCACTACATCCATGAATCGTCTCTTTGGTCTTCCTCTAGGCCTACTGCCTGGTAGTTTCAACCTCAGCATCCTACTGCCAATATACTCACTACCCCTCCTCTGTACATGTCCAAACCATCTCAATCTAGCCTCTCTGACTTTGTCTCCAAAACGTCTTACATGTGCTGTCCCTCTGATGTGCTCATTCCTGATCCTATCCATCCTCGTTACTCCCAGAGAGAACCTCAACATTTTCATCTCTGCTACCTCCAGCTCTGCCTCCTGTCTTTTCCCCAGGGCCACTGTCTCTAAACCATACAACATCGCTGGCCTCATCACCGTCTTGTACACTTTTCCTTTCATTCTTGCCGATACTCTCCTAGCACACATCACTCCTGACACTTTTCTCCAACCATTCCAACCTGCCTGCACATGCTTCTTCACCTCTTTTCCACACTCTCCATTGCTCTGGATTGTTGAGCCTAAGTACTTAAAATCCTCCACCTTCCTTATCTCTTCCCCCTGTAACCTCACCGTTCCTCTTGGGTCCTTGTCATTCACACACATGTATTCTGTTTTACTGAGGCCAACCTTCATTCCCCTCCTTTCCAGGGCATACCGCCACCTCTCTAGATTTTCCTGCACTTGTTCTCTGCTCTCACTACAGATCACAATGTCATCTGCAAACATTATAGTCCATGGAGATTCTTGTCTAACCTCGTCTGTCAGCCTGTCCATCACCATGGCAAACAAGAAGGGGCTGAGAGCTGACCCTTGATGCAGTCCCACCTCCACCTTGAACTCTTGTGTCACACCGAAAGCACACCTCACCACTGTCTTACATCTCTCATACATGTCCTGCACCACTCTAACATACTTCTCTGCCACTTCAGACTTCCTCATATAATAGTTCCTCTCTCGGCACCCTGTCATATGCTTTCTCCAGATCAACAAAGGCACAATGCAGCTCCGTCTGACCTTCTCTGTACTTCTCTATTAACATCCTCAAGGCAAACACTGCATCCGTGGTGCTCTTTCTTGGCATGAAACCAAACTGTTGTTCACAAATGCTGACCTCTGCCCTTAATCTAGCTTCCACTATTCTTTCCCAGAACTTCTTCGTATGGCTCATCAACTTTATCCCTCTGTAGTTGCCACAACTCTGCACGTCTCCCTTGTTCTTAAAAATGGGCACCATCACACTTCTTCTCCATTCCTCTGGCATCCTCTCACTCTCTAAGAACTTGTTGTATGTTCTTGTCAGGAAGTCTACTGCTACCTCTCCTAGACACTTCCATACCTCCACTGGTATGTCATCAGGGCCACCTGCCTTTCCATTCTTAATCCTCTTCAATGCCCTCCTCACTTCACCCTTACTAATCTTTGCTACTTCCTGGTCCTCAACGGTCACCTCTTCTCTTTTTTCTCTCTCATTTTCCTTACTCACCAGCTCTTCAAAGTACTCTTTCCATCTTCCCAGCACACTTCTGTCGTCAGTCAATACATTTCCCTCTCTGTCCTTAATCACTCTAACTTGCTACCAGATGAATTATGTATAAGAATATAATAATTAACAACTTCTGACCAATCAGAGATGAGGGTTTAATGGCGTTGAGTGGCATTAGTCTGTAAACGTGTAGCAAACAGGTACGTGACCACTCAATATTTTTCTCCTTGGTTTATTAATAAATATCATCAAAGGGTTCTATATTCAGTTCTGTTCTATGAGGCACTGCGTGTGCTGTATCGCCCCCTTTTGGTCGGTTTTATTTATTACACATATCCATTATTCCCCAGCAATGTCGCTGCACACCAGAGAGGGAGCTCATGTGTCGTTTTTGAAAACGACCTTCGCTTTATCACACGTGATCCGATCATATCTATAGATAGACTATAGACGTTATTCTGGAAGATATATGCATGTGCACTGTTGATATCGCTAGACAACCTTCCTCATTCATTCATTCATTCATTTTCTGAACCGCTTAATACTAATTAGGGTAGCGGAGAGGCTGGCGCCCATCTCAGCCACCTGTGGACGAGGGCAGAGTACACCCTGGACAGCTCGCCAGGCCATCGTAGGACAGAAAAACGATTACGGCATGCAACTACTCTTGATGAAAGTCAGCAATGGTTCTTTTACATGAACCTCACACCACAGACGGTGAGAGACATGACCGGCCTATGATAACCCAGTTGGCTGCACTGGGGGGACAACCTTACTACGAAATGTTATGTAGAGAAGGAGGGAATTGAAATTGTAGCGGATGAAAAAGCAGAATAAGTCATATAATTATCTTCGATACATATACTCACATGAAATATTAGGTTTTCTCCTAAAAGTCTTTTTGCTTGATCACTTTATTAATCCAATGCTTTCACCCTTACTGGGGTTCATGACAACAGATGTTGCAACAAGGCGGGAGGTTTTTATGGAGTAATTTGAACTCAAACAGTCCGTCTAAAAAAATCCTGAAATTACAGTGAAACTGCAGAAATAATTCCATTAACTTGTTTGAGGTTATGTGCACAAAACAAACTTCTTTATGTATCTTTAAATTATACATCTGAGACATTTACCTTTTATTCTTGCAAACACACACACACACACACACACACACACACACACACACACACACACACACACACTGTGTTATGACTGATCAGTGTATGTAGCCTGTGTACATACTTTGAAAAAA
>CM045729.1:53043579-53061079 GCA_024760905.1 Plotosus lineatus | reverse complement strand
TTCTTCTTTTTTTTTTTTTTGCTTTTTATATTAAATAACTTATAATAAATACTGTACCTGAAAGAGCTTGTCTTATATACGTCTAGGTATTGGGTGGACAGTAAGACAATATCATTAAAGAGGAGCTCAACATTGGATTTTAATCATTTTAAAACAATTTATAACATTTTATTATTGTTGTTAAGTATCATTAATTGATCACATTTTTAATCATTTATTGGGAATCAGAGGGATCAAAATTAAGGATCAAATGTGGCAAGGTCTCGTATATTACTACTACTAATAATACTAATAGGAGTATTTTTATTTTTTATATACATTTTATATTATTGATATATATCATTTTTTATTATTATTATTATTATTATTATTGTTATTGTTATTATTATGATTATTATTATTATTATTATTATTATTATTATTATTATTATTATTATTATTATTATTATTAATATTATTGTTATTATTAGTGTCGTTTTTGTTGTTGATGATGATGATGATTTTTTTTTTAAATGATGCTGATGATATTGGTGGTAATAATGTTAGTAGTATTGATAACAGATCCAGTGGAAAAGCTTGATTAATAATAATGTTAATTTAGTCTTTGGGGTTTTAGTTTTCACATTATGTACCATATTCTATATTTTTCAAAATTAATAGCTGAAGCAACATCAAATAAATGTGTCTCGAATATTGTGTCTCAGACCTATCAGTAGATAGAAGTGTCATGCGTAGAAAGTGCTTATATTCTCTGATGGCTTGTAAATGCTCTCTGCTCTTGAGCATTATGGTCTATGGCCGGCCGTGTGGAACATGCTGTGGCCTTTCCTGTTTCTGTTCCAGTTATAAAAGGTGAGGGGCCATTTTTGCAGGCCTCACATGAAGAATGTCAAAATTTGTCAGAATAATTGCTGCGTTCTCGCGCGCACAACGTATAGTGCTGCCTACACACACACACACACACACACACACACACACACACACACACACACACTGGAAAGCGGGGTCAGATGATGCAAGGAATTATGTAGTATAATGATAACTGATCCAGCAGGACTGATTTGATTCATCTTCAATTATGAACCTATGGATCTTTTTTGCTGTATAAATAACCTACATCTCTTTTTGAAATATTTTTAAAAATATGACCATTCAATATAAAATGACAGGACATGTATTTTTAGCTTAACCAAACAATTATTTCATTGGAAACCCCCCCCCCCCCCAAAAAAAAAAAAAAAAAAAAGTAATAATAATAATAATAATAATAATAATAATAATAATAATAATAAAGGCACAGTTATACTATCGGCCACAAGTAAAGTGGTCCTTCGGGCTTTTCCTCACACCGGTGTGTCCCCCCACCCCCTCATACACACACACACACACACACACACACACCCCGGTCCCCACCCTTCCTCTCCCTCTCTCTCTCTCTCTCGCTCTCTCTCTCTCTCTCACTCTCTCTCTCTCTTCTCTCGTTCTCTCTCCCTCTTGCCCTTTTCTGCAGGCACCTGTCTCGCGCTCACTTATTTACCAACACATTCGCGTGCTATTCACTCGAACCCGGGGTTCGTTCCAGCGGCACAAGACAGCAAAGGAGCTTATAGCGGCTAAACCAAAGAGAAAAAGAACAAGCATTGTTATTGTACTTGGAGGATTTACTGGCTTATAGAAACCAAACACACGATTAATCGGCGATTCAGGTCGAACCGAAAAGTCGAACTAACGAGAAAAAAAAAAAATCAGCGTGAACCGGGAAATAAATCCCAAATAATGCTTTAATAATGAACATTGATCTGGCGTGTAAACCTGCTCTGTTTTTTATTTATATATATATATATATATATATATATATATATATATATATATATATATATATATATATATATATATATATATATATATATATATATATAAAGGCTAGGACACATTTCTATAAAGTAGTCTATTATTCATATATTAATATATTCATATATTCATATGTTTATTTTTAGCCGAAGGAAACTTTTCGGTCTGTGTATTTTCGTGGGGAAGAAACACGATCGCTATGTCGAGACTGTTGCAATGACGACATTATAAAATATCTTTTGAAGTGTGAATTTTACTGTCAGAGTTTACATAGTGTACACGAATCCATAAAACAAACAAACAAACAAACAAACAAAAAACCCCAATAAATTAATTTGACAAATATAAAACTATTTTGCCATGAACGCTAAACACATTAATTTGTAATAAACATAGTCGGGTCGAGATCCCGGTTCACATTAACAACACAATCGTAAAAGTAGAAATGGCTTTTTCTGTACATGATCCAGAAACACTTGGGTTGCTTTGTGTCTGAGCTTTGAAAACACCGGGAAACCGTCGGCTTTTATAATTCAGCTCAAATCCAAGTGACGTGGTGCTCACTTTAGTGCAGCCATATCTTTTAAACAACATTCATTTTAAATAAACATACAAACCGACATAAACGAAATCGAAATAAGTTACTTTAAATAAAACACACAAAGAAGCTGCACACAGCGAACATGACTGAAAATCGCCGATAAAGATTTGCTCTTTGGAATCAGGACACCCTTCTCATGGTTCCGATCATATACTGATCCAAAATGCCCCGAGCCTGGTGAAGCATCAGCCAGAACCCCTACTCTGTAGAAAATATAGTCTATGTAAGAGAAGATAGGTTTTGTGTGTGTGTGTGTGTGTGTGTGTGTAGATAATAATTGACGGATGTAAAAAAAAAATAATAATAATAATAATAAACAAAAATAAATAAATAAAAGCAGACTGTTTCTTTTAGGTAAATCGTGCCTTACAAACATATTCGTTCCATTTTCCAGGCAAAAAAATGCGAGTCTGAAAACCGGTTAATTTTTTTTTTCACTTGTTACACCTTTATATATGTTTTAAACAACTGTAAATGTCAGGGGGAGGAGAAAACATCTGGAATAGCTTCATGTGACTGGACTGTCCATGAAATCCGCTCTGAAAGAAGCTAAAGGATTTGAAAACGTGTTCCTTCGCCACAGACTCCTGTTTCTCGGTGTCTTGGCCTCCAGGCTGTTGGTGCCGGTGTGTCGGTGTGCTTGTGCAGTGTGCTCCGGTGTGATCGCAGTCTGTACTGGTTGGGCTGAGGGCCGGAGAGCCGGGCGGCAGGGTCGCGTGCTCCCCTCATCTGGGTCTCCTCTGTGAAGGAAAGAGGGGCGGGGTCCGCTAAGCACTGCCCTTCACATGAGCTGCGGCTGCTGCATAGAGTCCTGGTGCGTGCTGGGATACCATGAGGTGTAGCTCGGGATGTACGAGCTCGGTGTGCCGACGGAGGTCTTGACGCTGGCGGATGAGTTCCACACGGGCGCGACGGAGGGCGAACCGGCGCTCAGTCCGCGGCCATTGGCCAGTGCGCTCGTGTCTATGCTTCCCCCGCCTTGCTTCATCAGCTTCTTAAACTTGGAGCGTTTATTCTGAAACCAGATCTTGACCTACAGAATAAGAGTCGAGTCAGCAAAACGGTGTCCAAAAGGAACAGCCAATGTTCATACTTTTTTTTTAAATTAAATATTAAACAGTAAAAACAAAACCGTGCAATTTAAAGGCTACATACTAAAAAAAAAAAAAAAAAAAAAGGCATCAATAAAGCGTGTGAGGTATAGCAGGCAATCGAATTTAATTTATTTTTCTATGCACAAATATAAATTATATAAGGTTTCCAATCATAGCAAAAGGCCTAGTTTTTTTTTAATATATATATATATTTATATAATATCTATATAATTTATATAAATATAAATTACCCGAGTACACACACGTGTTATTTAAAGTATTTTGTGGCTGAAATCTGTCGGTTCCAATTCTTAAATAAACGTGTAGGTGTCCTCACCTGGGTTTGTGTCAGCCCCAGAGATGCGGCCAGTTCTGCTCTCTCCGGCAGAGCCAGGTACTGCGTCTGTTGGAACCTGCGGTTCAGCGCCTGCAGCTGGAGGCTGGAGTAAATAGTCCGAGGTTTGCGAATCTTTTTCCCTTTCCCGTTAAAGCGAACCTCTCCTCCTTCCACCACCGTGCTCTTCTCCGTTTCTGGTGCTGCGAATGCAAAAGAAATCAGAGTTCGAGTCTCAGAGACTCTTGTACCCTCGCGCTAGTTTCAGCTCCAGCCCGCAGTTTGGGTATAATTAGCGTTAATTGCATACATTGTTTATAGCATTACGCAATAAATAATTACCAAGCCTAATACGCACACATCTGGGCTACTCCAGTCCAGCATTCTCACAGTGAGCTGAAAAACAAAGGATATAAACGGAGGGGGAGGGAAAGGGGGGAAAAAACAGCACATTTCTTACCTGCGTCTTCTAGGCGCGTCTGCGTTAACGCCGCGCTGCTCTGGTAAGTTTGAACGCTACTCAGATACGGACTTGACGAATGACTACCGACTGAGTTGACGTATGGATAAGCCAGCGATCTGGGGAAAGACGGAGCGGGACTGTATGAGCTGTCGTGCTGTGGATGACCGGCTGAGTGTAAACAGTGCATTGAATAATGTCCGTGAGACATTGATGACGGCGACATTTGCTGACTTGGTGGCCCAAATTCCATGAAAACGCTCTTTCCTGAGACAGGGCTGTTTAGACTCTCTGGTACTGTGGTCATTGTCATGTCTTCAGTGCGAATCTCCCTTCTCCTGCCTTTTTTTGTTTTCTTCTATCTCAGTCAAGGATGGATCCCAATTTAAGCTCAACTGATTTTTTCACTTTCCATTCATAAGAAAATGTAGTTTGTCTCTGTGAAAAGTCTAGGTGTGATGCGGCGGATCTACACAAACTCGCTCAAACGTTTGAATCAGGGAATCATGAATATTTATCAAAGGTGATCTCTGATTGGTCCACTCGCTCCAAGAGTGGCGGGGATTGGAGATCTCGGGGTAGGGTCCGAGGAATATGATAACACAAGAAATAAGACAAACCTGAGAGCCAAATGTTCAATGCTAAAAAGGAAATGCAGGGGTGTCTGCCTGAAAAAGGTTGTTGTTGTTGTTGTTGTTTTAATCTTTCGTTTATTAAAGCCATTTATCCAAACAGAGAAATAAACAAGTGGCATATAATAATATTTCTCATGCAGAAAACATGTTTAAAACATGTTAGTTTTTTTTAATGAAAGTAGATTTAGTTAATAACTACCATGTCGTAATCATAACCAGGTACATTTTTATGATCCAAATTAAATGACAAAAAAAAGGTTTTGGTAACTCACGACCAAATTAGAACAGATAAAAAAAATCCACGTCTGATATTAAATTGATATCGTCATCATCATCATCATCATCATCATCATCATCATCATCATCATCATCATCATCATCATCATTATTATTATTATTATTATTATTATTATTATTGTTGTTGTTGTTGTTGTTGTTGTTGTTGTTGTCGTTGTTGTTGTTGTTGCTGTTGCTTCTTAGCAATTATTATTTGCATTATTATTATTGAAACATGCTTTAGATTCAACGTTTTTTTTTTTTTTCATTTTTCTTCTATGCTTTGAATGCACAACACAAATATAATTAATCATGGATGTTCAGTGGGTTTTGTCTGTGCTCTGGTTTCATGGACAGATGTATTACTAGCTTCATTTGATTAAATGCTCGTCTCAAGTGCAGGAGCCACAGCTGAAACCAGTTCAATTTGCATAACACTGTTGTTTAATTTTCATACGCGTAATTAGCCATATATTTAACACTTCCCCTGGCATGCAGATTCAAATCACTCCGAACCCCTAAGCGACCGGAAACGCACCTGGGATCAATTCTGCATTTCTACAACAGTAAAAATATTACGCACAAATAATTACAGCTGTTCAGTGTCATTGGCGAATGATCGACAGATTATGTTCAGATTGAACAGACATTGCGACTCAGAGCACTGACTGCTCTTTCTTTGGTGATTTAACATCACGGATGAAGTTGTTTGGAGGTTTTTTCTCTTCGACCTGCATCATGTTTTGTTTTTTTTTTTTTTTTTCCCAGCAGTGGAGATCTTTTGGTGTTTGGTTTAAATGTGACAGGTTAAATAACTAGGCGCTATTTATAGCTGCTGGTGGCCTGGGTCGTGACCTCAAAACACGAAGACCAAAAAAAAAAATCGAGCAGACAGGAAAAGTACAAGAAACAACAGCCAATTTGTTCCATTGTAAGTAATCATGAACAGATTAAATAAATGTTTATTATAGAAATAACAGGCATTCCTAAGAAACAACACGAATTTGTCCATAATTACCAAAATACAGTTTTCCTTAGAATAAAACATTTTAGAACAACAACAACAACAACAACAACAACAACATAAATTACTATTGATAAAATTATGATAATTAAAATAAATGCATAAATATTCAAGATTCACATGAATTCTACAAGCAATGTAGATTCAAAGTGATTTAAATCCGTATCAATACCAACCTCTTTTATCTTCCTCTTTACACCGCTAATTGTTTTATTTTATTTATTTATTTTCTAGGGGCTGTAGCTCGGCGTGTAACCCAAAAGACCTCGTCAACCCACAAAGGACATGCATCATTTTTAAAAAAAAAACCTGCAGGAGGTCCCGAGATAGCCTGAAACCCACTGGGGATTTTGAATTGATGTACTAGACGTGGTTAACACAGACACATCTGTCCAGCTGCAGATTTACACGCAGGCTATCAAATAAACGTGGCAATCGTGTAACACTGCAGAACTACAGCGAACACATGGATATAAATATGAGATAGGTTTATTAATTATTTTTTATCCTACCCAGGTTTGCTTGTCTTCAATTAAGGTTTTCCAGCAGGTAAATCTAAACAGGTGACGAAGAAAGGCTGTCATACCGGTGCGCTCCTTTTCCGGTGACAGCGGATGCAGCTTGGTTTTTATCTTCCCAGTATCATTCACTTGCAGGTGAACCCTCGGGCAGCGCTTCGTCCCAAAAAAAAAAAAAAAAAAAAAACCAACGCGATTTACAAATTAACCGTGAAATTCCGTTACTGTATAAATTCCCATCGGCCACAGCAGAGCGGAGCAGAGCGACGCACGCGCCACGCGCACCAGTCCTCTGCACTGACGGTCACATTCAGCACATTTTTTTGTGTGATATCCCCCCCAAAATCGGCTCAGAAAATTGTCCAATTTAGAGCAATTTGTATTTGAAATTACATTCACAAACTACCTCGCAAAGATTTTTTTTTTTTTATCAATGACAAAAATAATAACGGCATTACACCCAACAATTATCATCATTCAGAGCCGAGGGAAGATTTTTACATGTAGCGTGGCTCAGACTGATAACTGTGATTATTGCACCCGGTTATGGGATCTAAGACTGAAATTGAGGTGTAGTCTGCATATATTTTATTATGCTGTTTTATTATAGGTGACAAATGTCACCTAGAGACAAAAAGAGGACAACATGCAGTTCTGTGCAGTTCTGATTCTAATATTCTTTGCAACAAAATGGTAGAGATTGAAATGATCTAAAATAAGTGTAAAACTAAAATTAAAAATTAAACACGTGTCAAGCACAACGTCTGAGCACGGTGTCAGAATCACAATCAAGCTTTATCCGCCATAATTGCTGAAACATACAAGAAATTGGTTTCCAGCAGTTGGGGTATAGAAGAGACATCATCCTCATGTGTTGGCACCATGGAGCAGTTACCATAGTGATGATGGATGATGTATTGTATAGTAATATAAGTTCATTTCACTATATCTACAGGTATAAATATACCCTCATAATTTAAAATAAAGTGTACCAGAATATACAGCACTAATATTACTCAGTGTTTTGGTGTGAGGGCGAATCATCATAGCCAATCCAGGTGTAGCAGGGGAAACGTATGCAAAGGATTAATCATGGCCATTATTAGACTGCAGGACAAAAAAAAATCATGTCTTAAGTTCACTTTGACTGCAAAGCCAAATAATTTCTATCGAAAATAAACCAGAGAAGCCGCTTTTAAGGCTGTATCATTAATTATAATATACAAGAGGAAAACCACGTGATCGATGTTACAGCCACACAGCTCGTTTTTTACCTTAAAGACTGCGAAAATAAAAACAAAACCATGAGGTGGAAGACAGTAAAAGCCAGCATTCAGAGAATGAGTGATACCCACGTTATTTTTTTTAAACACCTGCTATCCTATACTTTAGAGCACGCGTGTGTGTGTTTGTGTGTGTGTGTGTGTGTGTGTGTGTGTGTGTGTGTGTGTGTTTGTGTGTGTTTGTGTGTGTGTTTGTGTGTTTGTGTGTGTGTGTGTGTGTTTGTGTGTGTTTGTGTGTGTGTTTGTGTGTGTGTGTGTGTGTGTTTGTGTGTGTTTGTGTGTGTGTTTGTGTGTGTGTGTGTGTGTTTGTGTTTGTGTGTGTGTGTTTGTGTGTGTGTGTGTGTGTGTGTGTGTGTGTGCGCGCGCGCGCGCTTAAATAAAGGATGGGGGTTTCCAGGTTAGAGACAGACAAATACAACCTCCACTCTAAGATGGGGAAATACCTCCCTGACAAAACTCGGTTTCAACAACAGACAGTTGAGTTATTGCTTCGTCTCCGGCATGAAATCAAGCGCAGACATCCGTCCTTTCAATAGAACTCGATACGACTGTAAAGGGACTTCCGTCTTGCGGCCCCGAGTAAATTTAAGACAAAGTCTCTGATTAGTTTCTGTTATTGGTGGCACAAGATTGTCTAGGGGATTTAATTGGTTCAGTATGAAGCAGGCCCACTTCCTCCATGGCTGAGCTGACCTGTGAGATGTCCATGTGATAATGTGCACTCAAGTAATATGGACAGTAATTCCACCCTGTACATTTCAGGAGAAATTGCCTTCCACTGGGGTGCCAATCTCCACAGGTCCGATTTATACCTAAGATGCAGGAAGATCATTTTAGAAGAACATCATCTACTGCACCTTGTTACAAAACATTGTTCCTAATCTGAAAATCCAGCACGTGAGCATGAAATTAATGTCAATTCCAATAATCACGTCAAACACGTGTAAGGATGTCTCAAACCAAATGATCACTGGATATATAAATCTGTGCATCAATATATAATACTGCACTGTTTCAATCACATATTCCAGCCAGACGTAACACACTGCAGAGAAAACCACACACCATTTCTGGACCATGCACGTTATTTAGACACTGTGAGTAAAACCTACCCAACAAGAGAAAAATAAAGGGAAATTCGATAATTTTACTAGATGCACACAAAAATTGAGAAGTGCTAATCTGACGATTTATAGTCTGAAATGCTATAATTTTGTTTAGGCATCAGCCTGTTACATTAATCAGATCTCTGTGTGTATTATTTCTATGTGTTGGCGTAATATAAATATCAGGGACACAACGCTTTCCCTTTTTCAAGATGAAGTTGCTCATTTACACTCGACATTATTCTGAACACACACACACACACACACACACACACACACACACACACACACACACACACATACAAACACTACAACAACAACAACAACAACAACAACACACACACATACGCACACACACATACACAAAAACACTACAACAACACACACACACACACACACACACACACACACACACACACACACACATACAAACACTACAACAACAACAACAACAACACACACACACACACACACACACACACACACATACACAAAAACACTACAACAACAACACACACACACACACACACACACACACACACATACAAACACTACAACAACAACAACAACAACAACAACACACACACACACATACACAAAAACACTACAACAACACACACACACACACACACACACACACACACACACACACACACACACATATAAACACTACAACAACACACACACACACACACACACACACACATAAACCAACCAGACATTTTACAGCAGGCTGATGTACACTGGGCGTACATAGATAATAAATGATAGTGGGTATAAAGAAAAGCTCTCAAATAGATTGTACTTCTTCACGTTTGGATTAAACAAATTGCCCATAAGTGTTGCAGTTTTAAAAAGCATTAACTCCACATTAACATAAACAGCTCAGCTGAGTGAATAACAGCCAGTCTGTCCGTTTGGACATGTGGCCCAGTATTTAGCCAGAGATTTGCAATTACACCTTATTTACACACTTCCTAATATGGATCCATTCCTCTGTCTATGGCATGAAGCCCAAAAAGAGATAAAATTTTGATCAGACATAATGATCCAAATTCAGTGTATTTAATCAACCATGCAGGATAGATGATGCTTTAGTGGCCCAGGGTTTACTGGATCACTATTGGATGGCTTAAGCAGGGCATACCTTCAATTTTCTGCTCTGGTGAGCTCTTATAAACAGAGAAGGGAGGCAGTGTGGAGGTGCTCATTCGATTCAGAACAACTCAGAGAACGAACAAGAAAAGGTGTAGCGCTGCAAAACCTGCCGGTCGATACAGGTGATTAAACCTTGTGAATCTATGCTGCTTGGGTTTGGAGTATTGCATTGAAAAGGTTTGACTGTATTAACAAAACATAGCTTATTGCCAAAAGACGTAATCAAGCTCTGTTTAAATAAAAATAAAATAATCAATCTCTTCAGAGTCAGATATTACATTTTAAACTAGATTTGAATAAATCATTGATTATTTCACTGGGTTTTTTTTTTTTAACTAAATTGTTAATTAAAATGTGTTTCACTGAACAGATTTGTAACTGAATGTGTGCTTACAAATTAAATAAGTTTCCTTTATGTGTTTCAAAATTAATCATTTGAAAATAAAAATAAAAAAATCCAGCTATTAGTTTTCTATTGCCAAGAGACCAGAAAAACAATCTCCAAACACAACAAAATACAATTTATAATGACATTCTCTTAAGAAAAAGGGCTCCTGGAAGATCAGCTAAGCTACCTGGCACCAGTCAGATCAAAAAATGTCTTTTCAAGTTAATGGCCTTTACATCAATACAGAATGAAGCTGATAATTTCTCAATCGTTACTTAATACTGGTCAATATTTACACAACTGCAGTGTATGCAGAGGCCAGATAAATGGAGATGGATTAATGCACAGATCTGGGCCTTTGGCCCATCACTGTTTTCTTCCCCAGCTGCACACAGTCAGGCCACAGTGGGAGAGAGTTAAAGGGGAGCCCTACCTCATGGGTCCTCTGGGAGAGTAGACAGGAATAATTGTCTCCAGGCCTGGCCAGTGGTTCACACCTGCAAATAGAAACAGATCAGAAACACACACACACACACACACACACACACACACACACACACACACACACACACACACACACACACACACACACACACACAAACGATAAACACTAACATTGATGTCTTCCAGTACCAAACAGACGTTCTGCACCCTCTGAGCCTCTGCTGAAGAGTGAAACCAGCAACAGGAACATATGCATTCAGCTTTTTTTTTTTTTTTTTTACACAAAATATTTGTGGCAACATATTTTAAGAATGAAAAATCATTAATATTGAATATTAATTAAATTACTTTTTATTATAATTGAATGTGACTGAGGTTAAGTTTCCTTCTTTTGGTACTGTATGGTATTTATAAAATATGTCAGACTATTCATATGTGAAAAATTTGATCTTCTGTGAAAAAACATGCAAATAAAGTGTTTGTGTTAGTAAACAGTAATATATAGTAATGAATATTTAAACCTAAAAAAATATATATTTTTTTTTACCTCTGTGTGTGTGTGTGTGTGTGTGTGTGTGTGTGTGTGTGTGTGTGTGTGTGTGTGTGTGTGTCCCACCTAAAACACTTGAATAATGTGAAAAATGAAGTTGACATTTGACTGGTTAATCAATTACCAATGAGTACCATGATTGTTTCGTGATGGTTTATGTATTGCTGTATGGATGAGTTAAAATGGGTGATAAGGGTGCTAATAATCTTCCATTGTATTTTTCAGCTCCAAGAATAATATTTTTATATCTCCATCTATCACTTACATACCTTAACCCTGAATCCGAGGCAGGCTAGGAAAACCCAGCATGGCATAAACAGAGACTGTCCAGTACCACACACACGCACACACACACCTAAGTGACAGCCCAGCAGCCTCTACCATTATCATAGCAGCAGGGGTCAGAGGAACCTGCCCAGCATCCTACCTTCTCCGAAATTGCCCTCCGAAATGAGCAATTACCCGAGTTAGGTGTGACTGATAGTAAAAAAAAAATAAAATAAAATAAAAAAATTTAAAAAGGGCCCAAAAAAGAAGGTGGTTACAGTACTTAATGCATCAACAAGAGCAAAATGAAATGGCTCTAAAATTGTATTTCCGTGTTGTGCCCACAGGATAAAGGGATGTGACAGGCAGTGATCAAATCTTCAAACAAGGCAGCAAATTAAAACCCATGAAAATCATTCCTTGTTGAAGAAAACCCATTTGTTCTGGTGTGGACAGTAGGTAGAGTCCAGCCATGATTTCAACCAGCTGGGCCTGAGGATAGAACCACGGGTGGGGAAAATATGACTGACTAAACTACTTGTTTTGTCCTTTCTGTGATTCATATTAAAACAAGGTTTGATTGCATGTCCAGAAAGAAACAACTCCTTCTCCAATTAATGGCTTTGTAAATGAGGAAACATGCAAATTTTCCAATTAAATAATTTACTGTGCCTAAGGATGGTGTGCATGATGTTGATCTGCAGGGTCTGCAGTGGCATGGGCCTTTTCAGGCTTTGTTAAGAGGTAAAGCCTTGAACAAAGACAGAAAGAGGTCAGTCCTCAGCGACACCTGAATGCTCTCCCTCTTTTCTCTTCCCCTTGATCCCTTCAGCCAGCCTGTCATTAGCTTTAATGATGGAAAATTGTCATGTTGATGTCTCTCTCTCTCTCCCTTTCTCCCCCTCTCCAGCACACGCTCTCTTCCTCTCTTCTCCCTTTTGTATAAGTAGTAGGTGGAAGCTCCATTTATTACAAAGTTCTTTTTTGCCTAAAAGCCAGGGACAGAGCATTTGTGGCATGTGTGTGGGGGGGGGGGGGGGAGGTGCTTGGATGCTCTTTCCATCACTGGGATAATTATCCCCACTGTGACCTTAATGATCCTTCGTGTTCGGCCTTGGTCTCCTGCACGCGCCCAGCCGCTCGGCTCCAGGCCCTCACAGGCTCCTCTCTTCTCCTCTACCAATGCCCTGTGTCAGGGAATATGAAAACCCCTATAATGAAACCATTTTATCTGATGGAAAAAAGGCTACTAGAGCTTCACTTGCTACAAAGACGACTCAATTATATGAGTAATTGTGATAATTTTCCTTCCATTCACAGCTCTTTCTGAAAGGGAAGGAAAGGGGGAAACAGAGAAATGCTGAAAGGGAAATTACATGGACAATATGGAGTGCAGAAAAATGGTGCACACTAAAAAAATGACTGCAAGAAAAGTGCAAGACTATAAATAGGCTAAATATGTTAATATAGGTTGGTCAGATATATATGTGTGTGTGTGTGTGTGTGTGTGTGTGTGTGTGTGTGTGTGAGAGAGAGAGTGTGTGTGTGTGTGTGTGTGTGTGTGTGTGTGTGTGTGTGTGTGTGTGCAGTCAAACCTCAGAAACAGACCAGTGAGAATAAACACACACACACACACACACACACACACACACACACACACACACACACACACACACACACACAGATAAGATAGATGACCAGAAAGAAAATAATGGTATGATAAAAGTAGATGTGCAGCTGTCTGAAAATTAAACCTTTTTCTCCTTCCCTTTGACAAAGCAGAGCTCCTGCAAGAGCACCCCAGTGGTTAGAGATCATTTGGAGCCCTGTGACAGGAAAAAGGATAATTACGTCTCCAAGAGAGGCAGGCGGACTGACGCGCCCTTAAGACGCTGCCGTGAATGCAGGGGCTTGATAGAAGGCAGAAGGAATAATTTTGTGCTTTGCTTTTTCCTTTATTCTGCAGAACATGTTTTGTTGGGCAGAAGACAAGGCAGAGAGCACCTCTGAGTGCATTAAACCCTAGGTGTTCGCAAATATAAGGTTCCTCTGTCTATCAAGCGCTGCAAAATCTTAAATGCATTAAAATGTCTCTTTCCATTCTCCCTGCAGACAGCAGGGCCAGTGAGATATGCATTAATTTCTATTTCACAGCGGGAGTTGAATTTTCCTCACAACACCAAAGACATTCTGGATTCCTCTTGGTTAAAAAAAGAAAAAAAAAAGAAAGAAAAGAAAAGAAAAAAAGGGCCAAGTCTACAAATTCGATCTCTTACAGAAAGACAAAAATTCATTGTGTTCCAGTAGACATATACTGAATATTCTTGATTATTCACACCTATGTATTCTGCTGCATTTTTTTTTACATTTGTTTATGCATGTCTTTTATAAGTGAAGGGCTGATAACGAACAGAAATATTGAGAAAAATTACATTTCTTCATGAGAACATTGGAGTGTCAGAAATGCACCAGTCTCCACTTCATCTATTTCATACCGCAATGGGGACTTACCATTCTGGCACACCGTAGACCTTATCCATATCCACATCTGTCAAAATATGACTTTATCTCATTTTAAAGATTTTAATAGGGGGGTGGACCATTGTGGCTCTCAGCCCTTCGAATAATGGGTTGTTTGGACTGCAAATATATCTATGACAACACATACTCAGTTTATCCAAATGTCCATGAAATGCCTTTATTTATATTGTCATGTGACAATTATGAATTGCAGTTGTAAACCTTTGGCCTAATAAAATGATCCTTTTCACCCGACACAGTATGGATCATCCATTGAAATTTATGTACATTATAAATATGATAGAATTCAATTACTAATTATTCATTCAACACTGATCTTATCTGAGTAAATAATCTATATATTAATGAGGTGAGGAAATGGTTCTGCTCAGTGACACAAACATTATTTTTGGTCTTGAGAAATATAATACTATATAATATTGTTTTTATTGTTAAATTAGCAGAATGAATCATCAATGAAAACATGGCCTTCACCACAGGTCTTGACTATGATTGCATCTGAACACATACATTGATTTAAAGCAAAGGAAGAGTGGTTTCAAATGCCACAAACACTTTCCTCATGCCAAACTTTTACTCCTGCTCTGTCTTCCCCCCAAACCTTAAACTGTTGCCACATGTATGAGGTGTGACCCCCTTAGAGCACAGCAATCTGGCTAAATCTGTCGGGCTGGGACAACCATATCACAGCCTGGCAGCACAAATACTCAGATCAGACTCACATGATAGCTTACAGTTGGCTACCATGTCATCAGTCACCTCCCAGAGCCACCATCACTTCTGCTCCAGTGGACAGCCGCCTAGAGAACCTTGAAATGCCTTTGACTGGATATCCACACAATATTACCTCTCTAGTATTTCCAAAACATCTATTAGTCATAAACACACCAAAATCATAAAGCTGCTGTGATTTCCAAAACACCAAAGAGGCTGAAAGAATAGCACCAGGCATGGAGCTCAGTGTGACACAAGAGGTGTAACAGCAGAGCCTGAGAAGGAACCAAAGCAAAAATCAAAGTCATACTTCAAACAAAAAATCAGTCCCTGACTAATAGCCATCAGTGGATAGGCTGACGGCCTGATGATAACGTTTTGCACTATTGCTGGGCTGGAGTGACTGTTTCCAGCCCATCATGGCCCTAATCCTTACTCAGATGCTGGAATACAAGAAGGCACTATGTGAAGCCAGATCCACAAACAGTACATAACAACTAATGCTCCGAGAACTCACAGAAAGGCTTATGTAATATATTTTTTTAAGTTACACCTTGTAGGAATAGTTTATAATGAAAACCTGTATGGGAGTTTAAAAAAATCTCAAAGCTCTTACTGCAGAAACACTTCCAATAATCATTAAGTTATCAAGAGGGGGAGATGTGCATTAACCTTCTATTTTTAACCCAAACAAAAACATCCCGTTTAAATGAAACACACAGATATTGCATTTGATCCAGATTCTGGAGGATTGGCATTATGAATGCAGTTACATTCACTTTTGTCACAATATAATTGAAAACCAATCATGAGTCATAGTGGAGTGCTAATAGTGATGTGTTCATGGTGCTGAAATGATGAGCTCATGGTCCTCCATGACCAAAAACTGTGACCATGGACATAAGGTGTTACTGTGTCAAGTTACTTAGGAAAATGGGAAAAAAATGTATATTCTTATACAATATTAAAAATAATATATTGATGCAAAAATCATATATATTCATAGGTAGTGACGTTATATATTTTTGTATATAAAAATACAACCATAATTTAACATTCAAAAGTAGAGGCTAAACATTTAAACTGGAAACTGGCCACTAGCTCAGTGGAGGAGCAGCTAGCTTTTGGTTATTTTCATTTCACACTGATATGTAAGTATACAGTATATATATATATATATATATATATATATATATATATATATATATATATATATATATATATATATATATATAAAAGTATCACATGTAAGCAAATCAAGCAAAGGCCTTCAAAACCATGGCTGCACCTTGTGGAATGATAACAAGTACAAATTCAATATGCGTAATGATATAATTAACTGCACAGATACTAAAACAGCATTAACATGATATATAATTTTCTCATTCATATGTTTGTTTGAACAGTTCCACACAAATCATGTGCTTCATAGAAGCTTGGTAAATGAAAACACAAAAGGAAATAGGATTTTCCATAAAGAAGAAAACATGTTTAAAAGGGATAGGTTCAGTCAGTCTTCCTTCTTTGCAACCACCATCTAATCACAATTTCACATACAAAGGATAACTTGGACCAGCAAGAAAAGGAAATTCTGATGATCTCCAGTGGACTGAGTATTTTTGTAACCCAGCATCCCCAGCTCCGGTCAGGGGTTAAAGGGTTCCTAATGTGTCTGCAAGGCAGTGGCTGTCAGTGGCTTTAATAAATACAGGGAGCAGTGTGAGAGAAAAGTGTAGCTGTCTCTGTAGAGTGACACAGGCAGGCCAGCAGTGCCGATGGCTCCTCTCTAATGACAGAGCAAGGTAATGACAGAGCCCGCTCCCTAGCAGCAGGAACAGGAAGATCAATCTGCAGCCAGAGACGGAGGGATGGATGGGGAGGGGGGGTGGAGGGCATGGCAGTGTGATTTTCTATTACACTCTTGCTCTATGTAAGCTTTGCTCTCAGTTTTTGCATCATTTCTGTCTCACTGCTGCCACTCTTTTCAGGCCCATGCAGCGTCTGACCAGCTTTACATAAAAAACACGACAGATCAATAGCCATTACCACTCCATGTTAGGTTGATATGCTGTGGGGCTCCTGAAATCCTCTCTCTCTCTCTCTCTCTCTCTCTCTCTCTCTCTCTCTCTCTGTAACACCAATCTCAGCTCACAGTCTGGTCCAAGTGCACCTGGGGTTCTGTAGGAATGGAAAAGCCCCAGAGAGAAGGCTAAGGGAAGAGAGTTAAGTATGGGAGGGAGTTACAAGCCAGCATCC
>CM045729.1:52988579-53041079 GCA_024760905.1 Plotosus lineatus | reverse complement strand
TTGTTGACAGGCCAGAAATTGCAGACAGCTGATTTCATAGCCTGGAACCACCCACTACTAAGGTTCCTTCCCACAACCACACACTAGCACAATGCAGCTTTTACAAGCTCTTACTAGCCACTGTTTTCATTACAAAACTGCATTTTCCTTTTTATTAAAGCACCCCACTGGGACTGTAACGCTCAAATGTTTCCCCTATTAAATATTTCCATTTGAAGAACAAAAAGAAAATCGGTTATGGCTGCACTTGGCTTTAAACTTTTCGATTGACTTCATCCAATAGTTGACAAATAGCTGAGAAATTACAACACATTTAAAAAATACAAAAAAAAAAAAATGGAACTGTATGCAGAGTGAAGAGATTAAAACTTATAGTAATACAGTAAAACCTCCGCTGACGAACACTTAAGCTCACGAACTTTTCACCTCAAGAACATTAAATTTGCGAGCATATAGTCTCTGCTGACGAACTAGTTTTCGGCGGACGAATCAAACCACGCGGTCGAACAGCGCCACGGTGGCGGCCACGAGAAGCTGACGCACGCTCACGGCGTCACAGTTCATCACCCCCTTTCTTTGAGTGCGGAAGTGGTTTGTGTTTGCTAGACATTTTGGACCATATTGAGTGTACTTTTGCTATTATGGGACCGAAAAAGACCCACCACAGGCGGAGATCATTGAAAAACACGAACGAGGTGTGCGTTTGTGTGACTTAGCGTCCCAGTACCAGTACGCTAAGTCTACCATTGCTACCATCCTTAAGAACAAGGAAGCTATTAAGGGTGCGTGTGTGGCTAAGGGTGTTTCCAAACAGTAGGCGTTTCCAAACTCTCCTTCCAAACAGTAAGTCCCTCCCTCCCTCCTCCCACTCCATTCCATCAAGCCATCAACTACCATCACAAAGGTAAATAAAACCACTTTATTATACAGTACAGTTTATTTATTTAATTACAATACAATAGCACATTTATTATACATAAAATAAGGTATATTTTTGTGTAGTTTTAAGGCTTATTTAGTAGAAAATTATGTTTTATGGGGACCTGGGAACGGATTATTCTCATTTTAATGGTTTCTTATGGGAAATAAATGTTCGGAAGACGAACTTTTCGCCTTACACACACTTTCTGGGAACCAATTATGTTCGTGAGCTGAGGTATCATTGTATACAGTAATTAAAAAAAAAAAGAAAGATATGTGCAATCTTTATTAGTACATCAGAGGGACAGCCCATGTTAGAGGTATTGAAGACAAAGTCAGAGAGGCTAGATTGAGATGGTTTGGACATGTACAGAGGAGGGATAGTGAGTATATTGGCAGTAGGATGCTGAGATTGGAACTGCCAGGCAAAAGGCCTAGAGGAAGAGCAAAGAAGAGATTTATGGATGTGGTGAAGGAGGACATGAAGGTCGTTGGCGTAAGAGAAGAAGATGCAGAGGATAGGGTGAGATGGAGGCAGATGATTCGCTGTGGCGACCCCTGAAGGGAACAGCCGAAAGGAAAAGAAGAAGGATAAGAAGAAGATGTGCAATCTTTAATACAGATGATCAATAAAGATTGCAAGAGAACACTCAACAGCAGAAGCAGTTTTTCAACAAAAACTATGTTATTTATTATGGCATAGACAGGACAGTATTAGATTTTATGTATAATGTATGTAATTTATCCCTAAAGACGAGCATCTTTGTGGCGCGCCATAGGCATGGACATAACGTGGATGGTTGCCTCATGTCTGTCCCACTGCAGGAAACCCAATAAGGCTGCAGTTCCACAAAACAAACAAACAAACAACATTTATCATAAAAAAAAAACAACACAGAATCTAAGTGTAAGCAAGGCACATGAACCTGTTGAACGAATAATTGAACTAACATGACTGGTGCTACAACAGAAAGTAAAAACGAGCCAGCGAATCACGGTGAATATATAACACTAGGCTCGGACAACTGGCAATAGGGATAGCTGTCACAAGTGCCGCCTTTAAGCGAGGCCTAAATCTATAAATTATACAATGAAACTAAACAATGAAACTCCACGAGGATTACTACAACATTCATACCAAGTCCTACCCCAACCTCAAACCTGTCTGAGCACCCTGAAACACATGCACAAACATGCAGACACACATGCCAAGCCTAAAGCATCACACCAAGGCCTAGAAATTGTCAAGGCGGTAATCACTGCAGACATGTTGATGGCGTATGCATGTGAATGTGTGTCAATGATACCAGGAAGGTTGCTGTGATCTCACACCGCAATCAGCTCAAGAGGGAAGCCCTGAGGGGCCAAGACTGCCCCACCAACAAGACCAACAAGTTCTGAGGTTAACTCTTTACTCTCCACATACTCCATACCTAAGAACCACACAGCAGTGCTCTGCACAGCAGGCTTCCTGAATACACTCACACAGATTTCCACAAAGCCATCAAAAGACTCTCTAACAGCACGCTCATATTTACACATCTCTAAGCAGATTCCCTCGCTCCCGCTCACTCTCTTTCACACAGGTAACAGCAGGATCTCTCTCTTCAGACTAGCTATAGTGCACTCATATAGGGAGGAAGCCTCTCTTAATACATTCACATACTAGCACAGAGGGATGCCACTTCTCGGATCTCTAGTGGTCTTTACTCACATCAGGCAGCCTCCAGAATCGATGATGAGAGGTGCTTTCAGATCAGGGACAGTGAATTCTCCTGTCTAGTTGACAAGGCAGTTCACTAGTGGCCTGATTTGTGTCTTCACTGATACACTGCTGCATACAGAGACATACCTCTAATCACAAGCGCAACCTGCACTATGCATTTCTATGACCATGTTCTGCATTCTCCTGAATGTTCTGAAAGTGTCCACTGTAATGTAATCACAATAGTATTCAATATTCCACCATCTGTATATCCTTTCCTTTGTTTTTTCCTGAAACACACGGAGTTGATGAAAAAAGGAAACTGCAGTGCTCAGACATGTCAGAGTTGTTTAAACTTGGTGCTTAACAAAGTGTTGGAACTTGATTACACAGCTATGGAGGACAAATATTGGTATTCCTTCCTCACATGGAACGATTTTACAATGTCAAAATTTCGTACCAGGCTGAGGAAAAGCTGATCCTATAAGAATTCTTCCACAGAAAATGTTTTACAAATTCTTAATAGTAGGATGCGTTTCTCTGTATGTACCTCAAGAAAAAGTAATTTATTTAAAATGGTATTCGCTGTACAATACATTGTTTTGTAATCAGTACATTTTTTGTGATGCAACATTGCTGTAGTAGGACAAGTTAATGAAAATTAAAGCTTCATTCACTCAGAACAATGTCCATCATTATTCTTTCAAAAATAATTTCTCATTCATGATCTGTGAAAACTTGGTATTCTTCTACAAGATGGATTATTGCATGATTGACATCGAATAAGTTGAACGGCTATTGCACAAATAGAACATATTTATTTCCATTTCCATTTACAGCATTTTGCAGATGCTCTTATCCAGAGCAACTAACAGAAAGTGCCTTAAAGTCTATCAGTGAATAGATTCTTATACTGGTTTGTCAGAACACAAACTAAGTATACATCATTCAAATTCTGATGGTAGGTGTTGTGGAGTTGTGAGGGTTTTTTTGTGGTGTGTGTATTTTTATATTGCATAGTGCTTAATCTAAGTATTGCTGAAAAAGATAAGTTTTAAGTACATGCAACATAGAAACATGACTGCTCCCTTTGAAAGTATTAATTCATGTATTTCTTTGCTGAAAAGCTTAGTCCTACTAGGGACACAGTCAACTCTGGTGGAAGTGGGGGGTACACCTTGACCAGCTTGCTAGTCCATTGGAGAGCCAACATGCACGACTATTCACATTCATACCTAGAGGCAACTGCGAACAGCAAGTGAGCATAATGTATATGCCTGTGGACTGTTGGAGGAAATCCATGCAAACATGAGACATTCACCACTTTATTCTAGTCAAGCTTCAGTGCATCAGAAGATTTTATGAAAATGCTTTACAATGTTTAACATTATATGAATAATTATGATGTATTTTTATATTTCAAGCAAAATAGTTGTGAATCTGATTTCAGCTATCACTGTGTAGTCTTGAGTACTGTATATGGTACACAATGTTGTACTTTAAAAATATTTCTTCAGAAGATGCTTTTACTCAAAATCCAATTTCGAGGAAGCTCGGTGGTTAAGGACCTAGAACCACAACCACAAAGCCACCACTGGTCAACATCTCACGCAAAAGATGTTTCATTAAAGGTTAGGAAATAAATATACAGTAGGGTCCACTCTATATGGTGGTGTATAGAGGTACAACACCAGATGTGCTCAGAAAGGGTATACAGCTGGTTGATCCAGCACTTGGATATGATGTTGGTGTTGAGGACTTGGGGCAATCATGTTTAGGGCTAGAGTGAGGGCCAAGGGTTCAGGGTTGGATTCAAGTGCAAGCACAACCAATGGGAGCTGGCATGTTGGTGGGGGTTGGTAGTACTGTGTAGTGTTGGTGGTGGGAAACAAAGTTCATCTGGGTCAGAGCTCTGGGGACGAAGCTGGTTGTGCACAAACTTACACTATGGCCAGATGGTAAAGCAGTAAAGTGGTTCAAGCAGGTGGGGTATATAATGATGCTGATTTCAGAATATTTTAAAAGCCCTCAAAGGCATTATTTGTAC
Organism: Plotosus lineatus; assembly: GCA_024760905.1. NCBI lineage: Eukaryota > Metazoa > Chordata > Actinopteri > Siluriformes > Plotosidae > Plotosus > Plotosus lineatus. The sequence continues at coordinate 53,036,406 of CM045729.1, read as the reverse complement.
TTCAGAATACATATTCTTTAACAATTTAATTTCGTTTACACAGTCCAGTTAAGAAAAGTAGGGTGGGGCATTAATTGTACAAATGTAGTAACATATGAGGTTATCGTGACTCAAGGACAACTCATGAATTCCAACTAATCAATCCCATGTTTAGTCCATAAGGAATACTAGATAATGAATAATAGATCATTTCCATGTTTAGTAGTTTCCAAAGAAACAAATCACTCTAAAAAAGTGCATTGTAATCTTAGGTAGTCTTAAAGTTACAGAGCCATTGTGCAGTCTTTATGAACTATCTGAGTATAGGGACAAGGAATGCAGAAAAAAAAGTGCATTGTCCTTATTATTTTTCCATTGTGGCTGTCATGACTACCGATTATACTGGCTTGCTAACCCATGGGAACAGTGGGAGAGAAGTATATGGGAATAAGAAGCAGGAACTCAACACTTCTACTCCAGAATAAGCGTCATCTTCACAGGCCATTTCATAACACTACACCATCAATCATAGCACAGCACAGGTCCTCCCCTCTGCACTTCTGAATTGCATTATCCTTACACCATGGACATCTGATCCCAAAAATAATACTCATCATACTGCATGTAGACATGAAATAACATTAGACTATAAAATCCAAGAAAAATTACTGAATTCCAGTCAGCAACACAAATGGAAAGAAGACAGTCATTCAGGTCATTGTTTGTAATCATTGCTCAAAAGTTAATTTATTATAATGTATTATTAAAATGTTTCCTTTTAAATGTACTATAAACTGTAGTTTTGCGTAAAAAATAGCAAATCCCAAAAATCAACAAAAAACAAGATTTAATGCAAAACAGGACGAGACAGGAAAGCACAGATAAAGGTTCAGCAAAAGATAAAAGGTTCAGGTCGACTAAGGAAGCTTTAGTGGTGCATGAGGAGTGAGGTTTTTGCTTTGGCCCTTTGTACGCTAAGAGCATTGTTTTCTCTCTCACACACAGCAATGCAAGTGGCAGTGTTGACCCTGGCAGACTCGGTGCACAGCCTAATGTGAGTTTCTTTTCACATGGACCAATTATATCGCCAAGGCACAAGGGAGACTTCGGTGCTTCGTGTGAGGACATCCATTCTCATTCATCTGAACAGAAAATCAAGAAGCGACTCGTTGGCTGTGCTGTTGGAGGACAGGGAACAACCTGAGCCATTTTGCTGCAGAGCACCGGAGAACAAGAAGTGCTTTGAGGGGTTTTGATGAGACCTGGAGCAGTTTGAGTGAGCCTACAGACTTCAGGGGTTAACCTCACCTTCAGCCAAGCAAAATACTCCAAGAGGCATGCAATTACAGCTTCAGTCAAAGGGCATACGCAATTTTCAGGCCTATTTACACAGTCATGAAGGGCCTCCCTTCAACCCCCCACCTTACCCAGCCCACAACAAAATGATCTGAGATAGCATGATTAAGATGTTTTCCACTATAGAAAAAAGTTTTTTTTTTTTTTTACAGGATTCTGCTGGTTAACGTATATGAGTTTAAAAACACACCTCTTCGTTTATAATCACAAACATGGGAAGATTCGATCAAAATGCCCTAAAAAAGTAATCATGATCTTTGAAATAAACCCTGACTGTTATTCATAAATTGATATAGGGGTTTTAGCTGCACCCTGGAAGTGCTATGTGATAGAGGCCTCTCAGATCTCTAAAACTGCACAGCTGTTGGCCAGCACCAGGATCCAAAGGCCCTCTGTGCTTCCTCCTCTCACAGAGACGACAACCTGGCCGGGGGCAAAGCACTCTAATAATAACAACATTCAGACTGCAGAAACCAGGTCACTTCTGCCCTCCGCTGACCTCCCATCACAGCACTGATATCTGGACAAGAGCCAGTGCAAAAACCCAGCAAGGGAATGCATATTTTCATGTGTGTGAAAAATGATGAGAGAGAGAGAGAGAGAGAGAGAGAGAGAGAGAGAGAGAGAGAGAGAGAGAGAGAGAGAGAGAAGGCCAGAATACAGATCACTTAGGTTACTCACCTTAACACACATTTTGTAGCTTATATTAATTATTCAGCAACTACAGTAAATATACTGCGAACGGCATGTAGTTACAAGAGCAAGGAATTTAAATCTGGACCCACCAACAAGTTCTGAGAGTGTAAGAGGTTAAAGAGCTGTTTACATTTCCTCATTCAGTGATTGCGGGTTTTCCTATGTAAACAAAACTGTGAGCCAAAAATCTAATATAGCAAATGCCTGAGTAAATACAGTAAAACCTGTGCTAAGACACAAGATCAGATGATGAACGGGTGTTCTCCTGGTCTAAGCCAAATTGCCTGGGGCCCGGAATCCTCATTCCCACTAATTTGCTCTTCTGCGTTTATTATACTTACAATATATGGCCAAAAGTATGTAGAAGCCTGACCATCACACCGCCCATGTGGGCCTTTCTCAAACAACTGCAACAACATAGGAAAGCACATAGAACATCTTTGAACACTAAGCCATTACAATTTCTCTTCACTGGAGCTAATGGGTGCTGCAGAAGAAGGTCACTCTCTGCACAGAGCAAGGACCATGACACTGTATGACCAGGTTGGAGTGGAACTGGCATAGAAAGAAAAGTTGCTGGAATAGAGCTCGGAGCTTAACTCCACTGATTGCCTTTAGGATGAACTGGAGCACCATGTGCCAAAATTAAAATAATGTAAGGCCTATCCAGAAGAGCGGAGGGGTAAATCTGGTCTAAATCTGGAATGGGATCTACAACAAGCATTGGTGTGATGGTCCAGAGACCAAAATTTTAACCATACACCGTATATGGTTATATTGTATGCTCTACATTTAACTCTTCGACCTGGTTGGCTTTCTTTCTCTTCTTGTAATCGTTTGGCTTTCAATGACGACCTGATGAAAAAAATTATTTACCGGGAATAGTCATAACAACATGGCTTCTGAGTCATTGAACATGACTTCATTTGCTTTCCCATGTCATTGCCATGTCACTGCCTTCATACTAATTGGTTGTTATGTAAAGCTCAAGCATGATAGACTGTTGTGTATAGTTTGTGCAATAATGAAACTGACAGTAAGCTGATGATCGAAGGGCTCCATTAAATAGGAAGATTTATACAGATCTGAAAGATGCATGAACGGAAAAAAATCCAATTGCAGGTGAGCTGCAAACCAGCTTGAAAAATCAGAAATCGACCCAATCTGTGTCACAAAGTCCCAGTATAGATGTAAAGGTTGGAGAGAGGAAAGCAGATTTGAAGATAGAGATAAAGAGATATCCAGAGCAAAAGAGACTCCTAATTATAGCACCAGAAACATAGCCAACAGTCCTAATGCACTGACTGCAGCCGGAGGGGTAGAAAGAGAACAGAAAGGGTCATACTGAGATAGGCTAAGAAAATGGCAGGTTGAAGAATTCTTGCTAGGAGAGCAACTGAGAATAATCACACAACCTTTCAACAGAAGTTGGAAAGCCCACTCCCACCAGAGAAAAGAAAGAGAACCTGACATATATCAATAAAGAAATTTCTAGGCAGTAATAAATCTCACTTTTACACACACACACACACACACACACACACACACACACACACACACACACACACACACACACACACACACATTACACATCAGAACAGGAATCACAAAACAGACCCTATCCTTTTTTTACCGTCTCCCCGGAATAACTGTTGGGTTCTATAAACACCGCAGGCCTGCTCCAAGGCAGGTCCAAAAGGTTGGAGCAGTGTGGTGCACTAGTGGTTATCCTTTCTCTCTCTCTCTCTCTCTCTCTCTCTCTCTCTCACACACACACACACACACACACACACACACACACACGCACACACACACACACACACACACACACACACACACACACACACACACACACACACACACACACACACACACACACACACACACACACACACACACACACACACACACTGAGTTCTCACACACATACACATTATCAAGGGAATACTCATGGCTAATTAGTTCTCTGCATCTGGGAAATGTCAGGCTGTCTCCTGCAAAAGCAAAATTCTTATTTACTTACTAACCTCAAACCATTTACTGTACATTAAAACCCCGTTTACATGTGGTATTAAACCATGTACGGGATTAGATTTTGACCAAACATTTTAAATCAGGTCATAATCTACTGGGCCTTTGCTGTGGTGTTTGAGGAATCACTGTTAATATTATTAGAGAGCATTTTGGGTCCTTTACCTGACAGAGAACTAATACAGACACCTCAGAAATGTTTTTGTATTAATGTCTGGCTTTGATAATGCAAAAACCTCACTATAATGTACCTCACCTACATTTACCCGCATTATATGTAGCTGCACAGTAACAAAATAGTCAAATTTATTTGTCATATTTTTTTGAAAGTGATATTTTAATAATCACCAATATCACAATACATTTACTAAACAAACAAGCAATGATTCAGAGGAAATTTTAAAGAAATTCTATTATAGCAAGGGAAACCTGGACTAAAAAATGTTACACATTCACTCCTCATCAGAGCCACATGTAAGAAATTAGTGCATCTGATGCCGGGCTTCGCTCCAAACCAGCAAAATAAAATTTTTCTGAGGTCAGTTCACATACTACCAAAGCCTATCAGAGTCTGTGTGCTATTTCTCATTCACATTTCTTTCCAACTTGTAATGTCTGTTTACACTATATAATTGTAACAAATCACAATATAAACTCTCTGTAAAGTATATTCTTTAATTTAATTAAATAAGTTTCACAGTTTTTTTTACCTGAAAGCTGCTTTTGTAGTCTAACTATATTGACAGTTACCAAAATTTCAGAATTTATAGGTGAAATTTCAATTATAGTGCTGAGAAACATCCTTACAGTACCTACTACTGGTATGCTCTTGAATGAATATGTGACTCTCCATAAGATTTTATGTAAGATTAGTTCAAATTAAGTCTCACCATTAATGCAAGATAAGTCTTATTGATGTTTGGCCTAAATAAGCAGAAAGAAGGCTGGTAGAGATCCTTCACCTGACAACATCACACAGACATCCTGTCTGCCTGCCGAGATCCTATCGCAAGATAGAAGATGGTTCCTCTCTCTCTGCCTTTCTAATCATTCTCTTCCTACAATTGCAAAACTTTGCTTTGGCCATGTTGTTTCTTTTCTTTCCCCAAAATGATTCATTAGTCTAATGCTACTGGGTTAATTACGCTGCACCAGACCACATCATGCTCCTAAATGGAATTTATTAACGTCTACATTCTTTCCTACAAATTAGATATAAAAATGTGTGCTATATATAGTTTTTTTACAAAGAAAAACTAAGATGACTGTAAAAAAGTAAATCTGTATACTTAGTGTGAGTCAAAATGATTAGATGTAGTGTAGGAGAACCCGACCCCAATTATCCCACTGGTTATATTAAGGCAGACAGACCCCAGTAGAATAGCTTACAACAACTACTATAACTCACCACTACATCTTACACATACTTGACTATATGTTTCTGTCTCTTGAAATGATGCAAAAAAATTGTTGATAACACAAACTTAAATATTTCACAAAAATACAAGTGTCTGTCACTGTTAATGATATCGACTAACTGAAGCTAGAATTCACAATGGACCTGTTTGTATTTTCAGCACTACATTCATACATCACAACTGACAAGAAACAACAAGCAAAGCAGTGGAAGTGTTTAATCAGAATCAATCAGTACAACCAACAAGTACATAATGGTACACGAACCATGCAAATCTAATGAAAACACTTTTACTGTTGCCAATAAAACTGGAAATCATGTTTCACTGTCGATGTAATACAAGAAAAAAAAAATCATAAGCATTCTTTACTTTCAGAACGGCACACCTTTCATAGTAAAACTCTTGAATAGAGCCCAATTTGTCTAAAAAAGATATTTTGTTAGTTGTCCTATGTCTGTGCCCTCACAGGAAATCCAATAAGGTTGCTGTATCACCAATAAAAAGAAAACTGATTTATGAATAATAACAAAATTAAAACCTAAAAAAACCGAGGCCTATACAACCCCAGTCAGACTCATGCAGAATAAAAAACAGAATCTTACGAAGGTAGGAAGGTAAACTTTCACAGAGCAAGCAAAAAGCAAACATTAATGGGTACATGAAAGATGAACCTGTTAAACAGATAATTAAACTAGCAAGGTGGGTGATATAAATGAACCCGGAAATCAGCCACTGAAAGAAAACTCAGTGTTAGCCTTTCTTGTTTTCACTTTAGACTGTATTTGGAAAATGCTGGGGAGACCTATTTATTTCCTTCAAGGCTGGAGATGAATCAGTTCTTAAAGAAGCCATGCTGGTCTTATTACCACAGCTTCCAAACTTAGCACTAGAGATATCTATTGGGAACTCTGATTTTAGACAGTGTTTATACACACACACACACACACACACACACACACACACACACACACACACACACACACATATGATGCAGAGGAGGAAGGTGGACATACTGTGTGTTCAGGAGACCAGGTGGAAAGGTAACAAGGCTAGAAGCATAGGAGCAGGGTTTAAGCTATTTTATCATGGTGTGGATGGGAAGAGAAATGGAGTAGGAGTCATCTTGAAGGAGGAGTTTGCCAGGAATGTTCTAGAAGTGAAAAGAGTGTCAGACAGAGTGATGAGTCTCAAGTTAGAAATTGAAGGTGTGATGGTCAATGTTGTTAGTGCTTATGCCCCACAGACAGGATGTGAGCGAGAAGAGAAGGAGAGATTCTGGAGGGAGTTAGATGAAGTGATGCAGAGTACCCCCAGAGGTGAAAGAGTGGTCATCGGGGCAGACTTCAATGGACATGTTGGTGCAGGAAACAGAGGGGACGAGGAAGTGATGGGTAGGTTTGGTATCCAGGACAGGAACGCAGAAGGACAGATGTTGGTAGATTTTGCAAAAAGGATGGAAATGGCTGTGGTGAATACTTTCTTCCAGAAGAGAGAGGAGCATAGGGTGACTTATAAAAGTGGAGGTAGGAGCACACAGGTAAACTACATCTTGTGCAGGCGATGTAATTTAAAGGAAGTCAGTGACTGCAAAGTAGTAGCGGGTCAGAGTGTTGCCAAACAGCATAGGATGGTGGTGTGCAGGATGATGCTGATGGTGAGGAAGGTGAAGAAGGCAAAGACAGAACAGAAGACAAAGTGGTGGAAGCTGAAAAAGGAAGAGTGTCAGGTTGTCTTCAAGGAGGAGTTGAAACAGGCTTTGGGTGGTCAGGAAGTGCTTCCACATGACTGGACAACTACAGCTAATGTGATCAGGGAGACAGGTAGGAGAATACTTGGTGTGTCATCTGGAAGGAAAGTAGATAAGGAGACTTGGTGGTGGAATGAGGAAGTGCAGGAGTGTGTACAAAGGAAGAGGTCAGCTAAGAAGAAGTGGGACATTGAGAAAACCGAAGAGAGTAAACAGGAGTACAGGGAGACACAGCGTAAGACAAAGTACAGGTTATACAGGTTGGCACAGCAGAGAAATAGAGATGGGAAGGACGTGCAGCAAGTTAGATTGATAAAGGACAGAGAGGGAAATGTACTGACTGATGACAGAAGTGTGCTGGGAAGATGGAAAGAGTACTTTGAAGAGCTGATGAATGAGGAAAATGAGAGAGAAAAAAGAGAAGAAGAGGTGACTGTTGAGGACCAGGAAGTAGCAAAGATTAGTACGGGTGAAGTGAGGAGGGCATTGAAGAGGATGAAGAATGGAAAGGCAGTTGGTCCTGATGGTATGGAAGTGTCTCGGAGAGGTAGCAGTAGATTTTCTGACAAGAACATTTAACAGGGTATTCGAGAGTGAGAGGATGCCAGAGGAATGGAGGAGAAGTGTGCTGGTGCCCATTTTTAAGAACAAGGGAGACGTGCAGAGTTGTGGCAACTACAGAGGGATAAAGTTGATGAGCCATACGATGAAGTTATGGGAAAGAATAGTGGAAGCTAGACTAAGGGCAGAGGTCAGCATTTGTGAACAACAGTTTGGTTTCATGCCAAGAAAGCGCACCACAGATGCAGTGTTTGCCTTGAGGATGTTAATGGAGAAGTACGGAGAAGGTCAGAAGGAGCTGCATTGTGCCTTTGTGGATCTGGAGAAAGCATATGACAGGGTGCCGAGAGAAGAACTGTGGTATTGCATGAGGAAGTCTGGAGTGGCAGAGAAGTATGTTAGAGTGGTGCAGGACATGTATGAGAGATGTAAGACAGTGGTGAAGTGTGCTGTCGGTGTGACACAAGAGTTCAAGGTGGTGGGACTGCATCAAGGGTCAGCTCTCAGCCCCTTCTTGTTTGCTATGGTGATGGACAGGCTGACAGACGAGGTTAGACAAGATTCCCCATGGACTATGATGTTTGCAGATGACATTGTGATCTGTAGTGAGAGCAGAGAACAAGTGCAGGAAAATCTAGAGAGGTGGAGGTATGCCCTGGAAAGGAGGGGAATGAAGATTAGCCTCAGTAAGACAGAATACATGTGTATGAATGACAAGGACCCAAGAGGAACGGTGAGATTACAGGGAGCAGAGATAAGAAAGGTGGAGGATTTTAAGTACTTAGGCTCAACAATCCAGAGCAATGGAGAGTGTGGAAAAGAGGTGAAGAAGCGTGTGCAGGCAGGTTGGAATGGTTGGAGAAAAGTGTCCGGTGTGATGTGTGATAGGAGGATATCGGCAAGAATGAAAGGAAAAGTGTACAAGACGGTGTTGAGGCCAACAATGTTGTATGGGTTAGAAACAGTGGCCCTAGGGAAAAGACAGGAGGCAGAGCTGGAGGTAGCAGAGATGAAAATGTTGAGGTTCTCTTTGGGAGTAACGAGGATGGATAGGATTAGGAATGAGCACATCAGAGGGACAGCACATGTAAGACGTTTTGGAGACAAAGTCAGAGAGGCTAGATTGAGATTGTTTGGACATGTACAGAGGAGGGATAGTGAGTATATTGGTAATAGGATGCTGAGGCTGGAACTACCAGGCAGAAGGCCTAGAGGAAGACCAAAGAGACGATTCATGGATGTGGTGAAGGAGGACATGAAGGTCGTTGGTGTAAGAGAAGAAGATGCAAAGGATAGGGTGAGATGGAGGCAGATGATTCGCTGTGGCGACCCCTGAAGGGAAAAGCCAAAAGGAAAAGAAGAAAGAAGAAGATATATATATATATATATATATATATATATATATATATATATATATATATATAATGGAGACCGAGACTCCCGCAACCTCCGAATTCCGCGAAGAAGGATCGCCCCTCCTGACTGACGTATACGTACATGCATATGTGTATATAATATCAATAAATACTTATTCAACGATATAAATGCTTATAATAACAATTAAACATTCAAAAATAATGCATAAGATGTAAATAAAATATAAATACACACACATACAGACGCACGTGCGCACACAGATGCGTGTGCACACACTCAGATTCGCACCTGACATAAAAATGCAAGTAGTTTTGTTTTTTGTGGGTTGGTTACACCTTCATCAGTTAGAGATTACTAAAAGTAACTTAATAGAGGTGTGGAATTAGACAAAGGCAATGACTGATGATGTAATATGCTTTAATCCCTCCCAATACAGATTGGTTGAACTGCAGGATGTCCACCAGGTGTTCTGAAAACAATGTGAGTTTAATAGATTATTGGAAGACTGGAAGCTGGCCTTATCGGGCAGAACCGTGTCCATGCGACTCAGGAAGGTACTGATCTGGTTTCTTATAGCATCGCACATGCTCTTAAAAAAACGCTAGTTAATCAGTGACAACCCAGAGCTCGGACTAGGGAGAAAACAAGCAGGCTAAACCTACCTTCTGCTACCTACAGAGTTGTCACTGATTCAGTGATATCAAAACTGTTGTTATTCCATGAGCCAAACAAAAATACAAAGCATGGTATTAACATAATAACATGCAGGTGTAAGTTTGAGCACCCGCCAGCTTAATAAAGTCAAAGAATGTTGAGAGGACATTAAACACTGCATGCTAACTAACTTCTTATTAGATTGATGGTCTTTCAGACTCATCATATGCAGCAGTAAAAATCTTGGTGTGACCCCCAGGCTTTTATTTATAGCTCATATAGATAATATTATTAAGATACCCTAATTTCATCTAAAAAAAACCCTGCTAAGATAAGAAATGTGATATCACTGCAAAATAAAGAAAAACATGTTCATGCTTTATTAACTCTAAATTAAATGATTGTGATGTGTTACTTTCTGGATGTTCTAGTTGGTGAATAATTAAGTTCCAGTCCGGAATGCAGAAGTAAGTGTTCTTACTAGAACCAGAGGATATGACCACATCAGCCCTATCTTACACGCAATGCATTGGCTCGCAATTAATTTTCGATTCAAGTATAAAATACTATTTTTGGCATATCAACCATTTAAAGGTCTTACAGTGCATTATCTTTCAAAACTTGTGTTTTTCTAGATTCACCATGCCATCAAAAGGTACAGGCTACTTGTTGATACCTTTAATAATTATGGCGAGAGAAAAGAGTGAACCTTTCTTTTAGAAAACCCCGAAGTTATGGAATAGCAATCCAGTTAATGTTTGGTACTCAGACACAATCGATCGAGGCGCAATATTTATTGTTTTAGCCAAGGACTTTGCTTTTAACCTTTTATGCACATACAGAAAGTTCTCAGGCATATAGAGTTCTAGAAAAGTAGTGTTTGGATGCTTTCTCCCCTCTACTCAGGTTTGTTTTCTTTCTGGCTCCTCTTTTAATTTAAGCAATGATGGATACATTAAGCAGTGTCCCAGATTGCACACAGCTCTTGATGTACAGTACACTCTTTTTAACCATTATGTTGCAGTAAATATACCACATCATTCTCTCTCTCTCTCTCTCTCTCTCTCTCTCTCTCTCTCTCTCGCTCTCGATCTCGCTCTCCAGAAATCATATTAGAGAGATTAGTCATCCTAATCCTTCGGTTCTTTGGATGCGTGAATGAAAGCCCATCCTGATGTCATACTTCTGGTTGGAGTTTCTGACCGAGAAACCGCTTGCACCTGTTCATGATAGCATAATATGGACCTTAATATACATGCAGGAACTGTGAAGATCACTTTAGACTGCTGTTGATATAGTTTTTCTAAAATAACTTCTGAACAGTACAGATCTGAGACAACGAACAAGACCTTATGTTCAAATTATAGTGAATTCCTTCTACAAAGCTTTTAACGCTCATGACAAAGTTATGGAAAATCTCTGCAATCTTCATTATGGCATCCAAAAGCATAAATGTTGCCCCTCAAAGTTTCTTCATTCTGTCAACTCAGGGAATTGTTCCTTAGTGTATTCACCACATGCTTGTTCATTAGGGATGCATATGACTTTATGGATGTGGTGAAGGCGGACATGAAGGTCGTTGGAGTAAGAGTAGAAGATGCAGAGGATAGGGTGAGATGGAGGCGGATCATTTGCTGTGGCGACCCCCGAAGGGAACAGCCGAAAGGAAAAGAAGAAGATGACTTTTACATATAAAGAAAACCAAATGATGGAATGAAAGATTGACAGGTTGATCAGTGCTGCCACTGCTGTAAAGCTGAGCTTGTACTAGATAGTTAAGGTGAAGAGGGAGCTGAGCTGGAAGGTAAAGCCTTTCAATTTACCAATCAATTTATGTTCCTACCCTCACTTATGGTCACAAGGCTTTGGGTAGTGACTGAAAGAACAAGATCGAAAAAATACAAGCAGCTGAAATGAACACACTTCAAAGGATGTCAGGACTCTTTTTCAGAGAGAGCTTCTCCTCCTCTTTCTGATGAAGAGACCTGCCATGTTAAGAGGAGCCAGTTGAGGTGGTTTGGGAATCCGATTAGAACACCTCCTTGGTGTGGTGTTCTGGGTATGTCCAAATGGGAGGGAAGAGACCCCAAGGTTGACCTAGAACACACTGGGTGAATGGCTTGTCCAAGGTTTGCTGACATACTTGGGAAGTAAAAGCTAGTATGTCTGATGTGAACCAACAGTAGAGCAAATGTAGTACAAACCGCTGAAAGGTGTAATGCTGGTTATGATAAGAAAGGGGACAGAACACACGGATCTGCCTTGCAGCAGACTACTCAGGTGGTGATTAATTATTATTTCTGAAAGGTGTAGGTCATTATATGATGGTACAGTCTCATAAATATGCAGTTATTTATTTCGGGCCCATTTGTACTGGCTTTTAAAAAAGCTGCAGCAAATCTGTGATTGACTGAACAAAAATTCAAAGAAATTAATTCAAACTGCTTGGCTACACAATTTTTCCAGCTTAACTTTTTTGGGACGAGCTCCTACATTTCCCCCCAAAAGTTTGACTTTAATTAATTTCATTTGTCTGAAACATCACCACTAATGTGTTATTTGGACAGTAATTAACAAAACATGGCCTACTACCAAATGTGAATTATTTTAGTCAAACATAATTATGTGGCCAGTTTAAGTCTTGGCATAAATGGATTAATGAGTTTCTTAGGTGGAAAAGAACCTTTTAAATGTTTTTGCTGTTGAGTTTATCTTTTTATGAGCAACCACTTTTATTTCTGAATGAGAATAGGAAAATAATGTGTCTGATTACTTGAATAAGTATGAAATAAAACTGATTAAACAAAGCCATTGCACATTCCAAACATTTTAGAAATACTAGTACTGTATATATAATTTAAATGTTGTAAATCACCTGGACTGAGTAAAGTGAAATGTGTTTACACACACCTGAAGCATTACTGCTCGTCCCCAGAGAGGTCCTTTTCTACTGTCAACACATTCACACTCTCCATTCCCTCCTGCTCACGTTCACTAGGCCACCCTATCGCGCCACCTGATCTTGCCCCATTCCTCCCTCCTGAACCCACTATCAGTCTTCTGCAATTAAAAGATGTCAAACGTGGTTTCTCTTTACGGTGTTTAGGTTTGGCTTGTCAGCACATTAAAGGGTATCTAAAGGGGGCCTCATTTAAAAAATAAAAGGAAAGGTCTGGTTAAGTGAGCATGAGGAGGATCAGCTATGTGATAGAGCAGAAGGTGGACAATGGTTTGGGAATTCGATCAGGAGTGGGGGTGGGGGTTTACTGTTGAGCAAGGCGTTACTGTCCGTCCTGTCCTCATGGGAATTCTCTAAAGCACAGAAGTACCAAGGAAACTGTATCAGATTTGTGGTTCTCTGAAATGTGGTTGGCACGCATTCCAAGAGGCTCCAGCAGGTAATGGGAGGCGTAAGATTGCAGAGTTTGATGAGTGAAACCAGAGATTTCACGTTGCAGACTTAATGTTTCTAGTCACGTTCATCATGAAAGAGATGAGGAAAAACTCTTCCTTCCTGAAAACCGTACAGTATATCCATCTCAAACAGTATCAAAACCTAATCAATGTAAGCACTTATACATACACAGCACTATGCAACGCACTACACCCATGCTCAACATACCAAACCTAAACATAGCCCATAGCCATGCAAGGAATCCCACACAACCTATGACTTTGAAAACAAGCTAATGCTATGGTATCATTTAATGGTTTTATAAAAGCCAATCTGAACAATTTACAGAGATATAAAGAGAATAGGTAAGGCATAGACTGGTTCTTGTGTGCGCGCTTCTATGTATTTAATATACAGTATGTACATAGAGGGTGGCACGGAATGACTTGTATGCTCGGTTATGACTTGTATGCTCGGTTGGAAAGTAAAGAGGGAGAAAATGATTTATACAGGTTGGCACAGCAGAGAAATAGAGATGGGAAGGACGTGCAGCAAGTTAGATTGATAAAGGACAGAGAGGGAAATGTATTGACTGATGACAGAAGTGTGCTGGGAAGATGGAAAGAGTACTTTGAAGAGCTGATGAATGAGGAAAATGAGAGAGAAAAAAGAGTAGAAGAGGTGACTGATGAGGACCAGGAAGTAGCAAAGATTAGTAAGGGTGAAGTGAGGAGGGCATTGAAGAGGATGAAGAATGGAAAGGCAGTTGGCTCTGATGACATACCGGTGGAGGTATGGAAGTGTCTAGGAGAGGTAGCAGTAGATTTTCTGACAAGAACATTGAAAAAGGTCTTCGAGAGTGAGAGGATGCCAGAGGAATGGAGGAGAAGTGTGCTGGTGCCCATTTTTAAGAACAAGGGAGACGTGCAGAGTTGTGGCAACTACAGAGGGATAAAGTTGATGAATCATACGATGAAGTTCTGGGAAAGAATAGTGGAAGCTAGACTAAGGGCAGAGGTCAGCATTTGTGAACAACAGTTTGGTTTTATGCCAAGAAAGAGCACCACGGATGCAGTGTTTGCCTTGAGGATGTTAATGGAGAAGTACAGAGAAGGTCAGACGGAGCTGCATTGTGCTTTTGTGGATCTGGAGAAAGCATATGACAGGGTGCCGAGAGAAGAACTGTGGTATTGCATGAGGAAGTCTGGAGTGGCAGAGAAGTATGTTAGAGTGGTGCAGGACATGTATGAGAGATGTAAGCCAGTGGTGAGGTGTGCTGTCGGTGTGACAAAAGAGTTCAAGGTGGAGGTGGGACTGCATCAAGGGTCAGCTCTCAGCCCCTTCTTGTTTGCTATGGTGATGGACAGTCTGACAGACGAAGTTAGACAAGATTCCCCATGGACTATGATGTTTGCAGATGACATTGTGATCTGTAGTGAGAGCAGAGAACAAGTGCAGGAAAATCTAGAGAGGTGGAGGTATGCCCTGGAAAGGAGGGGAATGAAGATTAGCCTCAGGAAGACAGAATACATGTGCATGAATGACAAGGATCCAAGAGGAACAGTGAGATTACAGGGAGCAGAGATAAGAAAGGTGGAGGATTTTAAGTACTTAGGCTCAACAATCCAGAGCAATGGAGAGTGTGGAAAAGAGGTGAAGAAGCGTGTGCAGGCAGGTTGGAATAGTTGGAGAAAAGTGTCCGGTGTGATGTGTGATAGGAGGGTATCGGCAAGAATGAAAGGAAAAGTGTACAAGACGGTGTTGAGGCCAACGATGTTGTATGGGTTAGAAACAGTGGCCCTGGGGAAAAGACAGGAGGCAGAGCTGGAGGTAGCAGAGATGAAAATGTTGAGGTTCTCTTTGGGATTAACGAGGATGGATAGGATTAGGAATGAGCACATCAGAGGGACAGCACATGTTAGATATTTTGGAGACAAAGTCAGAGAGGCTAGATTGAGATGGTTTGGACATGTACAGAGGAGGGATAGTGAGTATATTGGTAATAGGATGCTGAGGCTGGAACTACCAGGCAGAAGGCCTAGAGGAAGACCAAAGAGACGATTCATGGATGTGGTGAAGGAGGACATGAAGGTCGTTGGTGTAAGAGAAGAAGATGCAAAGGAGAGGGTGAGATGGAGGCAGATGATTCGCTGTGGCGACCCCTGAAGGGAAAAGCCGAAAGGAAAAGAAGAGGAGGAGACATAGAGCGTGGCACGGTGACGTAGTGGTCCGCCTCACAGCAAGAAGGCCTGGGTTCGATTCCCGGCCTGGGCGTTTCTGTGTGGAGTTTGCGTGTTCTCCCTGTGCTTGTGTGGGTTTCCTCCGGGTGCTCCGGTTTCCTCACACAATCCAAAGACATGCACAGTAGGTTAATTGGTCGTTTTAAATTGCCCATAGGTTCGCATCGTCCAGAAGGCAATGGCAAACCACTGCACTAATCCTGCTAATAACCAGGGTGTTATCCTTCATGGTGGGTCGCCAATGGTCGTCCTATGACTCAGGCACTCAATTGATAGATGGATAGATAGATGTACATAGATATTCATAGTCGTCAAGTCAATGGAGATTCCTCACACGGTACTCAGACGCACCTGTATATACTCTGCAATATTAGGTTTCTTACAACGGTGATTATTTTCCACAGTCCACTTGACAGTCAGAAGACACCTGTCAGAGGGTTCGGGTCAACCCGAACGGGATGCTGTTGATTTCTTGCTTTTGCTGGTGACACTCCGCTGACTGTGGTGAGAGGAATCCCAGTTTTGTTCAATCGGATTCAGGTTAAATCCACCTTCTGACTGATCCACAGTACTCCCTCAGTGAACATCAGACAGCAGGTTTTGCTCCTGGGGTTTGTGGCATATTTATGTTTGCCACAAAATTTATATACAGTACTGTAATCTAAAATGTAAAAAATATTATAATAAGTTTGATCAAATAAATTTCACAGATAAAACTTTCTAATAAAGGGAGTCTATTTACTTTTGATATGTCTCATAATGCTCCACATATAAGATGATGCTTGACAGTTGCCCCCAGTATGACACTTGAACAGAGACTAAATCTCCTGTCAGTCAGAGAGGAAATAAATACAGAACACTTTGTAACATGACTTCTAGTATTTCTAAAGTTCAGAAAGTGTCCATCAGTTCTTAACATGATGGACAGAGGGCAGGGACCACTGTTCTTTCAGAATAAAAAAGAAAGGCCCTGAGGATGGTTTCTGATCTCTGATAACAATTGAGCAGGTCCGGTTATGCTGCACTACAATCCCCCACTTCACTCAATCTTGGGAACTCCACTGTCATAGTGATTGTAGTAGGGAAAGCAACCTACAATACATGTGGAGCAATATTACAGTTTACATAGCCCTCTGAAAGAATCCTCCCGAATCATGGTTATTTTCCATCTCTAACTCATACTTTATATATGCTTTATGGTACAGTATTTTAGTTTAAAAAAGAAAGAAAGAAAAAAAGTAAAGGTGTGTAGGGGGGAAATACCCCATACAGACAGTGTATGAGTATATGAGTTCAGCCTATCCGCCACAAAGCTCATTCTGTTGACAAGAAAACTATAATACTGCTCACTAATTTTGTAAGATTGGTCTGTTTCAGTAAATCTCTGCTACACTAATCATTAATGAGGATATTTGTATGGGTTGGCATGATTAGCATGTCCGCCTCACAGCAAGAAGCTTCTTGGGTTTGATTCCCAGCTTGGGTGTTTCTGTGTGGAGTTTGCATATTCTCCCTGTGCTTGCACAGGTTTCCTCCGGGTACTCCGGGTTCCTCCCGCAGTCCAAAAACATGCACAGTAGGTTACTTTGCTGTTCCAAATCATCCCTAAGTGTGAGTGTGAGTCTGAATGTTTGTGTGAATGTTGTCTCTGCGATGGCCTGGCAAGCTATCCAGGGTGTACCTTTGCCCTCGCCCGGAGTCGGCTGAGATGGGCGCCAGCCTCCCCACCACCAGAATTAAGATTAAGCGGTTAAGAAAATGAATAAATGAATTTGTATGGGTTCTAATATGTGTAACACATGGGAAGAAATCACACAATATCGTAAAACCAAAAAAAAAAAAAAAATCAAAAATTTTAACTTTAAAGTTTACATAGAGCAAACAGAACAGTCGTAAAGCTCAGTCTGCAGCCACAGGAAAGCTGTACAAGCTGAGCGGGTCCAAATAATATCGTGAAATGTTGCAGAACATTACTTGTTACCTGAAGGGGAGGACCGAATGAAATATTAAGAGAGAACGTGTTTTTGTTTTAAGTACAGAAGATGGTTATTCATCAGCATGATCTGCATAAGTGGCAGCACAATGGGTAAGAGGGTTTAAATTGATAGGCATAACTATCATTAGGCAAATAATACCACATGTAATCAGTTATAAAATTAGATGGAGATTATGCTATGAATTGATTTAGTTTAATATGCCATGTGGAAGAAATGACTTCTGCTCCTTATCATTTAAGAAGAAAAAAATATACCAGTCATATCATAAAATTTAATAGTGGACTTTCACCTTTATTCACTCTAATCATATTATTTTATGAATCAGGAAACTATATGATTTGGCCAGTGGTGGCCCTATGGTAGGGTGCTGGATCCCAAGGTCGGGGGTTCAAACCCAACTGTCAACAGGTTGTCACTGCTGCCCCCAGAGTGCAGCTAATTGGGTTATCAAAGGCGGGCCATGTCTCACACTGTCTATGGTGAGAAGCATGTAAAAGAACCATTGCTGACTTTTGTTAAGAGATGGTCTGGTGGTGGCCTGGCAAGCTGTCCATGGTGTAGTCTGCCCTCACCCAGAGTCAGCTAAGATGGGCACAAGCATCTTTGCAACCCTAATTAGGATTACTGACTGAAACTGACTGAATAAATGAAACTACACAGTCAAGTATATACCCATAATACCCAATGTTAATTTAGAGCTACTCCAATTTAAGCTTAAATAAATAAATAAATAAAGTGAAAACAATAAGTATTGGAATATATCTACTAAAATAGATTTTTTAAATAATTTTAAATTGACTTATCAAATTAGTGCTACAATATCAGTTTCACAAGGCACTTCCTTTGAAGAACATTTCAGCACGATTTGCACTCAGATGACCCTTGATTAAACCAGAACACCATTATGACCCTAAGTCACCAGAACCACTGATCATACACATCTTACAACACAACCTCAGTCATGCACCTGGATCCTCAGAGTGTCCAGAAGAGGAAGGAGAAACATCATCATCATCATCTTCTTCTTCTGCTTAAATCGGGATCAGGTTCCAGTGGCAGCAGCCCAAGCAATGAGCTCCAGATGTCCCTCTCCCCAGCCACTTCCTCCAGCTCTTCCAGGGGGAAACCGAGGCATTCCCAGACCAGCTGAGAGACATAACCCCTCCAGCGTGTTCTACTCCAAGCTGCCCCCGGATGGCTGAGCTTCTCATCCTATCTCTAATGAGAAGCCCTGCCACCTGACAAAAGAAGTTCATTCAGCCACTTGTATTTGCAATCTTGTTCTTTTGGTCACTACCCAACATTGTGACCATAGAAAAATGTGGGAACGTAGATTGACTGGTGAATTGAGAGCTTTGCCTTGTGGTTCAGCTACCTCTTCACCACGACGGACCGGTACAGGCTCTGCTTTACAGCAGAGGATGCAGGGATCTGCCTGTCCATCTCATGCTCCATCCTGCCCTCACTCATGAACGAGACCATGAGATATTTTGACTCCTCCACATGGGGTAGGACCTCATTCCAGACCCGGAGGGTGCATTGCACTTTTCTGACTGAGAACCATATCCTTGGACTTCTAGGTGCTGAGTCTCATCCCAACCATTTCGTACTCGACTGCGAAATTGCTCCAGTGAGAGCTGGAGGTCCTGGCTTGAGGAAGCCAAAAGGACAATGTCATTCATTAAAAGCACGGGCGAGATCCAATGGCCACCAAACCAGAACTCCTCAACACCTTGGCTACGCCAAGAAATTCTGTCCATAAGAATGATGAACAGGTGGCATCGGTCTCTCCTTATCGGGGTGGAGGGGGTTTACATGTCCTAATGATCCTACGAGCTATGTTGTCAGGGCATTATGTCCCTGGTAGGATCACCCAAGGCAAACAGGCCCTGAGTGAAGGTCTAGATGAAGCTTGGTAAAAAAGACCTCAATGAAGAAAGAAACAAGGATATAGTTTCCCTTGCCCAGACGCGTGTCACCGGGGTCCCCCCCTGGATCCAGGCCTGGAGAAGGGGCTCAAGGCGAGTGCCTGGTGGTCGGGCTTCTGCACATGGAGCCTGGCTGGGCCCGGCCCAAAAAGGAGACATGTGTTCGCCCTCCCATGGACCCACCACCTGAGAGAGGGGCAATAGGCGTCAGAGCGATGTCATTAGGGTGGCAACTGGAGGCATGGGTTCTGTCGGACTGATTCTCAGCTACTGACTCTGACTCTTGGGACATAGAATCTCACCTCTCCGGTGGGGAAGGAACCTGCGCTGATGTGTGATGTGGAGAGATACCGACGAGATATTGTTAGACTCACCTCAACGTATTAAAAAGATTCCTAAGTGAAAAAATCTTCAAGTAACCTGCAAAAGCATAACCCCAGATTCACAGTAGCTGCAGCACTTAGTGAACTTCAGCTCAATCCAGGCTGCACATATTCTACATGTACACTACTCGTTTTTAACAATTGTTCCCTCACCAATTTTATTCCTTCTCCTAAGCTGCAATCCATCATTTTCTGAAAAACATTCTGCAGTCAAAGTTGTAATGGGATGGCCAGACAATCAGGAACTTGGGCAACATCCAACTTGTCTGACATTATTTCACTGATATAAATCCAGCCAATATAAATTAAATACTACATGAACAGACCTAACATAATATACGTTTATAAAAATCACTTTTTGATTGTGTGTGTTTGTTAAACAAAATAATAACAGAAATAATGAAATACGTGTGGTGTTCGGTGATTTTGTTATCTGAATTCTGCTATAGTGACTACCCTTGTTCTTATAAACATAAATACCAGTCAAAACTTTGGACACAAGAATAATTGTCTCCCAACTCCTGACTGGTACTGTACATGATTTGGACATAAAAGCAAACTTAGTTTATATTTGATTAAAAATGTAAAGCTCCCAAAAGACAATTGTGTAGCACAAGCATGGTGTGCGTGAGATTTAGCTAGCTCATTACATGTCCATGTGGACTGGCCTGGCTCACTCAAAGTTGCCAGTAAGATTTTAACCCACGCATGTGTTCTGAGTTGCTAATACAAGACGAATAGCTTACTGTGGTAACTTGGGCTTTATCAGAGACTGTGAGAATTCCTCCATAAGTGCAGGTGCGACCGAGCCTCATCTTAACAGTTAACAATTCCACAAGTCTTTTTTTTTTTACACAGTGAATTACTTTCCGGTCCTTTATGTAGGTTTTGGGAATATGCCTAGGATGGAAATTTTGCTGAAATATGGCAACCCTAGTTTATCTAGGCTCTCTTTGTGTCTCATACTGTACTAAAAAAAAAGTTTAATATGAGTTTGTCTAAAATCATTCAAAAAAGCTGCTATACCATATAATATATATTATATATGTAATATGATGATAGGGTGATTTAACCATGGGTTTACACTAGGGACACAATGTTCATGATCTCAATGATTTACAAAAAAAACAAAAACAACAAAAATACTCGTGATTTCAAATTCAACAAGATCCTCTATGATGGTGAATCAAGGTGTTACGCCCTGGGAAGCTCTACTACAATTCCCACATTTCATCATGATTTGTATTAGATCATAATATCCAGGGATAATATTTTAACAGATAGTCATGATTCCACCAAGCTTCCTCAAGAGACAGATATTTTATTAATTCCAGAGGGAAATTCACATTTTACAACAGCATTGCAGGAAAAAAAAAACCACACACACTTTTTCTATAAAAAGCAAAAACTTATATAAAGATTTTATATATATAAAACTATCTTTATATACACACATATGTACCATACACATAGTTGTGTTGAAAATAATAGCAGTGACTTTTAAAAAAGTGAATAAAGTCCAAAATCCTTATATATATACATATATGAGAGAGATTTCCTTTCGGCTTTTTCCCTTATCAGGGGTCACCACAGCGAACGCTTCGCACATTTGATTTGGCATAGGTTTTTTTACGTCAGATGCCCTTCCTGACACAACTCTTTTGCAAAATACAGAAACATGCTGATGGCTTTGCAGCTACTCTTTACGAAAGTCAGCAATGGTTCTTTTATATGACCCTCTCACCATAGACAGAGACATGGCCGGCTTTTGATAACCCAGTTAGCTGCACTGGGGGGGGGGGGTACTGTGACAACCTTGTGGACAGTGGGACTCGAACCCCCAACCTTAGGATCATATATACATATATATTTTTTTTTTCCCGACTGTGGCTGGCAAGACCAATGCGGGAGTGGCAATCACGAGTGCATCTGGAGCAGATGTAGTTTGATGGTACGGCTGGAGTGCAAGCCTTCTGCTTGGCTCTCTTTTCCCTGGTAATGGCGTGGATCTTTTCTTCTCCAATCTTGAGTTGTTTCTGGAGAGTAGTGCGCCATTTGCTGCGGTCAGCTGCTACCTCTTCCCAGTTCTCAGTGTTGATGTTGAGGGCTTTCATGTCACGCTTGCAGACATCTTTGTATCGCAAGTGAGGCCGGTCAACACTTCTCTTGCCTGAGGCTAGTTCACCGTAGAGGAGGTCCTTTGGAATACGTCCTTCTTCCATCCTATGCACATGACCAAGCCATGGGAGTCTGTGTTGTCTGAGTAGTGTGAACATGGTGGGAAGTCCTGCACGCTCAAGAACTTGGGTGTTGGAAACTTTGTCACTCCAATGAATGCCAAGAATTTGATGAAGTGAGCGCATGTGAAAGTTGTTGAGTTTGCGGTCCTGTCGGGAGTATGTTGTCGATGTTTCGGTGCCATAGAGGAGAGTGCTGACGATGCAGGCATTGTACACTGCCATTTTTGTTGGAGTTTTCAGCTTTGAGTTCTCCCAGACACGGGTGGTGAGGTGTCCCAGTGTTGTAGCAGCCTTGCCGATGCGCTTGTTGATTTCGGCATCGAGCAACAGGTTGTCACTGATGGTGGATCCCAGGTATGTAAACTGGTGCACGACTTCGAGTTGATCATCGTCGATGTGAATGAGAGGTGCAATTTCCGCATCCTGACTCAGCACGTTGGTCTTTTTCAGGCTGATTGTCAGTCCGAAGTCTTTGCAGGCCTGGGAGAACCTGTCCATGAGGCATTGAAGTTCATGCTCAGTGTGTGAAGTCACAGCAACATCATCAGCAAAAAGCATGCCTCTAACAATTTTCTCCCTCACTTTTGTTTTCGCTTTCAGTCGAGCGAGGTTGAAAAGTCGACCATCAGATCTTGTTCGGAGATGTACACCTTCAGTTGCAGTTTCAAAAGCGTGCTTTAGAAGCATGGCAAAAAAGAGAGTAGAAGCAAGAACGCATCCCTGCTTCACTCCACTCTTGATGTCGAATGAGTTGGACAGACTCCTTTCATACTGGATTGTTGCCCTCATGCCATTGTGAAAGGATCTGATGAGGCTGTGAAGGAGGGCAACCAATCTTTGGAATGATGCTGAAAAGTCCTTCCCTGCTGACGAGGTCAAAGACCTTGGTCAGGTCTATGAAGGCTATATATAGTGGCTTGTGTTGTTCTCTGCATTTCTCCTGAAGTTGGCACAAGGAGAATATCATGTCCACTGTTGAGCGCTTAGATCAGAAACCGCACTGGGACTCGGGGTAGATGCGCTCTGCAAGTTTTTGAAGGCGCAGAAACAAGACATGGGCGTAGAGTTTTCCCACAATGCTCAGGAGAGAGATACCTCTGTAGTTGTTGCAATCACTCCTTTCGCACTTGTTCTTGTAGAGGGTGACAATCTTAGCATCTCTCATGTCTTGGGGCACAGCTCCCTCTCTCCAACATTGGCATGGGACGTCATGAAGAGGCTGTAGTATGGTGTCTTTACGGCACTTTATTAAATCGGGTGGTATGCCATTGGCACCAGGTGCTTTTCCGCTGGCTAGGCTGTCAATTGCTTTGCAGAGCTCGGCAAGAGTTGGTTTAGCATCTAGCTCCTCCATGATGGGTAGAGGTTCGATGGCATCAAGGGCTGCAGCAGTAACTGTGTTCTCTCTTGAATACAGCTCTGAGTAATGCTCAACCCACCTGTCGATCTGCTTGCCCTTGTCTGTGATCATCTCCCCACTGGTGGACTTAAGTGGGGCTGTCTTGCTCTGTGTGGGCCCTAGAGCTGCCTTGATGCCCTCGTACATTCCTCTAATGTTGCCTGTGGCAGCTGCAGTCTGGAAGGAGGCACTGAGCTATTGCCAGTATTTATTGGCACAACGTCTTGCAGCCTGTTGTACTTTGCTTCTGGCAGCTCTGAGCGCTTGCAGGGATTTCTCACTTGGGGAGCATTTGTATTCAGCGAGAGCAGTACGTTTTACTTCAATCACAGGGGACATCTCAGTGGACTTGGCATCAAACCAGTCATTGTTCTTAGATGTCTTCTTCCCAAAGGTCGCAAAGGCTGTTTTCTGAATGGCATTTCGGATGTGATTCCATTTCTCAGCGGTAGAGCTGTGTTGGTGTTCAGCAGACAGTGCTTCTTGGAGAAACTTGGCAAATTCCACAACTTTCTCTGGTAGTTGCATGCTGGTGGTATCCATGCGGGGTTTGCCTTTCTGTTTAGAGCTGTGGAATTTCTTGGGGATAAGCCTGATCTTACAGCAGACGAGAGAGTGGTCAGTATCACAGTCTGTGCTGTGGTATGTGCGGGTGATGTGCACAAACTTGATGTTGGTACGACGGGTCAGGATCATGTCTAACTGATGCCAATGCTTTGAGCGAGGGTGACGCCATGACACCTTGTGTTGTGGCTTTGTCTGAAAGAAGGAGTTGGTCATGCACAGTCCATTGTAGGAGCAAAACTCCAGGAGGCACTGTCCATTCTCATTGATCTTGCCAACTCCGTGGTGTCCTAGACAGGAAGGCCAGGAATCGTGATCGGTACCCACACGAGGGTTGAAGTCTCCCAGGATGATGACATGTTCCTTTGGAGGTATGTTTGACATGATGTTGTTCATGCTTGCATAAAACTCATCCTTAGCTTCTGTTGAAGATGTAAGAGTGGGAGCATAGGCACTGACAAGGGTGATGAAACCTTCAGAAGTATGGAGACGTATGATCATCAGATGTTCAGATCCCTTGTCTCCTGGTTCAACCATCTTCAGCAGGGTGTTCCTGACTGCAAATCCAACTCCATGCTCTCTTCGGTCCTCAGCACTCTTCCCTTGCCAGAAGAAGGTGTAGTCTTTCTCCTTGAGTGTTCCTGTGTTGGCAAGGCGGGTTTCCTGTAGAGCAGCAATGTCTACATTTAGTCTTAATAGCTCATTGTTGATGATGGCTGTCTTTCTTGCATCACTGATTGCATGTAAATCTTGGGAAAGTCCAGGTGTCATTGTTCGGACATTCCAGCTTCCCAGTTTTAGGACTGGGGGCCTATTTTCTTTTTCATTTGTTGTTTTGCCTGGTGCAGGTCTTGCAGTCTGCCTGTCGGTTTTTGTCCTGATCCCCAAGCACCCTATGAGGAAGGCAGACTGTGGCGGGACAACACCTTATTGACTGGGGGCTACCCAGCTTGAGGCGGGCAGTGGCTATCCAGTGAAATCTGAAGATCTCTCCCACCGTCAGAAGCAACCCCTGGCGCCACGCTCTTCACCAATCGAGCACTGTGGCTTATAACCGGTATCTGCTGCTTCCCGTGTTGATTCCATGCTGTGAAGCGTAGCTGGAGTGACCTCTCCAATGTTTTGGAGGAAGAGCTGTTGCCCATGTAGCAGATCCCCCCTCTTCACACTGTTGATGGGTCCAAAGGAACAGCAGAAGCTGGTACAATTTGGCACCAACAGTGTCGCAGGAGATGCCGGAACGTTTCTGATGTCAGAAGCGGACCGCCTTAGGGACTCCATCTCCGGATTTTTCCATAGGGTTTACTCCCGAAGCCTTCCTCTCAAGTGAGTGATTCAAAGGGCAGTAGAGGTTTAAGGTCAGTTTTCCATCTCCTAGATGAGTTGCCTTACAGGGCTAACAGGTCTCATCTACCCGTCCCATGCGGCAGGTAGTACTGGGTGACATGTTACCAGAAGCAGGGATCATCCCTGACCTGACAAAAATAAAGTAAATACAATATATATATATATATATATATATATATATATATATATATATATATACATATATATAATAGACTCTTCCAAAAAAAAAAACAACAGTGTTTGCTTTATTCTATATTTACAAACTCATACATTCACTGTATAAACTGAAAAATGCTGTCAGATTTTGCTTTCCTTTGAGTCATTGAACTAATATGTAGTTGTATGAACACTGTTTCTGAGAACTTCTGTATCTCTGTGTTGCACAGAGTCGACCAACTTCTGGCACCTGTGAGTAGGTTTTCCGGCCCAGGATCATGGGACCACATTTCAGAATTCTCCTGTATTTCTTGGTTTTGCCTCAGAAACTGCATTTTTGTTGTCACCTACAAGTGTCCTATTGGATTAAAGGTCCACGGATTGGACCGGTTTCTCCATAATGTCAATCGTGTTGGTCTGGAACCAAGATGTCCATTTACTGGTGTATTTGGGGTCCTTGTCTTGTTGGAACATCCATTTCAAAGGCATTTCCTCTTCATTGTAAGGCAACATGAACTCTTCCAGTATTCTGGTGTACTCAAACTGATCCATGATCCATGGGATGTGATAAATAGGCTCCACACCATAGTATGAGAAACATCCCCTGATGCTTGTGCCACCATGATTCACTGTCTTCACAGTGTACTGTGGCTTGAATTGAGTGTTTGGGGGTCGTCTAGGGGGCCACTCGACCCAAAAAGAACAATTTTGCTTTCATCAATCCACAAAATGTTGTGCCATTTCTCTTTATACCAGTCAATGTCCTCTTGAGCAAATTCTAACATTTTTAGCATGTCTTTTTTTCAACAGTGGGACTTTTTGCCGATAGCTTGGCTTCACATAGGCATTCTATTTTGGCTCTTCTTCGAACCATTGGAATGGTAGTTTATCACTTTCTTCCGCGTCTTTCAGGTTTTGGTTTCCATTTAGAAGAATTTATGATCATTTCAGCTGAGCAGCCTCTCATTTTCTTTATTTATTTTTGACTCTCCAATCAACTTTTTAACCAAGGTACCCTGTTCTTCTCAACAATGTCTGGAACAACCCATTTTCCCCAGAATTTCAGAGAGAAGTGTTCTATAACCAGCATGGACAAAATTTGCTGCCTTCCTTCCTTAAATCATCTTTTCCTTTCAGCTTTTTCCCTTTTTTCAGGGGTTCACGTTTGATTTGGTATAGGGTTTTTACGTCGAATGCTCTTCCTGCACAACCCTTTAGCAAGGGGCAGAAACATACTGACGGCTATGCAGCTACTCTTTAACGAAAGTCAGCAATGGTTCTTTAACATGAACCTCTCACCATAGAAAGTGAAAGACATGGCCGGCCTTTGATAACCCAGTTAGCTGCACCTTCCTTCCTTCCTTACTTAAGGACAATAATTGGCACCTCTTTTTCAAATAATAAATGACATCACTAATTGAACTCCACACTGCTATTACTTTGAACACACCCTTTCCAGTTAGTCATTCAATTACACAGAATCAGCAGCAGCATGACATGACTATTGATCTGTTGAATTCGATTCTTTTACTACACCTGATAGTAGATTATTTGCCATGTAGAAATATCATTTCAACCAAAAAAACATGTTTGATCAGGTTAGTGATGTCTGACTACTTTTATTTTGAACACCTGTCTGTCTGTGTGTGTGTGGGCGTGTGGATATATACATATATATATATATATATATATATATATATATATATATATATATATATAGCAGTACCTTGACTTACGATTGTCTTTTATAATGAATTTTCCGTGATATGAGCTTCGATCCCCCCAAAAATATGCCCCAAGCAACGAGCAAATTTTTGATTTACGAGCTCTACTGGGAAAATGACTTTTCCAGGCAGATTAGCCTTGTATTCCTCTGTGCAAGGCGAACACCTTGTGCAGTGTTTTTCAATTATTTTCTATGACACCCCATGTAGGAAAAAAAAAAAACATTCATGCTCCCCTGACAATCATTGTCATGAGAAATAACAGAAAACCAATTAATCTGTTCCAACCCTCTCCCACACTCAAGATAACCTGCCAGAAACACATATATTTGACATAATATGTTAACGATAAACACATAAAAACAATAAATATTTCATAATAATAGATGTACATTAACATTTATCATAATTAATAATAAATTATAATAAAACAGAATAAACAATACGACTGCACGAAGATGTCACGTGGGCAGGCATGAGGTGGCGCATAACAGAGGGAGGAGGGGGAGAATTTTGTGTATGTGTAGGCTACAAATGCCAGCGAGGAAAGTATAATTGCGCATCCTCTACAGTAGCTGGCAGTGGCGCTCTTACTGTCGCTGCTCCCAGAGGGAACACAGTGAGAGCGCCACTGCCACCTACTATAGAGGATGTGCAATTACACTTAATTTGTAGTGTACACTGTCAATTGTACACTTAATTGCGTCCCACTATTTGAGAAGCACTGGCCTTGTGGGAAGTCACCACGAGCCTTTCCTCGCTGGCATTTGTAGCGTGTACATGCACAAAGCTCTCCTTCGTTACACACCACCTCATGCCTGCCCACATGAAATCTTCAGGCAGTCAATGATCAGGCTCATTGACTTGTTTATTCTTGTTTTATTATTATTATTATTAATGTTAATGTACATGCATTATTATTATTATTATAAAATATTTATTGTTTTTACATGTATCATACATTTATCCTAGCCAATGGGAGGCCAGCAGGGTGGGGTGTTGGGAGATAGCCAATGGGAGAACAACTCATGCATTGTTTGAATTTTTGAGATGGCATGTTTCATAACGTGAATTTTTTCCGTATCCAGAGACGGAAATTTTAGGTAAATGTGTTTCGTAACTTGGATTTTTCGTTTGTTGGGTCTTTCGTAAAGTGAGGTACCAATGTATTTCCTATCGGAATTTTTGTTTTATCTAACAAGCATTTTGACTTACAAGCTTGCCCTCAGAACGGATTAATTTCATAAGTCAAGATACCACTGTATGTGAATGAGAGAGAGAGAGAGAGAGATGCATTGCCTTTGGGTATCAGACTCTCCGCAGCCCCAACTATATCATCACGATTCAGTCCCACGAACTCCAACGCTGCTCCTCATGTCTCAGACAAATGAAGAACGTGGACATGATAGGTACAGTGTAAACCAAGAGTAACCTATACCCTACGTGATCACTTAATTTTCTTTATGGTTACATTATTACAAACGCCAGCTCAAGTGTGGTCATAAATAATACATATGGACAATATGACTTGACAGCTTTGAAAAAGAATTTCCTAAAAGTGTTCATTTCAGTTGATTAACATGTTATATTAAATATTTTGAACAGACTATTAAACAGCAGCGCCAAAAACAATCTTATCAAAAGCAGTCCGATGATGTTCCCAGGATCCTCCTCATAATCATAAATTACACCAAAACTTGAGTCTTTAGCACTGTACCCTCTCAGCTCCCTCAAATGATGCAGCGGTGGCAGTAAACGAGTCATTCAAAATTGAGAATGAATTTACAATTATCTGCTGGACAAATGTGCTTACCACAGTTCTAATGGAAGTATAAAATTATTATTCGTGAGAATTTTGATTTGAGATAGTGGTGGCCTGGTGGTAAAGGTGCTGGATAGCTGATCCTAAGATTGGGGGTTCAAGCCCCACTCACCACAGGTTGTCACTGCCCCCCCAGTGCAGCTAACTGGGTTATCAAAGGCCGGCAATGTCTCTCACTGTCTATGGTGTGAGGCATGTAAAAGAACCATTGCTGACTTTCGACAAGAGTCCCTTGCTAAAAAGGGTTGTGACAGGAAGGGCATCCGACGTAAAAACCTCTGCCAAATCAAACGTGCGAATCGAATCCTGAGTAAAAGGGAAAAAGCCGAAAGGAAGACAGACAGACAAAGCTGCAAAGCCGTCAATGTGTTTCCACCCTGCGATGGCCTGGCAAGCTGTCCAGGGTTGGCTGGCATAGGCACCAACCTCCCTGCAACCCTAATTAGGATTAAGCGGTTACAGAAATAAATTTTTTATTTTATTTTTTTCAGGGTGGGTGGGCGGGGAGGGGTTTGCAGATACGGTGATAGTTTACCACAAGATTAATCCTGGAAATGTTCCATTACTGAAAGTGTGGCTAAACTACATCATCTTGGGAAACGTGATCTGATTATTTAAACATCAGGAACCGATATGCATAAGAAAAAGGCGGACTGAGTCGGTACACAGTTGCTCAATATACAAAACATTTATTTATTTAATAGGAAGAGCTGCAAAAATCTATGTAATACAACATCTGAGTTTGACACTGAAATACAAGGAGAAAAGTAAATTATTTTAAAACAGCTTCTCCGTGAACAAATGCAACCAATTTATCTCCCGCGACATTATATACCATTTACAAAGGTGTGGTGTTCAGAACAAAATGCTAAGAGTCGACTTATTTCAAATGTGTGTATCCATGTTATCGCTGATGAGCACTCAGGTAGCGTGCACTACAGTAATACACACACACACACACACACACACACACACACACACTCTCTCTCTCTCTCTCTCTCTCTCTCTCTATTGGGTGTATTCATGCCTGAGCAAGTCTTTCAAGAACTCTGCGATACTCTTCCAGGACATCCTGGTAGCTTTTCTCTAGTTCTTCATGCTGTAGCTTTGTATCCATCTGACTGATGTGAGATGCCAGTTCCTCTGGACGCAAACACTTGCGCATCTTTGTCAGCTCGCGCTGGTTCTTCTACGTAGAAAATAAATAACCGTGTAAGATGTTGGAAACACAATTTAATTTCAGTTCTTCCAGTGCTAAATATAATTGTATAATAAATAAATATAATTTTACTTTTAAATATTGCAACAGACTAAGCACAATGTTATCCATGAATTCCTGTTTTCCTGTTTTACTGAATAAGAGACAACACAAGTCAAATTCTAAAGTCATTCATCAACATGGGATGATAAACAGTGGAAAATAACCCATGATCTCTGTGAGACTAATAAAGTTTAAAACAACCAGAGTTGTACATAGCCAGCCTAGAAAAGAACATGAGTGTATGGTAGCCGTTTGAGACCATAATACAGGGATCCCTCACTAGTTCGTGCTTCAATTCATGCAGCTTCAGTGCCTCGCGATTTTTTTTTTTTTTTTCAAATATTCATCAGATTAAAAAAATAAGGAAATTAAGGAAGAATGGGGGAAAAGTTAAGGAAAATGCCACAAAAACAAGACCAATTATGAGAGAAAAAAACCCAAACAAACACAAAACAAAAAACAACCCAAAACCTCCCAGCAAAACTAGTCATATTTTTGTGAGCTGCACATCTGAATGTGTGAGT
Organism: Plotosus lineatus; assembly: GCA_024760905.1. NCBI lineage: Eukaryota > Metazoa > Chordata > Actinopteri > Siluriformes > Plotosidae > Plotosus > Plotosus lineatus. The sequence goes on along the minus strand of CM045729.1, from coordinate 53,005,608 downwards.
ATTTATGTTTTATTTACATCTTAAGCATTATTTCTTAATGTTTAATTGTTATTATAAGCATTTATATGTATTTATTGATATTGTATACATGTACTTGTACATCAATGGGGGCGGGAAGGGGGGGGGTCCGAGTATGTGAAATTCAATGATCACGAGGGTGGGGGGGATAATCTTGGTCCCAATTGACTGCAGAAAATGAGGGCTCCCTGTATTTCCAAATTTACTAGACAAACAATAACAAAGACGAACATGTGCAACTGAATACAACTCTTAATGCCATTGGAACAGCTTCGAAGATCATAAAAAGTTTAAAGGAATGTTTTGGTAACAAAAGTAGGGTGGTTAATGCAGGAAAAAAATAATTATTTTTTTTTTAAAAATCAGCAGTACATATGGAGTAGATCTAGTTTGTATCAAGCTTTCAACACGATCATCCCAGCATTCCTCATCAAATAATGTTGGAGAAGATACACGGTGCAACATATATTGCTAGCACAGCATCCACGTATTTAGTACTTTCATACTAACAATACTGACAGAGTTTTGCTCATTTTTATAAAAGCTGTAACCACATCAGGATAAATTTAACTTAATTAAAGCTTAGTGTTCCTGCTCTCTCTCATCCTTTTAAAAATGTCTGATCAAGCAAATTAAACCCAAATTCAATTTTTTCATCATTACCACGGGTTTCAAATACATGGTCAAATATTTCAAAATTAAATGATCAGTTTAACATTTAAGACAAACCATTTAATACTTCTAAAACACAAGGACTGAATATGAGACTCATTATTTCAAATCTCTTACAGATTCATAGCAACTGAAGCACACAAAACTACAAGAACCATACAAGTTAGTGCTTTTTCTGTTTGTGTGCATTCACTTCCCCCAAGTCGTAACCCAACACACACACACACACACACAGTATCATGCATTGTTGCACATGCGTAAGTATACACACCATTCCCACCTGTGCGCAAAAACATACATCCTAACATTCTCCTCCTCCCTTGAGAGGAGCTCTGTGTGTGTGTGTGTGTGTGTGTGTGTGTATGTGTGTGTGTGTATGTGTGTAGGAGGGACAACACGGGACCATGAGAGAGAGCATCTGGTCTCCAGATCCCTTCATTCTCTCCTACGAAGGAATTTAAATTTCCTTCTCAATCCCACATTTTTTTTCCACTCACTTCAATGTCCCTTGTTTTTTTTCTGTCAGAAGTCTCTATCCTGGTTACTATCACTGTTAGGGGGTAGAGTACCACAATCCAGCATTCACCACCAATCCTATATTTCTGGGAAATGTTTAACACAGAACACATACTGCAAATACAACTGACAACAATTCTCCACTGCTTTTCACAGAAGATGCACAGATCAGAGCGAGACTACACATCTATAGTCTGACTGGATAAAGTGGATAATCAGTCGTGCCCTAATATACTTTCGTATTTAGATGATCCGGTTTCTTTGAATCTTTGAAGAATCTTGTTGTTGAGTTAATTTCTCAGTAAAGAAAACGTTCCCTATTTAAAATAAATATTTCTTCCGATACAAAGAGAGACTTTCTACCAAATGGCCAATAATAGTTTCAGATATCAGGGCATGCATGCTAAAACTTTAGCAATGTTGACATATTTCAATGATATTGGCAACTGGGTATAGAGTGAATTCAGTTGAGGGGTGGGCTATATCATCTCTCTGGTACCCACAACAATCAGCTTTGTCTAGGTAATACTGTTCCCCATAGCTGTTCAGCAAACAAGAAGATCCAACAACAAAACAGTAAAGAAACCTAATTTCTGGCTGACCTGTAAAAAAAAAACATTTTTCTTTTGTACACATGTTTACACGTAGTGCAGTTCATGATGCATCTCAATGCTGTAACTGCAGCTATAATACTTCTAAAATACACTCCATGAGATCTACCAGACTGCAGAACAATCAATACTATGTGCATTAATTTGACTACATGGATGACAGAACATGAAAAATAAACAGCACCGCAAAGCCGTCATATGGGATATAACATTCTTGCTAGCACAGTGTGCATAATCCATCACCAAGACCGGGTGACATCTTACTCATGTACAAGAAAAAGATAGGGAAAATAGCTACACAATTAACCCCTCCCTAATTGCAAATACGTATTCCTTTGCTCTGAACTAGGTGAGTATGAAGTCATACATCACTAATATTATACAGGAATCCCTCACTTTCCGCGGTTAATTGGGACCGAGATCCTCCCGCGACCACCAAATTCCGCAAAGTTGGATCAACCCCCCGAACTGGCGTATACGTACGTGTAAAGTATATGTGTATATAATATCAATAAATACATATTCAATGCTATGATTGCTAATAATAACAATTAAACATAAAAAATAATGCATAAGATGCAAATAATATATAAATACACACACAGAGACGCGCGCACTAACTCAGATGCACGTGCACACACGCAGATGCGGACCTCATAAAAATGTAACTAATTTTGATTAGAGGTTTTGGGTTGCTTTTTGTTTGTTTAGGGTTTTTTTTTGCATAATTGACCTTATTTTTGCGGCATTTTCATCAAGTTTTCCCCCTATTCTTCCTTATTTTTTAATTCGATGACTATTTAAAAAAAAAAAAAAAAAAACAACCGATGGACCGAAGCGCAAAGTAGCGAGGGATCCCTGTATTACATTCATTTTCTGAACCGCCTAATTTCCTAATTAAGGTCGCGGAGAGCCTGGCGCCCATCACAACCAACTTCAAGCGAGGGCGAACCACAGCTCGCCAGGCCATTGCAGGGCCAACACTCACACAACCATTCATACATCTAGGGGTGATTTGGAACAGCCAATTAATCTACTGTGCATGTTTTTGGACTATGGGAGGAAACCAGAGTACCCAGAAGAGACCCACACCAGCATGGTGAGAAAATGCAAACTACACAGAGACGCCTGAGCTGGGAATCGAACCCAGGACCTTCTTGCTGTGAGGCAGACGTGCTAGCCACTACGCCACCATTTTGCCGATTATTATATTCAATAACCACCAATTAAGTTTAATGTCAATATGATGCCACTGCGGTCTAAAAAGGTGTGGAACGGTGCTGAATAGCAATCAGAACCCACCAGTGTGAGAGCAGCTTAACTGGCAAAACAACGCAACTGTCCCAATCACTTTACTTTTTTTTTTTTTTAATGTTTTATGTCCATTTACAGTTGAAGCACTGAGAGCAGTCAGTTAGACAGTGATATATACTACCGATGGAAAAGAAAAGATAATGGATTACTATACAGTGATCGCTCACTACTTCGTGCTTCAGTTTCTGCAGCTTCAATGCATCACAGGTTTTTCAAAAACATTAATTGAAAAATTAAAAAATAAGGAAATTAAGCAAAAATAGGGGAAACGTTAAAGAAACTGCCGCAAAACAAGGCCAATAATACAAAAAAACCTCCAAACAAACAAAAACAACCCATTTTTATGTGAGGTGCGCATCTGTGTGCATGCGTCTGTATGTGTGTCTGTTTACATTTTATTTACATCTTAAGCATTATTTTTGAATGTGTAATTGTTATTGTAAGCAGTTATAGCATTAGAGAAGACTATGACTGTAGCTTATCTAAAGGTCCAACTATTGCCCTATAAAGCATGACTGTCCGAGTATGAAGAAACAATTCTACTAGCTCATACCAAGACCACTAATTTACAGTGATTCATTTGTTCACTTTCATCCATTTTCTGAACGGCCTAAACCGAATTAGGGTCGCGAAGACACTGGCACCCATCCCAGCTGACTCTGGTCGAGATCAAAGTACATCCTAGACAGCTCACCGGGCCATTGCAGGGCAGAAACACGCCGTCAGTTATGCGACCTACTCTTGACAAAGGTAAGCAATGGTTCTTTTACATGCCTCAGTCCATAGACAGTGACAGACATGGCCGGCCTTTGATAACCAGTTAGGTGCACTGTTGGTGATTTATGGTGATGTCATGGTCAAGTCATTAAAAATTCTAAATTCTTTTTAATCATGCCCTCTTCCCTTGGACTTTTCCTGAACTTTAGGTGTGATTTAAATTCAGCCTACATGTCTGGTACAAATCAGACAGCTGCCAAAGATTAGCTACTCATTCTCCATTATTTTTTAGAATTTCTAACCATTTCAGCAACCTATTTATTCTATAGCCATGTTATTTATTGCTAAAAAAAACCCTCAAGATACAGTTGATTGTTATTTCTACAGGAATCCCAGGAGGTTGCTGAAATAGTTAGAAATTCTAAAAATGATGGAGAATGAGTGGCTAATCTTTGGCAGCTGTCTGATTTATACCAGACATGTAGGCTGCCAAAGATTAGCTACTCATTCGCCATCATTTTTAGAATTTCTAACCATTTCAGCAACCTATTTATTCTATAGCCATGTTATTTATTGTTAAAAAAAAACCCCTCAAGATACAGTTGATTGTTATTTCTAGAGGGATCCCAGAGAGGTTTAGAAAAAAATAGAGGAAACGGGTTCAGAAATAGAGGAAGTGAAATATTTCAGCTGGGGGTCAAAGGGGCCGCAGGGGACCTGAAGCTGAAAAAATAGAGGAATTCTGCTAAATAGAGGAGATCTGGAATCCCTGTTTTTATGACATTGGCCTTTTAACTACTCAACTCTGATTGGTGTATTACAGTATTCTGTACTCTTATTTATGTTACTGCTATAGAGCATGTCATGAGTGCAAGCAATAAAATACATTTTATCAATATTTTCTAAGTGGCCACACAATAGCTGGAATGAATGTACAGCGGACCAGACATTACGTTGAAACAACCTCACCAAGGTCCTGATCACTCTGTCTGGGTTTATTTCTTATCAGACTGTGTCAGCATGGATGCTGGGTGACATGTTTCAATGCTCTAATAATGGACAGCTCACTGCTGCTCTTATATGCTTTCATTTTTACAAACATGAAATGTCAAACTACACAAAAGAGGAGACACCTACCCTGTATGGCCCAAAAAGTCTTCTCTTCACCTCTAGCCGAAACTGTCTGGCCTTTTCTTTATCACTCATGTCTGTGTTTCTGAGGCGTAGAATCTCATACACCCGCCTGGCGTGCTTCTGCACATAAAAAGGTGGGGTCACATGCCTGTTGTAGACACACTGTAATCTATTCACCTCAGAGGGTGCTTCGGGAACAAAACACATTCGACTTATCAGACTCATACTGACACATGAGCATATACCTTCAACTTTAGCAATGTTGTCTAAACAATATAAAACAATTGTTTGTTCCAATTCCTCTTTTGAAGTCATATTGTCAGCCCATTTCTGGTAGAAGGATGTCTCGTCATTCAAGCAAATGGAAATCTGGTCTTGTATGTTTAAAAGTAATTACCCAGGAGAATTCTCAGTATGGATGCTGAGCAGGCAGACTTTACAAGAAGGATTTTGTTATGGCCCAGGCACCAGACTGTGATAATCATCCACAAACAACATGGTCAGAAAGGAAATAAAAGATAGTGGGATGTAATAGGCACAGTTAAATAATGGCCTAAGTGCAGACAGAAAGAAGTCATACAGGGGGCACACTGTGGTGAACTCCCACCCATTCACTAATGGCCAGTGGGATGTGTGGACGTGGGTGCACAGAAAGGCCGCTACAAATACTAGATCCAGAAAAAATAGTTTTATGTACCTCAGAACTAAAATGGAGAGTTAATTACATTAATCCTCAGAATCCACGTCACTTAAAAAAAACGAACTAACTACAGGCTGAGTACTGAAATTCAAGGCACTATAGCTTCTGCTCAAGTGCTTTCAATTTCATCATGTGTTGTTTTAAGTCTATAGCTTATACCTTGTTGATTTTGAGTTTCTCACGAGCTTCAGTGGCCATTTCCTCACTAAAGCCCAGGGCCAGTTTATCAGTGGAGAAAGAGGGCAGATCGATACACAGCTTCACCAGCACAAAATCCCTCAACTTCACATAGTTGTCAGATGGGTCTTCCGCTGAGAAAATTCAACACACACAAAACACTGAAAATACAGCAACCATATAATGAACTACTGTCTGTTCATACAGTTTAAATTAAATTTAAAAACATTTTGGTAATGTTAACTATACAATTAACACAGTTTTCACCATACTTTTTATTAGTTCTGGTCTCAAAATTGGTGGTCAACCAACACAGGTTTTTCAATGGCCAATGCTGATGTTTAGAGAGCAGAGTAGTCATTGGCCAACCTTGTGGAGAGTTGGACTCGAACCCCCAATCCTAGGACCAGCAACCCAGCACCTTTATCACCAGGCCACCACTGCCTCATCTGATAAACTAACTGATCTATATATATATTTTATTTTTTGGTACTGATAGTAACCCTTGATACAGATAGATTAATAATAATTAAGGACACTGATAACTGATATTCATTTGCCACACTCTGATGCAATCTGATGTAGTGCAATTGATTGCAGCCACTCTAAACAATGGTCATGATTCCACCTGATAAGCCACAGACGCTGCCTCGCTCTCCGCTCAGCTAAATTTGCGTGCCTAGTTTATTTTTTTCTGCTACTTTTTCTCTCTGTGGAAGCAAAAGCAAACAATATAGTTCATTCAATGCAAGAGCTGCTTTCGTAGAAATACTTTCCCAATCGAGATTTGACTTAATTTTTACTTGTCTCAAACCATCAACCCAAGTACTATGGGCGGGTCATACTGTCAGTCTACAGAATCAGTGGCTGATTGTACCAGTCTGACGCATCATTGCCACCAATCCAACACACTGTGGAATGGATATTGAGTCAGACATTTTTATGTGGTGGTTGTCTTAAATATGCAGACATTTTCCATAAAACATCCCTCACGAGTGCAGCCTTTGGCCAAAGACAATTTAAAATTTGCATTAACTATCGGTTAATTAATCAGCTGAACAATTAAAAAAAGGTAAAGTTCAAAAAGTTATATTATTATCCAAACCACAATTCAAGATATTTCATTTCTTGAAATACTTTTCTCAATAAACACTGTTCAAAGAACCATACTGCTCTGTGCTTCTATCAGCCTTACTTCATATTAAACTCTTAACAAAAAAACAAAATGAAATGCACATCTTTCACAGAGAGAGATATTACTCTGACAAAATAAAAGATTCAAATGACACATTGACCAAAAGGAAAAAGAAATATGGAATTCCCAGTTTTGTCCTACAGCATACGCAGTAGCCTGCTTTGAATTAATTGTAGCTCCTCGGCTCATAGCGCACCACTTTCCAACTTGTTTTGCAAGTTGAGACACACAGACGCCGTTTAGAAGCAAAACTGAGGGGAATGCTAGCGCGCCAACAGTCAGAACTCAGGTAAGAGGTTATGCCTTTTGTACCACTGAATCACGGTTCTGACCCAAGTTGTCAGTCTTGAACTTTATCTGTTTAACAAGTTGATGTTCCATGTTGCCATAATGATTTGATTTTGTGTCGGGGGTGGGGTGATTAGGAGCACAAATGACTGATTACATCCTTACATCACATCCCAAATGCCTATACTCCCAGCATGCACCTGTGCAGTCTGAGAACCTAGATAAAAACCTCCAAAAGTTAAAAAGTGTTTGTTAATGTAGAAAAATATGACATCTCTACAGTAAAGGGTGAATGTGTGCAATCGGCTCAGTTCGTTGAGTCATCTAAAAGGAACTTGGTATGTCTTTGCATGAACCATAAACGAGAAAGGTTCTAGCAGAGCACCATACGACCAGGAGTTCCTCCAGGATTAGAGTAGAACTAAAATGGTCTTAAGGCTTCGTTTATGCAGCGTGATAAGAACAAATAGCCTATGATCAGCAACACACTAGTCTGCAGGCACTTGTGATCAACACAGGAATTCCTATCTATGGTACTGCAACCAAATTCATTGTGTGGGATTAACAAACCAAAACAATGAAAACATGCTGTATGTGGATGTCCCATATAGCCTAAATGATAGACAAAAGGAGAGAGGCTACAGAGGCAAGGAAGAGACATCTTTCAGCTTTTATCATGTGGCATAACATTAACAGTAGACAGAGAGAAAGGTATAAAAAGGAAAAAGTACAAAAATAGAAAAAAGAACAAACAAAGGGTCTACGAATAGTGGCTTCAGGTCTACTATAGTAGAGTGAAGCTGCGTATTCAGTTTGAATGAAAGCTAATCTCTCTCTCACCACACAGCTCAATAATTATGCCATTGTGTGAGAAAGCCTGAGCAGCAGCATGTGGCCAGCACATTTCAGCTGCAAACTGCTTGCAATTTACATATATCCCTCCCACCTTGCAACACACTGGACCAGAGATCGCCATACACAGCTGTGACAGAAAGATATTTAAATTCAGCCAACATTTAACCTTGATAAGGAGGCTCTGTTCATGCCTCTTTCATGCACTTAAAGTTTTAAGAAAGTACCCCCACCCAAAAGTACTCCATTTCATTTTCAAAATGAAAAAAGGAAAATGACACGTGCATTCTGCAATGTTAACCGTGCATGGGCACTTTTATAAAGGTCTTGGCTCACTCAAGTACTGTACCTGTCATTAAAGTAAGACATGCAAACCAATGGCACAATCCAGCCAGCAGTGTGCATCATGAACATAAACCCCTGTCATAGAAACAACCTATGGCCTCCGTTAAATAGTTTTCATCTGAACATACCTGTGATATCCTGAACTTTAAGTAGGTTGCAGTAGAATCTGTGAACTGTCTCTAACAACTGGGCTCCATGACCTTCACCCTGAAATGGTGGCAGGATCAGCATCTGACTAAGATAGATGGAAAGAAACACACAAACAAACGCACACACACACACACATATATGCAATAAGCCCAAAAGACTCCCCTTAGGGCTGGGTAATATCAATAAATTAATGTGTTGCGATATGACTGATTATATTATAAGATTTTTAATTCATATCACCTAGCCTCAAAATGGCAGCATTATCAAATTATATTGTGCATCAATATCTAAAAGTCCTAATTCATATAGAAATTAACCTGCTGATACCCCTGCATTTTACTAAGGAGTACAACAGAATCTCTCACTCTCTCTCTCTCTCTCTCTCTCTCACACACTCACAAACACACACACACACACACCAGAGAAAGCCTTATATCCCCTAACTGTATCATCCTGGCTGTTCCGACCAATATTGTTCTTTGCTCATCTCGAAGTGGAAGTGACTACACAATGCCCTGCCTACATCTAACTGTCCTATTCAGCTTTCCTCGATACAATGGACATTATGATCATGATGATGACCTGATACAGATATGACAATATGTTTTATTCAATACACACTTCATGTCCAGACAGCACTCTTTTCTCCAGTCTAACAACTTGATATAATCTCTACCAAAAGATTATTTTTGTTCATTCACTTGGCCAACATAATGAAATGTTACTATGTTGTGCCAATCAATATATTACGCTGATTTTCAAAATGGGCCTTCTGATGAGTGCTGCTGATTTTGCCATCCTTATAATAAGCAAATGGGGATTGGCTTATAGGATATATAAGCCAGTAATTTGGGGCACTTAAGGACAAGAGAGCGAGAGATGTATAATTTTCTTTTCTGTTTTTTCAAAGAATAAAAGAAAGAGAAGGCACGTGCTTCCCTGGTAATTACCTAACACGTGGTCTGGTTTTGTCTGGGTATACGTAGTAATTATACACTGTCATGTAGCCAACCGTAGCGTAGAGAGTCTCCCCGTCCTTATTGTATTTCTCAAATCTGTACAGAGAGAGAGAACACAAAGGCAGGCAGGTCAATCATAGGCACGCTCCCATGCACCAGCTCTTCTAGCACCCTTTCAACTCCTCTCTCTTTCTCTACTTTGACCATCAGTCCATACCCCCCCAACCCTCTCTCGTATACTGCTTGTTTTCTCGTTCTGGCCTTCTGTCAGTGTCAGCATGCTAGAGTAGACAGTGGAGCAGTTGCAGTCTGTGCACCTGCTGTAGAGAGTGAATGCATTATGCACTTAATTGGTGCACTGCAACTTAGAGAACAGAGGACCGGCGAGAGGGACGCATCTAGGCTCTTCAAATCTCTCCAGTCCATTTGCCTATTGTCAAGTTTAATAGGTGCCAAACTAAAGAAAACACTAACAGATTTGGCCGCTAGAGATTCCATTCACTGTTTCAAAAGACAACAGCATTCAGTTCAGCCTCTTGCTCTGCCAAAAATAAGGACAGCAAAGAAAAGAGACAAGCAACACAAAAAGAAAATCTTATGACATGAACAGTTCACCTCTATAACGGGGGAAATATAATTAAACAGGCTTGGTAATTGGTTGCAAGCACCACAATGAGTGGTAGTCCTGTCTGCTCGAATGTAAGCATGCGTGTGTACACATGCATCTGACTGGGGGGTGGGGTGGGGGGTTTAACCCAACAGTGTACCCAAGAAGTTCTGTACGTTCAGCAATGCAAAGTCTGCTCAAACTGGACTCAAAGATTAATACTTCAAAAAAATTCAGACTCAAAATGTAGCATCCCGTCACTTTTGCACCAGTTCTCCAAAAGAGAGATAATCTGCTCGCATGTATAGAAAACACATAACATCAAGCCATATGAGAACACATGCACTATACAGTAAATGAACCCAGGTCCTGAGGTGCCCAGGTTATTGTAGTCAGTGCAGGAATTTAGAACAACTACTAACAACTCACACAATAAAGAAGTCCCAGCGATCGTCATCTACATCAATAAAGCTGGCTGTCTCGATGAACCACATAAGGAATGTCTGAAGGCGCTCATGGTATTCTCGGAATCCTGGACATGAGATATCCGCCTGTAAGGCAACAACACAAAGAGGAGATAATGATATGGGATGATCACTGTCTAACCAAAGAAAGATTCAACATCAAGACTGTCATTTGCCATGTCTACACATCAACAGTTATTCTTAATAAAGCAGTGTACTGTAGTATTGCATAGTATGAAAGAACAGAAAACTTTGAAAGAAATAAGAAATAACCACATATCAGAAATAAAACTGAGTCAGCGCGCACCGGTTAATCAGTACAGGAAGTTCTGCAGCACTGTTGCAGGGCTTATTAGATATTCAATTCTGATTTGGCGAATATAGAATTTGGCATTTCCTTCAAAAAAAAAAAAAGTTACTATGAATACGGTATGGATTTGGGCAGTGGTGGCCTGCTGGTAAGGTGCTGAATTACTAATTCCAAGGTCAGGGGTTCAAGCCCCACTTTCAATGGGTTGTCACTGCTGTCCCCCCAGTACAGCGAACTAGGTTATCAAAGGCCGGCCTTGTCTCTCACTGTCTGTGGTGAAAGGTTCATGTAAAAGAACCATTACTGACTTTCGTCAAGAGTAGGTTGCATAGCTGTCAGGTCAGCATGTTTCTGCCTTGTGATAGCCTGCCGAGCTGTCAGGGTGTACTCTGCCCTTGTCCAGATTTGAATGAGAGGGGTACCAGCCTCCTCACGAATCTAATTAAGATTAAGCAGTTCAGACAATGAATGAATGTATGGATTGCATCATACACTAATGCCAGAAAACAATCTTTATCATTAATTTGAATCAAATGATTGATATCAGTACAAAGTAGCCATGAAATAAGTGATAATATATAATAAGCTGTTCATTATTATGTAATAAACCCTCATCAGTAATATTCTACACTGCGGGTCCTGCATCACTGAGTCAGGGTTAATTTCACAATAATGTCAAACTCACTGTGTATTATCCTTCCCATAACAGAGATGTACAAAAATAACCACAACAAAACAGTCGGTGAAACCAGCCACCAATGCATCAGAAAAACTCAATACCTTATGTATCTGGTAAGTAAGATCTGCCCCCTCTTCCACGTTGTGGACTTTATAGGTGTGCAAGAGGCTGCCAAATGGCCTGAAGTTAGCCTCTTTTTCCAAGAGAGAGATAAAGTCATCTGTGTTGGAGCTAAAGCCTGGAGGCACAATCTCTCTGATCTTTCCTTCTACATCATCGGGCTGAAAGTACACAAGACAGACACGTCAGAAGATGTTGATTATATATTTACATACTTATATACACACACACACACACATACATACATACACACACACACTATATATATATATATATATATATATATATATATATATATATATATATATATATATATATACACATACACACACACTATATATATATTATATATACATATATGTTTATTTTATACCGTATATGGTGGTATATGTAAAAAACAGAATGTATTACTTAAAGAAAATCATTATTTTGCTGCAACATAAATAAAGTGGAATAAGTACACAAGCTGGTATATAGTATGAAAGGGATCTGTATGCATTCACCAAGCGAAAAGCACAATGATGCACATCAGTTAATACCTAGTGCTCTCCGGCCCTACATGTAACCCTCCTGGAGCCACAACAGAATAAAGCCTTATTGTTCTGTCATTAGACTATACTTCAGCCTTGATTGGCATCGCGCACGTGAAACTAAAAAATAAAGAATACATATTTTTGTTGAACAAAAAAGAGAACCATTAGGCAATTAGTCCTGTCAGCTGAGTAGGCCTTCAACCCCCCCTCACTCCAACCCTCTCTGAAAGACCACTTAATTGAATACATTTACTACTTATCTTAAACCATGAATATTTGATGAAGTCCCCCCACAATAATGCATCTCTGCTTCTCACAGCGCAATAAAATTTAATGAATTGATCTCAACCTTAACAAAAAAAGAAAAAGAGGGAAAAAAAAAAAAAACACCAGGCATCTATAATAGGCTCCTCTCCTCTAAGCCTGGTGAGTGAACTCAATCAAACAAGTCTGCCCCTGCCATTCAGTGGCTCCTGGGCAGACAAAAGACCCCCCTTTGCCCTCTTTGGGATTTTTTTACTCAGCAGAATGTGCAGTGGCTTCAGCTGCGATGTTTGCATTGTATCCATTTCCATGCGGATTGACATGAGAACACTTTGTATTAAGTTGCTAAGCAGGGCCTTTGGCACCATTTAGACGCGTGATAGGCATTAGTTCTGTAGCAGGCCTCTCGCTGCTCCACATTCAAAACAGGGAAATGAAGAAGGACAAGGACAAAATGCGCAACAAAAGGCTAATGCAACATGGCGCTAATTCCTGTTCTTTCAGACATCAGCTAATATCAGCCAGGAAGCAATGCACCTGCGTCTGAGAAACACTTCACTATTGTGGCCGCTCAACTGCATTTCTGGCGAATAAGAGAATCAGGGAATGAGCATAAAAGGCAAAGGACAAACAAGTCAGATTGTCCCTGCTTTCTTCTATACAACATTTACAAATTGCACAATCTTCTTTATAAAGAGTACATTGTTGGGTCACTATATTAACTAACTGTGCTTCTTCAGAGCTTTTAGTTGGTTCGGGAATACATCATCTTTTCAACTGAAAGCGCAACAAAGGTAAATGCCAGTCTAAGATCTAATTCTTACATAAAAGGTTTCATTTTAATTAAAGAGCATCTTGTTCTGTACCTAAAAAAGGAAAAAAGTACTTCGATGTGAGCAGCAATTCACTCTTATTGAAGGACTTTGTACCTATTTACAGGAATTACGAATGCATAGTCTACACAACATGACCTAATAACGTACATGATGTTACACCTTGAATGATCCCTGAAAAAAAGTTACAATGGTATCTAAATAGCCAAACACGACTGATGGTTCCTTAAACAGGTCAAATCCTCACTATAACGATAGCACATCTGCTAAATCTGAAATCACCCCCTGCTGCACTGCACACAAGTGAGGTACAAGCTGGATAACTGTATAAGTATGGCTGGGGTAAAGGCAAGGTAACTCCTTTGGGCTTTTTACATACAAGCCTTTCCGTAGCGTGAAGCGACTAGGAGTACAACTCCCCTGGATGGGACGCTAGTCCATTGCAGGTTACCTTCCCGGTGTATTTTACTGGTACCCATTTATACTGCTGGGCAAACAGAGGCACACTTGTGGTTAAGACCTTGCCCAGGAGTCTTAGCATAGTGGGGTCTTAGCGGAATTTGAACACACAACCTCCCGATCATGAGCCCAGCACCCTAACCATTACACCACCTCCACCATGGCTGAGGTAGGTGATGAGATATACAAGATCAATACTGGGATCAATTATGTCACAGTCATGATGATATGCCTGTTTGGTGTCTGGTTGTTTTTAAAACAGTGGTCTTTTTCTTTTATTACACACATTAGACATTGTTGTACTGACCATACCCAGAGCCTGAGCAATGGCTCTTGTGCAGTGTGTGTTCAGATAGACTTCATGTAAATTAAAGTACACACAATAAATGGCTAAATATCCCATGTTTACAAATACATCATGCCAGTGACCCACTGACATTACCTAACAGCTGTATTTTTCCTATGTGATGCTTTTCCTGGCTTCAACCTCAGCTTCTTTTAGTTGGCACATGTTTTGGAGCCGGGGCAGTGGTGGTCTAGTGGGATAGGGCGCTGGATCGCTGATCCAAAGGTTGGGGGTTCGAGTCCCACTCTTCACAAGGTTGTCACTGTCCCCCCCCAGTGCAGCTAACTGGGTTATCAAAGGCGGGCCATGTCTGTCACTGTCTATGGTGTGAGGCATGTAAAAGAACCATTGCTGACTTTCGACAAGAGTAGGCTGAAAAGCCATCAGCGTGTTTCCGCTCTGCGATGGCCTGGCGAGCTGTCCTGGGTGTACTCTGCCCTCGCCCTGAGTTGGCTGAGATGGGCACCAGCCTCCCCGCAACCCTAATTAGGATGAAGCGGTTACAGAAAATGTTTTGGAGCCGTCTTCCTTCAGTCTCTTCTTTAGAGAATATAATGCATGCTCACTTGGGTTAAACTTGGTTATTTACCAGTTTAAAAGCAGCTGTTTTCACTCCCGATTATGATCTTTGTGTTGCCGTTCGGTCACCTTCTTGCCACATGGTGACATTCCTCTCAATCAGACTGAATGCATTTCACTGTATAAAAGCCAATGCTCTTGTAGACCTTTGAGTTGACACCACTGCCACCATTGTAAGTTACATCATCAATAAAGATGTGCGTGTTTTTCAGAAGCAGTCATGCCCAGGCCATGACACTGCCTCCATCAACATGCTTGATTGATTGAGCTCATATGTTTTGAATCACGAGAAGATCTTTTTTTCTCTCGACACATCTTTGTCTTTCTTTATAAATTCCAATCTGGCCTCTCAAATCTTACTACCGATGATGGTTTGCAGGCTGTGGTATAGCTGATATTTCTGCTTTTAAAGTTGTGTTCGAACAACAAATTGTGATCTTCATGATTACCTTGTGGAAGTCGTCGGTGATGGATGAAGAATGAGAAACAGAACAGAAAGAAAACTTAATTCAATCCTGCACCTTGTGCACACACTGACAAAATGTTGCCTTCCATAACCGACAAGCACATATAATTTTTCAGTGCATGGATGTTTATATAATTATAGATTTATAATGTATGCTGGGCCTTTTGACTTTTTTCCCTGATTAGGTGTCCTTCCCCTACCCCCTTGCACAGCAATATCAGTGGTATCCGAGCACACTAAAAGTAAAGAAGAACCACTTCAGAAAGGTGACCAATCAAAGCAGAGTAGGCACAGAGAGTGGAAAGATGCTCAATGGAAGGACGAAAGAAAAAAAAAAAAGGTCATCAGCATACACACTCAAAATCAGTGCTTCAGAGAAGGTATCTTTCGGCTGCTCCCTTCAGGAGTCGCCACAGCAAATCATCCGCCTCCACCTCACCCTGTCCTCTGCATCTTCTTTTCTGACTCCAACGACCTTCATGTCTTCCTCCACCACATCCATAAATCTCTTCTTTGGTCTTCCTTGAGGCCTTCTGCCTGGTAGTTCCAACCTCAGCATCCTACTGCCAATATACTCACTATCCCTCCTCTGTACATGTCCAAACCATCTCAATCTAGCCTCTCTGACTTTGTCTCCAAAACATCTTACGTGAGCTGTCCCTCTGATATACTCATTTCTGATCCTATCCATCCTCATTTCTCCCAGAGAGAACCTCAACATTTTCATCTCCGCTACCTCCAGCTCTGCCTCCTGCCTTTTCCTCAGCGCCACTGTTTCTAATCCATACAACATCGCTGGCCTCACCACCGTCTTGTACACTTTTCCCTTCATTCTTGCTGACACTCTCCTATCGCACATCACACCGGACACTTTTCTCCAACCATTCCAGCCTGCCTGCACACGCTTCACCTCTTTTCCACACTGTCCATTGCTCTGGATTGTTGAGCCTAAGTACTTAAAATCCTCCACCTTCGTTATCTCTGCTCCCTGTAACATCGCCGTTCCTCCTGGGTCCTTCTCATTCACATACATGTATTCTGATTTTCTGAGGCTAACCTTCATTCCTCTCCTTTCCAGGGCATACCTCCACCTCTCTAGATTTTCCTGCACTTGTTCTCTGCTCTCACTACAGATCACAATGTCATCTGCAAACATCATAGTCCATGGAGATTCTTTTCTCACCTCGTCTGTCAGCCTGTCCATCACCATAGCAAACAAGAAGGGGCTCAGAGCTGACCCTTGATGCAGTCCCACCTCCACCTTGAATTAAGTCGGTCACACCGACAGCACACCTCACCACTGTCTTACATCTCTCATACATGTCCTGCACCACTCTAACATACTTCTCTGCCACTCCAGACTTCCTCATGCAATACCACAGTTCTTCTCTTGGCACCCTGTCATATGCTTTTCCAGATCCACAAAGGCACAATGTAGCTCCCTCTGACCTTCTCTGTACTTCTCTATTAACATCCTCAAAGCAAACATTGCATCTGTGGTGCTCTTTCTTGGCATGAAACCAAACTGTTGTTCACAAATGCTGACCTCTGCCCTTAGTCTAGCTTCCACTATTCTTTCTCATAACTTCATCGTATGGCTCATCAACTTTATCCCTCTGTAGTTGCTGCAACTCTGCACGTCTCCCTTGTTCTTGAAAATGGGCACCAGCACACTTCTCCTCCACTCCTCCGGCATCTGCTCACTCTCTAGTACCTTGTTG
>CM045729.1:52918579-52983579 GCA_024760905.1 Plotosus lineatus | reverse complement strand
AAAAAAAAATGCGATGTACTGAAGCTACATGAATTGAAGCGCGAAGTAGCGAGGGATCCCTGTATATACTAAAGCTGTGAAACGGTGAACTGCACCTTTAACTACATTATGCTTAGCTCTAATTCTGAATGTTTTGTAATGGGAACTACTCAACATCATGCACCCCACTTTCAGGAATTAGTTGTAAGTTAGCCTACGAGAAATACTTTTCACTCCATTTGATTCATGTACTGAAGCCTGAAATTATTAAACATTTGATATGAAACGAAATGTTTGCACAGAGTCTGAAAGTCATTTTAGTATTTTGTGATGTACAGTTGTACCTCACCTTACGAAAGACCCAACAAATGAAAAATCCAGGTTAAGATACCCATTTAGCTAAAATTTCCGTCTCTGGAAACAAAACAAATTCACGTTATGAAACGCGCCATCTCAAAAATTCAAACAATGCGCGAGTTGCTCTACCACTGGCTATCTCCCAACATCCCACCCCGCTGGCCTCCCATTGGCTAGGAGGAAGCTGCAGCTCCATAATACCCATGATGCTTTTCTTGTGCCTTCGACCCATTGTTCGTCAAGGAGTTCTAACACGCTTAAAGGACAGAGTTACTGTTGTTTCGTAAGTTTTTCCAAGTGTGTTTCATTGCAACTTTATTTTTTGGCTCCGGCTTTTAACCTTGCATAAACATTTGTAAGATTATAACTCTGCTAAGAAGACATGGTCAACACACGCGCGCGCAGACACACACACGCGCGCGTGATTCCCAGTGAAAGTGATTTTCGGTGTGAGTGAAAAGAAAAGGGCTCGTGGCATGCAGTTTAGTGATATCGCAAAGGAATATGACCAAACCTGTCTACCATTGGTACGATATTGAAGCAGAAGGAGGCCTTAAAAGGTATACTTTTATAATTTTTAAAGGGTTTAGGGGGTAGTATTGGGGGGCTTGGAACGAATCAGTCCTTTTACATGTAAAATGAGGCATAACTTACGGAAAAAATCAGGTTACGAGACCACTTCTGGAACGGATTAATTTCGTACGGTGAGGTACCACTGTATTTCATGCTTGTGTTGCACTGGAACTGTCATGAGTATCCTAAGAGAATGATGGAACCATTTAGCAGTGAACACATTAGACATGTTCAACAGAAAGTGAAAGTTTGGGTCCACCCTTTGTTTGACTAAACCAGACAATAGGGACAGTTTCATATCATTCATGAGTGGAAGCTGAGCGACAGGAAGTTGGACATGAAGGAACGTAGCACAGATTGTGTATTCATTGGTAAAACATAGCTGTTCAGCTTGAGGAATCAGTTTTCCTGCCTCTTTTGTGATTGTCGGTCTGTTGTGGGACACCAAAGCCAGAGAAGTCCTGATTTGATAGGTCGAGTAACCATTATTGCATGCGAATTACACAAAGACATAAATCGTTTTTGAATGTTCCTGAACTTTGTCCTTGGTGTATACACATGAAAAAAATTAATATACTTAATAAAATGGATGACTTCACATATATTTTTACTATTAAAAATAACACGTGGTGCACAAGTGATTGTAGAAACTTATTTACACTATCCATTTTTAAAATATTGAATCTCTACATCTTGCAGGTACTTACTCATCACCATAGAGTTGATGGCTGTACTCAGGGTGGAACGTTGTACTTTCATCATCGACATCCTCTGGGAAACGTACTGCAGGAAATATATAAAACAAAACATGCATCACTGGTCATATTATTACGCTATGGTCATAAGCATATAACTTAGGAAAGAAACCATCCTTAATAATCTGAAACACCACTTAAGTCACCAGATATCAAGTCCACTCTTGAAGGGCAGCACTTCAGCAGAGTTAAGTCATTTCAACTCTATGACAAACCAATGAAGCCCCCATGTTAATTGGACATAACTTCCAGATATACATCTATATAGTATTGTTGCATTTAGAGTCATGATAAGGTTTTCAGTAATTACATTAAAGGATCAGTAATTTGTGTAGAAATGCCAGAGATGGGATCATTTTCATGATGCACGTAGAGCTGCTGTACTAATAAAATCCATGTTCTGGTAAATCTCATTGATTTGCCATTTGTTATAACAGTCCTTTTAAAGTGCCTTTTAGCGCAAATTGTGTTTGATCACTGGTATGTTGCAAGCTTACAACATCAATAACTTACCTAAAACACACAGATGATTGACTTTTCTGGCAATTCTTTTTAAATGTCACTGCTATCTTATTTCTCTGTTTCAAACCCAGTCATTTCTTGTTTTGAGAGACTAAAGAAAATAGCACTGCATAAAGTGTCTTTAAACTGAAGGAGCAAAGCAAATCCCAATACACATAACTTAAGGAATAATAAGTTAAGTATAACTTAATATTATTATATATATATTATGTTATGTATATATTATATATATTATGTTATACTATTAGTATAACTTAAGGAATAATACACATAACTGAAGGAAATCCTTACCAAAATGTCAACTCATGCAGGTTAATATCACATGCCCCCATTCAAATTGGGCCTAACAGCATCACAGTTTGTTTTGGTTCTGTATTTTGTTCTGTATTTCAACACCCTGTTGACCAGAATAAATCTATTTTTAATTTAGAAACTGTTAGAAAGTTAAAATAAGCACAATAGGCTTCAAACCTGATGCTGCATGCTAAACTAACACAAAAATAATCTTTCATACACCAGTATGTCATCGAACCACCTGGGCTACCATTCCACTGAGGAAACAGTACAAAATCTACACTTATATTCTCTCTCCCAATAGGACGGCTAGATCCATGTTAACATTAACATGACTTTAAGTTATTTGGTGACAGTAACCTAGTTTGTACCAACAATGACTAAGGTCAAGGCTGTAGGAGATTGAATTTTATTTTTTCCCCCTTATGTTTTACACTTCTGTTTGTGCTGTGTTTGACTGTAACATTGAATGCAATGTTAACACGATAGCCATTTGTGCTAATGCTACATGTTAATATGGAATATATGCAGTTGGTTTGGTTTAGAGTTTGGACCTCAATATGGTAGATAATAACATGCATAATTTTACATTACTGTATATAGAAGAGCTCCAAATCCATAAGCTCAATTTTATTGTTTCATTCATGATCACAAGCAATCCAATATGTGCGAAAATAGCGAGGCAAACCTCAGTCATTGCTGTTACAAAAAAAAAAAAGACAATTTTGGATCCGTATATAAATTACATGGAAATCCACTTGATTGTCAAGTAAAGGCATATAGGCAGTGGTGGCTCAGTGGTTCTGGGTTAGTGTTTCGAAGACCAGGAACTCAAGTCCCAGTACCACCAGGCTGCTGATGGTTGGCTTTTAAGTAAAACCCTTAACTGCTCAATTGCATCAAAATTATTAAAACACACTGCCAGATGCCATAAATGTGAAAAAATGTGAAGGAACCACTAAGATTAACCAAGATTTGTTAAAAATCATCTGATCTGCTTAACTGTAAGTGAAATGTTATGTGTGTCTTCACACCAAACCTGTTTTTGGTCAGGTGTTCAAACTGGTCTGGGTTTGAAAATTAAGGAAGCATGTGCCAACACATGAAAAGGATATTTACCTAATTTTAAACAAATTGCTTCATTCGTGTCGCATTTGTATTCTGCCAGCTTCTTCTCCATTGCATTCATATCTGAAAAACAAACAGAAAAATCATCTGAAACCAACAAAACGACAAGTTGGCCTCCGTCAATCTCGAAGAATGATTTAAGAATCAACAAGTGAACTTTACAACATGCTAGTACAGTCTCTGAGCATGTCATTGATTTATTGCCAAGTGTGTGTTTGTTTTGAGCTCTGGTGAAGAATGATGTATTTCTGACTAGCCCCCGGTTATTGTAAACTCTTACTGAATATGAATAAATCAACGACAAGACGCAAAATAACAGCAGTTAAACTTTACTGCCAACTATTCCGCAGTGTTCTTGTTCTGTAGCTGCTCTCCTGGCTACTAGCCCTACACACACCATGTATGTCTATGTTTATGCTAACTTTTAGCACTTGTTAGGCTAACTACTTCAACAGAGGGTATTTAAAACACGTAGCTCATACCTTCTCCGTCTGGGTATCTACTGCTTTTATCACTGGAATATTCCTTTAATCCGACTTCTATAATATCTACTGTTAACAAGCCATTGCTGAATTCCAGTTAGCCTAAATTTTCAGATACGTGCTAATGCTGTCAGGACGCTAACTAGCTAGCTCGCTCCCGGCTCGCAAAGGATAAGTGTGAGCTACAGCAATGTTTGAAATGTATCACTGATTATCAGTTTAATTCTATTTAATTCGCTGATTGTATATATATATGTATGTATGTTTGTATGTACGTTTGTGTGTGTGTAAAAAAAAAAAAAAAATCTTACCCGCCATTTGGACACACGCTTTACACACTACCCGCGAAATGCAAACGCACTTCCTGTTTACTCACGTGGTTCCAACCTCACACATGACTGGACGTTGCTCTATGACGAAACTCTTTCTTGGTGAGTTCGATCCTGGGACAGTTTCCACTTGATAATGTAGGGTAATTTAATTGAAGTTGAAAGAATTACCCAAATATTTACACCGTTTCTTTCTTGTTTCCGTTTCTTTTTCTTTCCTTTTTTTTTAATTATCTCCGGATTCTAAGCATGTATCTATAGTTTTATACAGTTTTATGCATTTGTGTGTACTGTAAACATTCCATCATACTGTTTGTTTGGGTATAAAATAAGTTAGATTAAACATTAGCGAGCTTTCTTAGATGAGCAGTTGCATTAATAATTTGAGTCAATAACTCATTCATTTGTTCAGTTCACTTCAGTTTTATTTGTACAGTATAGGATTTTTTACAATTACAATACAAATGCAAAATGCAAACATATACAAATGCAATTACAAAATGCAAACTGCTCCTGAAGGGAAAAGAAGAGCATTTTTTTTTTACAATTGATATTGTCACAAAGCAGCTTTACACAGTAAAATAGTGAACCCGGGGGCTTACAAAGTATAAAAAATTTAAACAATTTCTATTACCCCTGCTGTGGTAAGGAAAACTCCCTCAGCAGTTGCAAAGAAGAAACATTGGGAGGAACCAGGCCCAAAGGGGAAGCACATCCCAAAGCACATCCCAAACCAGGCCCAAAGGGGAAGCACATCATTTGGGTGAAACCATAAAAATACAAACCATATTATATGTTTATATGATGAATTCAGTAAAGTCCAAAAAGTAAAGTCCAGTTGGTGAAACAACTCCAAGTCCTAAACAATTGTGGGGGAAAGAGTTAATATCACCAGCAGTGAAAAGTGATGTTCGCAGTATGTTAATGCACATCTGGGTCCATCTAAGTCTTCAAGAAGGAAAGACTTTCAAGATGAGGACTCCAGTCAGCATTAACACACCAGGACAAATCACAGGACTCAGGAAGCAGAAGGATCCGGATCACTGGCATCCCAGAAGAAGAATGTGTATCTCAACAAAAACAGAGAGAGAGAATGAGAGCGAGAGACAGACAGAGAGAGGTGTTAGGTTTACTGTACTCATAATAGTGTAATAGCAACAGAAGATTTCCCTAATTAAGATTAAGAAGTTCAGACAGTGAATGAATAAATTAAAAGGAAATTTAATAAAATAAAATAAATTGAAAGGATAATTATTCTTGTTTGTAGTCTTTTTTGTTTAATCAATGCCTGTTCATATCAAAGAAAGCCCCAAATTTCACATACTAATATAACACTGTGAATATTTAATTATATCATTATAAATTATTGAAATGACCACAGATAGAAATGAGTAATTAAGTCTGACTGATATGCTTGAGACATTTCAGACACATTATGTAAGGTCAAAGGTGGGGATGGTAATTTGGGCCACAACACTGCCAAATATTAATTCATTCAGTTTCTGAACCGCTTAATCCTAATTAGGGTCGCAACAAGGCTGGTGCCAATCTCAGCCGATTCTGGGTGAGGGCAGAGTACACCCTGGACAGCTCGTCAGGCCATCGCAGGGCAGAAACACACCGACGGCTATGCAGCTACTCATGACTAAAGTCAGCAATGATTATCTTACATGCATCATGCCATAGACAGTGACAACCATGGCCAGCCTTTGATAACCCAGTTAGGTGCACTGGGGGTGGGGGGGGGGGGCAGTGACAACCTTTTGAGAGTGGGGCTTGAAGCTTGTGATCAGTGATTCAGCGCTTTACACCCAGGCCACCACTGCCCCACTGTCAATCAATCACCCTTCAATTAGTCTCTGTGAAAATGAGAATAACAGCCTGTCAGTTTTTTCAAAATGCATAAATAAAACGTTCAGGGTGACTAAAAAAACCTCCCAAGTTTGAAATATAAAGTTAAAATAAAGATTAAATATAACCAAATTATTATTTGTACACATAAAACTTAATTCAGTACAGTTTTTATTCATCATTATTTTACACATAAAATTCAGTGACGCAGAAGAGGCAGTGCTAAGGTCTGTTGATAACCTAACCCCACCCAAAACACCTAGTGTTTAAAAAACTCAATGTGTGGTTTCAGCTAAATTTAGAAACAACACACACAGCTCAAAAAAGCTTGGAAATCATGTTGGAAATCTTTCCAGATTGGGTGACCTCATATCATTTTGATGTTGGGTGGCCGGTCCGTTCCCCTGATCTCAACCCTTGTGATTTTTTTCTGAGCTACCTTAAGTTATGAGAGCATATTCAATGACCCCAAACTTTTTAATGTTGTCATTTAGCAGGAAATTGCTGCTGTTCCACCAGACATGACCCGTTGAGCCATGGCAGGTTTTAGAAATTACCTCCAAGTATACAAAATGATGGCTACCAATTTCTTGTGTATCATCTTGAACACATGATGTTTAAAAATTGTACTGAATTAAGTTTTATTTGTTAAAATTATCATGTGATTATTCATTAATTTTCTGAACCACTTCATCCTAAATAGAGTTGCTAGGAGACTGGTGCCTATTACAGCCGACTCTGGGCAAGGGCAGAGCACACCCTGGATAGTTTGCCATCACTTTACAGAAACATGCTGACCACTATGCAGCCTACTCTCAACAAATGTCAACAGTGAGAGACACGGCCGGCCTTTGATAACTCAGTTAGCTGCACTGGGTGTACAGCAGTGACGAACCACTGATAGTGGGGTTTGAACTCCATGAGTTTTTTTTTTTTTTTTTTTAACTTCGAAATGAAAGAGTTTTTATTGGGTCACCCTGTATATTATGGGGCTGGTGGCATAGTGGTTAGGGTGCTGTGCTCATGATCAGGAGGTTGTGTGTTCAAATCCCAGTTAGACCCCCACTGTGCCAAGACCCCTGGGAAAGGTCTTAACCACAAGTGTGCCTCTGTTCACCCAGCAGTAAAAGGGTACCAGTAAATGGGTACCAGTAAAAATATACTGGGAAGGTAGCCTGTGATGGACTAGCATCTCATCCAGGAAGAGTTGTACTCCTAGTCACTTCACGCTATGGAAACCGGGGATAAGCACCGGCCTGATGAGCCACTACGGCTCGGATGTAAAAAGGCCAAAGGACTTTACCTTTACCTGTATATTATAACCAACCTTTTTCTTTTAATAATGTTCCAAGTTAAAAGAAATTCCTTGGTTTCTTAATTTAATCAATTATATTTACAGCTTTTGCAGACATTCTTACCCACAGCTGCTTCTTCTTTTCCTTCCGGCTGTTCCCTTCAGGGGTCGCCAGGGCAAATTATCTGCCTCCATCTTACCCTGTCCTCTGCATCTTCTCTTATGCCAACGACCTTCATGTCCTCCTTCACCACATCCATAAATCTCTTTTTTGGTCTTCCTCTAGGCCTTCTGCCTGGTAGTTCCAACCTCAGCATCTTACTACCAATTTTTTCACTATCCCGTCTTTGTACATGTCTAAACCATCTCAATCTAGCCACTCTGACTTTGTCTCCAATACCTCTAACATGTGCTGTCCCTCTGATGTACTCATTCTTGATCCTATACATCCTCGTTACTCCCAAAGAGAACCTCAACATTTTCATCTGTGCTACCTCCAGCTCTGCATGCTGTCTTTTTTTCAGTGCCACTGTTTCTAAACCATTCAACATTGCTGGCCTCATCACCGTCTTGTACACTTTTGCTTTCATTTTTGCTGATATCTTCCTATCACACATCACACCGGACACTTTTCTCCAACTATTCCAACCTGCCTGCACACACTTTCACTTCTTTTCCACATTCTCCATTGCTCTGGATAATTGAGCCTAGGTATTTAAAATCCTCCACCTTCTTTATCTCTGCTTCCTGTAACCTCACCGTTCCTCTTGGGTCCTTCTCATTCACACATATGTATTCTGTCTTACTGAGGCTAACCTTCATTCCTCTCCATTCCAGGACATACCTCCACCTCTCTAGATTTTCCTCCACTTGTTCTCTGCTCCGACTACAGCTCACAATGTCATCTGCAAACATTATAGTCCATGGAGATTCGTGTCTAACCTCGTCTGTTAGCCTGTCTATCACCATAGCAAACAAGAAGGGGCTCAGAGCTGATCCTTGATGCAGTCCCACCTATACATTGAACTCTTCTGTCATGCCAACAGCACACCTCACCACTGTCTTATGTCTCTCATACATGTCCTGCACTGCTCTAACATACTTCTCTGCCACTCCAGACTTCCTCATGCAATACCACAGTTCTTCTCTTGGCACCCTGTCATATGCTTTCTCCAGATCCACAAAGGTACAATGCAGCTCCTTCTGATCTTCTCTGTACTTCTCTATTGACATCCTCAAGGCAAACACTGCATCTGTGGTGCTCTTTCTTGGTATGAAACCAAACTGTTGTTCACAAATGCTGACCTCTGCCCTTAGTCTAGCTTCCACTATTCTTTCCCAGAACTTCATCGTATGGTTCATCAACTTTATCCCTCTGTAGTTGCCACAACTCTGCACGTCTCCCTTGTTCTTAAAAATGGACACCAGCATACTTCTCCTCCATTCCTCCGGCATCCTCCCACTCTCTTCGACCTTGTTGAATGTTCTTTTCAGAAAATCTACAGCTACCTCTCCTAGACACTTCCATACCTCCACTGGTATGTCATCAGGACTGAAAGATGGAAAGAGTATGAGTCCTGATGACATACCAGTGGAGGTATGGAAGTGTCTAGGTACTCTTTCCATCTTCCCAGCACACTTCTGTCATCAGTCAATAAATTTCCCTCTCTGTCCTTAATCACTCTAACTTGCTGCACATCCTTCCCATCTCTATTTATCTGCTGTGCCAACCTGTGTAAATCATTTTCTCCCTCCTTACTGTCCAACTTAGCATACAAGTCATCATACGCCCTCTGTTTGGCCTTTGACACCGCTACCTTCACGTTACGCTGTGTCTCCCTGTACTCCTGTTTACTCTCTTCAGTCCTCTCAATGTCCCACTTCTTAGCTAACCTCTTCCTTTGTACACACTCCTGCACTTCCTGATTCCAAAACCAAGACTCCTTATCTCCTTTCCTTCCAGAGAACACACCAAGAACTCTCCTACCTGTCTTCCTGATCACATGTGCTGTGGTTCTCCAGTCATCTGGAAGCACTTCCTGACCACCCAAAGCCTGTTTCAACTCCTCCTTGAAGACAACACGACACTCTACCTTTTTTAGCTTCCACCACTTTGTCTTCAGCTCTGCCTTTGCCTTCTTCACCTTCCTCACCATCAGCGTCATCTTGCACACCACCATCCTATGCTGTTTGGTAACACGCTCACCCACGACTACTTTGCAGTCACTGACTTCCTTCAAACTGCATCGTCTACACAAGATGTAGTCTACCTGTGTGCTCCGGCCTCTGCTTTTATAAGTCATCCTATGCTCCTGTATTCCTGTCTTGGATACCAAACCTGCCCATCACTTCATCATCCTCTCTGTTGCCTGCACCAACATGTCCATTGAAGTCTGCACCAATAACCACTCTTTCACCTCTGGGGGTACTCTGCATCACTTCATCTAACTCACTCCAGAATCTCTCCTTCTCTTCTAGCACACATCCTGCCTGTGGGGCATAAGCACTAACAATATTGAACATCAGACCTTAAATTTTTAACTTGAGACTCATCACTCTGTCTGACACTCTTTTCACTTCTAGAACATTCCTGACCAACCCATCCTTCAAGATGACTCCTACTTCATTTCTCTTCCCATTCACACCATGAAAAAACAGCTTAAACCCTGCTCCTAAGCTTTTAGCCTTGCTACCTTTCCACCTGGTCTCCTGAACACACAGTATGTCCACCTTCCTCCTCTGCATCATGTCAGCCAGCTCTCTACCTTTTTCTGTCATAGTGCCAACATTCTTATCCAGAGCGACTTACAATAATCATTTTATGTCTCTCACTGTCTATGGTGTGAGGCATGTAAAAGAACCATTGCTGACTTTCGTAAAGAGTAGGCTGCAAAGCCGTCAGCGTGTTTCTGTCCCTTGCTAAAAGGGTTGCGACAGGAAGGGCATCCGGTGTAAAAACCTCTGCCAAATCAAACGTGCGAATCAGATGATTCGCTGTGGCGACTCCCGAGTAAAAGGGAAAAAGCCGAAAGGAAGAGAGACAGACATATAGCTGAGCAATTGTGGGTTAAGAGCCTCTCAAGGGCACAACAGTGGTGATAGTGAGGAACTCATCACATTAACCGCGAAGCCACCTCTGCCCTAATTATGACAACATCACTGGGAAGTTGATACCACAACAATTTAAATGTTTTATGGTGAGAGAAACTAATTTAAAATCTTAGGGAAGAATGTTCCATCTAATAACCAAAGGGGATGGTTTGGCATTAACAGGGCCTTTCAGAAAAATGTCAAAGTAAAACCCAGTCAAAAGCTAGAAATTAAAGGTTATCATCCAAAAAAATTCTATCCATCCATCCATTATATAAATTATTCTGCCTTCTGAGGGTCCACGGTCAGCTAGAGGCAATCCCTGATGACTTTGGGCAAGAGGCAGGATACATTCTGGTCAAGTCATTGATCTATTGCAGGTCTAATACGGAGAAACAGACAGTCATTCATACGCATTCATGCGTATGAGCAATTTAGAGTAGCCAGTTGGCATGATCACAAGCTTTGGGTAGTTATGAAAGAACAAAATCACAAATACAAGTAGCTGAAATAAGCTTCCTTCGAAGGGTGGCAGGGCTCTCCCTTCGGGTGAAAAGTTCTCTCATCCAGGTGGGGCCCAGAATAAAACAGCTACACTGAGAGGAGCCAGTTAAGGTGGCTCAAGCATTTGATTAGAATGCCTCCCAAACATCTCCTTGCTGTGGTGCTCTCAGGCATATCCAACCAGGACAAGACCCCAGAGTAAACCAGAATACACTGGAAAGAATAGGTCTCTAGACTAGTCTACTAACACCTTGGCTTTCCCCAGAAGAGCTGAAGGAAATGGCTGGGGAGAAGGATGTCTGGACCTCACTGCTTATTCTGCTGCCGCCATGACCCAACCCCACATTAAAAAGATGTAGATAAAGATGAAGTTGATTTAATCTGCATTTTTTGGACTGTGGAATGAAACCGGAAAACCCAGAGGAAAATAGAACAGGAACAGGGAGACAGGAGTCATGCATAAACACAAAGTCTCTGAAGATTTAATCTAGAACCTTAGTGCTGTGAGGCAACATTGTTAACCTCTACATCATCATCATCACAAAATAATCCTAAGAATTGGTCATTAATGTTTTCAATTAACTTTTTACCCCCTCTATCTCTCTCAATGCACTCTTCCTTATTTCAGAAAACATTTTATTGCACATTTAAAAAAAAAAAAAAAAAAAAAAGCAAACGTAAAGTGTGTTGGGCTTTTTACTCCCAAGCCGTAGTGGCTCATCACGCCGGCTTGTCCCTGGTTTCCATAACGTGAGGCGACCAGGATTACAATTCTAGTCCATCTCAGGTTACCTTCCCAGTATATTTTTACTGGTACCCATTTATACTGCTGGGTGAACTCTTTGGTTAAGACCTTGCCCAGGGGTCTTAGCACAGTGGGGGTCTAACTGGGATCCGAACACACAACCTCCTGATCATGAGCTCAGCAGCCTAACCACTTCACCATTGATTCTACATTACGGTTTTATTTAATTCTACAGTATTTAAATGGATTATCCTATTTTGAAATGTTTAATTTGAAGCATTTTCTACAACTGATTATTTTACAATGCAATTATTACACATAATCATGTAATCCACATAATCATGAAAAGTGGCATGGATGGTTTTCCCATGTCTATCCAATGTCTCTGTGTGCCCAGCACAGGAAACAAAATGAAGGCTACCTATACAGAGAATTAACCCTTTAACTTTATTTTGGATAGTTATCCCTTGACTACATAATCATGGAATGTGACTTGTGTGGTTGCCCTATATTCTTCCCATGTCTATGCATGCCCACAGCAGGAAACCCAATAAGGCAGGCTGTATATAATAGGGGAACTATTGAGCAGAGTACCATAGTTTTGGGACATGATGAGCACACCACAGCATACTTATAACCCATTACCTTCATTTTGGATGGTGATTCCATGTCCACTCTTGCTCGCATGCATGATGAAGAGCAGCAAAAAAAATAATAATAATAAAAATTCTTATTATTAAAAGTTAAAACCCAAAAAATGGAGACTCATACGCCGCTGTTCAGACTTACACAGAATAAAAAACACAATCTAACTCAGGTAGACAGGCAAACTTGCAAGCACATAAATGTTCTTAGAGCAAAAACCAAAATAAGAAGCTTAAACATGAGCTCTTTAAACAGATACGTACTTAAACTAATAGAATGATTGGTATAAATGCAAACAGAAATCAGCTAGTGCAAAATAAACCCAGGCTGATAGTCAGCAGGCATTAGAAACAGTAGAGACATTGACCAGGAGCTCTGTTTTGAGACAGTGTCCCAATCTTTATACTGGTACCTGATTCTGAAGGACTCCCTGCCTTGTGCATTTTATTGTTTTCCTTTTTCCTAAGACACCTGTTAAGTGATTATCAAATTATCACCTCTTCAGGGAAAATACCAAAATGTCCCGGACAGGATGACCTCTAGGCTCAGGATTGAAAGCCTGATTTAGTTCACAAGAACAATGAAATTAATAATCATGTTCATAGAAACATGCTTTGGATATAGTAGTGATGGCAGAACCTTGGTTGAAACTCTCACCAGAGTAATTAGTATAGGTAAACCATAGCAATATAATTTTCTTCAGTGCTGAAAATTCCTGTTGAACATGAAATATACAGGTCCTTCTCAAAAAATTAGCATATTGTGATAAAAGTTCATTATTTTCTGTAATGTACTGATAAAAAATTAAACTTTCATATATTTTATATTCATTGCACACCAACTGAAATATTTCAGGTCTTTTATTGTTTTAATACTGATGATTTTGGCATACAGCTCATGAAAACCAAAAATTCCTATCTCAAAAAATTAGCATATCATGAAAAGGTAGTCTAAACGAGCTATTAACCTAATCATCTGAATCAACCAATTAACTCTAAACACCTGCAAAAGATTCCTGAGGCTTTTAAAACTCCCAGCCTGGTTCATTACTCAAAACCGCAATCATGGGTAAGACTGCCGACCTGACTGCTGTCCAGAAGGCCATCATTGACACCCTCAAGCGAGAGGGTAAGACACAAAGAAATCTCTGAGCGAATAGGCTGTTCCCAGAGTGCTGTATCAAGGCACCTCAGTGGGACGTCTGTGGGAAGGAAAAAGTGTGGCAGAAAACGCTGCACAACCAGAAGAGGTGACCGGATCCTGAGGAAGATTGTGGAGAAGGGCCGATTCCAGACCTTGGGGGACCTGTGGAAGCAGTGGACCGAGTCTGGAGTAGAAACATCCAGAGCCACCGTACACAGGTGTGTGCAGGAAATGGGCTCCAGGTGCCGCATTCCCCAGGTCAAGCCACTTTTGAACTGTTGCTCAGTGGTCCAAAGTACTTTTTTCGGATGAAAGCAAATTTTGCATGTCATTCGGAAATCAAGGTGCCAGAGTCTGGAGGAAGACTGCGGAGAAGGAAATGCCAAAATGCCTGAAGTCCAGTGTCCAGTACCCACAGTCAGTGATGGTCTGGGCTGCCATGTCAGTTGCTGGTGTTGGTCCGTGTTTTATCAAGGGCAGGGTCAATGCAGCTAGCTATCAAGAGATTTTGGAGCACTTCATGCTTCCATCTGCTGAAAAGCTTTATGGAGATGAAGATTTCATTTTTCAGCACGACCTGGCACCTGCTCACAGTGCCAAAACCACTGCTAAATGGTTTACTGGCCATGGTATTACTGTGCTCAATTGGCCTGCCAACTCTCCTGACCTGAACCCCATAGAGAATCTGTGGGATATTGTGAAGAGAAAGCTGAGAGACACCATACCCAACACTGTGGATGAGCTTAAGGCCGCTATCGAAGCATCCTGGGCCTCCATAACACCTCAGCAGTGCCACAGGCTGATTGCCTCCATGCCACGCCACATTGAAGCAGTCATTTCTGCAAAAGGATTTCCGACCAAGTATTGCGTGCATAACTGAACATAATTATTTGAAGGCTGACTTTTTTGTATTAAAAACAGTTTTATTGGTGGGATGAAATATGCTAATTTTTTGAGATGGGGATTTTTGGTTTTTCTTTACTTTTTTGCCCAAATTATCAATATTAAAACAATAAAAGACTTGAATTATTTCAGTTGTGTGTAATGAATCTAAAATATATGAAAGTCTAATGTTTATCAGTACATTACAGAAAATAATGAACTTTATGATAATATGCAAATTTTTTGAGAAGGACCTATACACACACACAGACCAGTATATATACATATATAGTATATGGCAGTGGTGGCCTGGTGGTAAAGGACGCTGGATTGCTGATCCTAAGGTTTGGGGTTCGAGTCCCACTCTCCACAAGGTTGTCACTGTCCCTCCAGTGCAGCTAACTGGGTTATCAAAGGCCAGCCATGTCTCTCACTGTCTATGGTGTGAGGTTCATGTAAAAGAACCATTGCTGACTTTTGTAAAGAGTAGCTGCATAGCTGTCAGTGTGTTTCTACCCGTTGCTAAAAGGATTGTGTCAGGAAGGACATCCAATGTAAAAACCTTTGCCAAATCAAACATGCGAATCAGATGATTCACTGTGGTGACCTGAGAAATGGGAAAAAGCCGAAAGGAAAAGAAGATACTGTATATACAGTATGTAGTATACAATATTAAATACGACATTGTGTTGTAATGTTTAGCATGTCCACCTCACAGCAAGAAGGTCTTGGATTCGATTCCAAAGCTTGGCAAAGGTGTTTCCGTGTGGAGTTTGCATGATCTATGAGTGTTGTGTGTGCTTCCTTCAGGTAGTCTGGTTTCCCCCTACAGTACAAAGACATGCACATTAAACTAACAGGTTGTTCCAAACTGCCCCTAAGATTGAGTGGGAGTGTGAAAAGTTGTAAAAAGGTGAGTGTTCGCCCTGCTATCATCTCTATCTGTGATGGCGAGCTGTTCAGAGTGAACCCCGCCTTTGGCCAGTGTTGTGTGAGACCTTGATAGAATTAAGCAGTTTGACAAATGAGTGAATAAATAGATACAACTATATTTTTCATAAATTAAAATGGATCAAGTAATGGAATGACTGTTTCAGACATTCTCACTCACTCACTTGCCGAGCTGCTCAATCTAACTGGTGTCACAGCTGACACCGATGATGTCAAGGTGCTGTCATGGTCTGTGCTAGCTGGCTGAACGAACTCTTCCCTAATCATTGCAGGCGCTGGCGAGGGGCGTGGCGAGTCCAAGCTGAGCGCACCTGGTCCCAATCTGCAATCAGCAAAGCAGCCAGCTATAAATGGGCGTGGCGGGCTTCCCTCCAATGTCAGAAGATTGGTTTCCCCATGGCTCTGCTCCTCTGCATTCTCTCTGACCCCTGGTTCTTGCTTCGTGCTCGACCTGGTATTCCAGTGATTGACAGTTCCTAGTGTTAAATAAATCATTTGAACCTTCTTTTGGTCTCCTGCATCTCTGGGTCCTACGCATACACTCCAGGCATAGCAGGTGCATCCTGGACAGTTCAACAGACCACTGCATTGCCAGCACACAACCATTGACATTCATTTTCTTTATTTTCCCCATTTCCTCCTTAATTTCATAACATCCAATTCCCATCCATCAGTCTGGACCTTCCCTATCACACGACTACCACCGACCATTGAACGCCGAACACATGCACTCGCCACCTCCGTGACATGCAATGCTAGCCACCCTCCTCTTTTTGAACTGCAGCGCATGCATATTTTTGTTGCGGTTTAACACACTCGGAGGAAAAGAGCTATACAACCCTCATATGAATGAGCTCAACGACCTCCACTGAGCTTATGAGCATATGCCATTCCTCCCTCCCATGAGAGCTTGACCAGTTAACTCCCATGGACTCCCAGTTACGAATATCCATGGCATTAACCTGGATTGGAATTTGCGTTCTATATGTTAATAGTCACGCACCTTGTCCATATGCCAGTCAGGAGTTAATCACTGATATTCATATCCACACCTAAGGGCAATTTCGAACAATCATTCATATTAAAGTGCATAGACTGTAGGAGGAAACTAGAATACCCAGAGGAAACCTACACAAGCATGGGGAGAACATGCAAACCCAATGCAGAAACACATATGCTTGGTACTTGAACCTATGACCTTCTTGCTGAGAGGCAAATATAACATGTGTTAACCAGTACACCACCACCATCCAGTCCATTGTTTTAGACATGTAATGCTAACTAGAATTAAACCTAAAAAATAATTACGTCGGGCAGTGCTGGCCTGGTGTTACAGGCGCTGGATCAGTGATCCTAAGGTTGGGAGTTCAAGCCCCACTCACCACAGGTCGTCACTGTTCCCCCAGTGCAGCTAACTGGGTTAGCAAAGGCTGGCCATGTCTCTCACTGTCTATGGTGCGAGGCTGTAAAAGAACCATTGCTAACTTTCGACAAGAGTAGCTGCATAGCCGTCAGTGTGTTTCCAGCTTGCAATGGCCTGGCGAGCCGTCCAGGGTGTACTCTGCCCTCGCTGATGTCGGCTGGAATGGGTGCCAGCCTCCCCGTGACCCTAATTAGGACTAAGTGGTTACAGAAAATGAAGTGATATTAAAGTATCCTGCAATGGCCTAGCTGTTCAGGGTGTACCCCACCTTCACCCAGAGTTGGCTGAGATGGACAGCTGCCTCCCTAATTAGAATGAAGCAAGAAGAATGCATGAATATTAAAGTATTTTGTTTGAGGTAAACTGTAGATGTGCAAGCTTTTCACAGAAAAAAAAAATATTGTTTTGTATGCTCAAGATAAGTTTGTCTAAAGTCTTCAGTTATCTGAGGCATGAATCGAGATGATTTACTTTCCCCATAATTAAAATATGTTTTACCTTTACTTTATACAGATCTATAAACGGAACAGCAGTTAGACGCACGTGCCACGCCAGTCTCTCAAGCTCACGCTCACTTCAGCCCGAGAAGTGTTGCGCGCAAAGAAGCGTGCGCGAGGAAAAGTGACGTCACACGCAGCATGGCGACCAAGGTGACTCTATCAATATTTATGCTTGTTAAAAATACTAGCTACTAAACGTTATTTATTCTGTTTATCAGTTTTCAACAATTTATATTAATAGACATGCATTTGACTTGTATCTTTGTTGTTTGTGCCTAAATATTTTATAAACTGGACAGGAAAAAGATTGTAGGTTATTTTTATGTTTATATAAAAACAAAGTTCAGGCTGCTAGTGCAATGCTACTTCTTATTGTTTGCAGTTCAGTGACTGCATGTTAGAAGATGTTCAGGCTGGTATTCACTTCTGTTAACATCATTTTCATGCTCACACTATTATTTACACACAACATTATTTTTATTACACACAAACAGAGAGAGAGAGAGAGAGAGAGAGAGTTATCCATAATGTTATATCTAGTTTTTATTTATTTTCTGTGCTATGTATGTGATTATCTGATATTGTGTGGTGTCCGGTGAAATATAACCCTTGTTGATTGTAAAGTGAGACTTGAGCATGTTGACCATAGCTCTATGTAAAAATGCAAAGTTCTGTTCAACGTACAAATAAGACATTAAATGTGTTTGCAGGTGCAATCCACTCAACGAGCCAATCCAAATGAACTTAAAGAAATATTCTTGAAGGTATGAGTTCTCCTCAAATTATTTTACTCTCCATTATTAAGTTACGACAAGTTTATTTAAATCACAGTTCAAGTTGCATGTGCATGAACTGTTTTTTTTTTTTTTTTCGTTTCAGCTGAAAGTGGTTATCTCTTGATTATTTGGTTTAAATATCAACAAACCACATGTTCATCTAAATAGCTCTGCAAACATTCCTGAGAAATTAACCAATGGCATTTCATTCATTCGTTCATAGAGTCAGCAGATGAGTGACAAAAAATAAATAAATACTGTATTTGAGGCAAATTGCTGTCGCACGGCTCCAGGGGTTTTGTGTTTTCTTCTCTTGTATATAGAGGTTTTGCAGCTGACGTCATGCATACGTCATCCCGCCATATTGGGGTGAAAACAAACCATTCACTCTGGTCCCAACATAGTAGCACATGCGTGTGTAAGGGTTTAATACTTCATTTATTTATTAAACAAGCGCAAAATGGCACTGAACTGTGTTGCTGTTGATTGTACAAATTATAAAGGAAAGAAACCGGGTGTTAAACATCATAGATTCCCTGCTAATAAAGCCCGATGAGAGAAATGGATTTCTGCTTTGAAAAGAGCTGATACTGACAACAAAAGGAAAGATGGGTATGTAGCGAACATTTTGTTGGAGGCAAGTAATTTTTATCAGTAGATATATTATTATTTATCGTCTTAACCACAATTTGATTCTATTTAACTGTATATCTGGTGTCCATTTATAAGCTGAGGGCAGTTAAAATACTATATAGTCTTTATTATAATATGTACAGTATATATAATAATCATTATAATACTTCATATATTTAGATCCACATGTTTGTGCTTAATATATAATGTAGGCAAAATGATAAAAAAATGTGAGTCATAATAACCTTTGTCATGATTAATACTCTGGTGTCCTCACACAGCTTGCCATGGGCGATATTAGACAATTTCCTGGGTATAATTTGCTCGCAAAGTGCCGAACCCCATCCAGATAAAAAAAAACTCGTACGCTTCACAAATTTAACTTTAACAGTCTTTAATACGTGTTCTAACACATACAAGAAACATGCGGTTCTTTTGTTTCCGCTTCACTTGTTTAATCCCACAATGCATTCCAGAACCGGAATATAACAAGTGTGTGTGTGTGTGGGGGGGTATAATCATTAACAATCATTGGTACACTCTAAGCCCTTTGAAACTTTTCAGTTTTTTGTGAGTATAATCAGATGTGCGATTAATCAAATAATTATAGATATCTGGGTATGTTAAACCAGGTGTCCTGTCCATTGCTTCATCCTAAAAACAGGCACCTCCAAAGTACACGTTTGTTTTCACCCCAATATGGCGGCAGCTACTTGGCGGTCACGTGACTGCAAAACCTCTACAGGGCAGTACTTCTCAAACAGTGAAGCGCGCCCATATGATGCGGGGGGGGGGTCTGGAATAGTGTCGTGTACGAGCATTAAGTGTAATTGCACCTCCACTCCAGTAGTTGGCAGTGGCGTTCTCATTGTCTCGGTATGGTGTAGCGTTAACACGAGCAAACGATATGAAGTTCAGTCAACAACTCTTCAAGAAACACGGAAAATTTTCTAACAGGAACGAAGAGAAAGGTGGAGAGAGACGGAGATATTAAGACATAAGTAAGTTAAATGAGTTTAAATAAGGATGTATATATTTTTAAATTTCAGGCACATTGGTGCACTTTGAATTGTTTTTCTGTTCAAGAAAAATGTTCATGAAGTTTTTCTTTATTGTAAGTTGAACTATATTTCTTTATTTTTTGTTTTTAATATTAAAACTACAATGTTATGCAGAGGTGTACGATTAACAATTTAATAGACAAATAATACTACAATATTTATAGTCACACGTCAAATGTTTTTTTCTTCCTAGAGGGGCGTCGTCAAAAATAATTGAGAAGCACTGATATAGGGCTTTGTGTTATCTGTTTCTCCCTAAAACATGAGGTACACGGACCAGTCATGTTTAATTTCCCCTCAGACAGTGTGTGTGTGTGTGTGGGGGGGGCAGGGGGCGCTTGTGTGTGTGGGGGGGCGCTTGTGTGTGTGTGTGTGTGTGTGTGTGTGTGTGGGGGGGTCGCTTGTGTGCGTCTCGAGCATGGTGCCCCGTGATGACTAGTCTCCCTTCACGGGGTGTAGCCTCACCTTGGGATAAGTTGTCATGGGAAAACTTTGACAATGTTGGGGAAAAATAGTTCATAAATGAAATTTTGGGACTTAAGTTTAATTGAAGAACCTTAAGTAACATAATGCTACTAAATTGTATTTGTAAAGCGTTGGCCCACCAGTCGCTGCCACAAAAGCTTCTCCGTGTCTTTGCATTGATTCTATAAATCTCTGGAACTGAACCTCTGGGAGGAATACAATTTTCCAAAATATTTCCTTCAGTGTTTTTTTTATTGCTGTGGTGGAGAGCAGAGACATATATCTGGAGTGACTTAGAATGATATTTGATAACAATAAAGGTCCCAGCTTATGTTATGATACATGATTTCTATGCTCATCAGGCCATTCAGTAATCTCTCATGCCCCTGGATGGAGATATTACTCCTATCAGGATAGAAATGTTTCTTAATAGCTTAAGGTGATCTCTTAGAATAACACTGTGTTGCTTTTCAGTGAACCTTCCCTCTCAGTGGACCTAAAGCATTTCAGCAAAATGCATAATACATCAAGGAGGGAATACCTTCTGGAACTAAATGAGATCATTTAAGAAGCAACTTAGACATCTCTAATTATGCACAAGCCCCCCTCCTCAGTTGTTGTTGTTTACTTATTCTATGAGTGTGAATAAATTAGCTTTTAAAATCTAGTTTATTTAGCATTATACATTAATTACCTGTGCGTATGAGTGTGAGTAAACTAGTTTTTAAGGATACATGACAAGAGTTGGCTGGGGTCCAAGACCTTTCCGAAAAGGTCATCCACATGCTTGGACTAATTCTGTCTCTTCCCTTCACCCTGGTATCTGCCCTTTCTGGACTCCTCCCAACCTTTGACATTTACTTCAGTCTCATGTGGTCTCAGCAAAACAAAGTCAATGTTAACACAAAATGCAACACCCTTTATCTGTACAGGTCCTGAGTACTAAGTTTCTTGTAATTCCATGACTGGACTGGTGGTGAATCAGTGCACAGTGGAGCAGTTATGCCAGCTGATGTTACATTACACTGTTAGTTGCTAGTTATTGAAAGCACTTCAATTACTCTCAGAAAGAGTGGCTCCCGTTTTAACCTAGCAACATTTTAAAAGCCGCTTCCTCTCTCTCCACACATCACTGCACAGTTAACCTTGCTCGACAGTGATCAAATCTATAATTGACGGAGCTATGATTTTAATACCACCCTTGTTGCATGAAATAATTAAGTAGCTCTCAGAAATGAAGTCTGCTATAATGTTCAAAGGAGTCACTGAAAGCAAGAGCACTATTTCATTCAGTGCTGACTACGTGCTTGATATGATGATGAAGTACTCTAGGCTTACCATGGCTGAACTTGTGCTCAATTATATGGTGAAGCTGTTAATAAATTGATTGGAATTAATGCTTTCCCTGCAAGCATTAGCTGTAGTGTGTGAGAGAGAGAGAGAGCGAGAGAGAGAGAGAGAGAGAGAGAGAGAGAGAGATTGTGTATATTGCATCAACGTGAGATTTTTCTACCAATTGGTCTTCAACTTGCACCCCTATGTAAAGCTTTACAAAAAAGGCAAATGATAGAAAGACATCACTCAAAGTTGCAGTGGTACCTTGACTTACAAAATTAATCCGTTCTAAGGGCAAGCTCGTAAGTCAAAATGTTCATTCGATAAAACAAAAATTCAGATCGGAAATAATAGAAAACTAATTAATCCCTTACCACCCCCTCCCAAACTCATATAACCTGACACAAACATGTTTATTTGAACTAATATATTAAAGATAAACATGTAAAAACAGTAAATATTTAATAGTAATAATAGGTGTACATTACCATTAATAATAATACAGTCTGCCCCCTACTTACGAAATTAACCAGTTGCAATGTCCTTTTCGTAACGCGGGAGTTTCGTAAGTAGGAGGCACATTTTACATGTTAAATGCCTGATTTGTTTCAAGGCTCCCAAGACTACCCCATAAACCCTTTAAAATGATAAAAGTACATCAATTTTTGTATGAAATGTGTTAAAAGTAAAAAAATTTTTATTAAACCATTTAAACATTTTATTAACATATTAAACCACTTAATAAAAATGTTTAATAATGGTTTCATTAATAAATATCTTAATAAACACACACACACACCTGTCTCTCTCTATCTCGCTATCTCTCTCTCACACGCACACATTATGCATGAAATGTGTATTGTATACACATTAAATGTTTATTGTGGCGCCGCGGGCCACGCCCACAAGCAGGACGGCATTTTAAGACGTGGAATTCAAAGCGCATTCCCTGCTTGACAGATCGGAGGTCCAAACTCAACTTTAACTTGATTCCTTCAGGGATCAGAGGTCCACATTTATTAAATGTTAATATTTATTATTACTATTAGTAAATATTTATTATTTACTGAAATAAACAACTTATAAAAACTAAGAGTCAAGCCTTCTGTCTCTATCTCTCTCACAGACACACACAAAACTCGGGCCACGCCCACACTCAACGCGCAGCTGACGGAACAATTCTATTTAAATGTTTAAATGGACGGGATGTTTTATTTAAAGCAGAATTACAGTACCTGTTTGAAAGATCAGAGGTGCTCATTCAATATTAACTTTCTTCCTTGCGAGATCAGAGGTCTTCTCCCACGGAGCACTCCGTTTAAACATCGTGCCAAAATAATTGCCTCCGTCACTGTATTTCCGCTTTAAGGTCTCCTTCTGGTTCAATATCGTCCCGATTGTAGAGGGGTTTCAGCGATAATGAAATATAGCGCTGCATAATCAATCTCAAAACAAGTCAACAGTCAATTCTCCTTCACGCGTGTGACAAACAGGAAGTATGGTACAGAAAGTATGGGTGACGTTCTCTATGTCATCCCTCCTAGCCAATGGGAGGCCAGTGGGGCGAGATGTTGGGAGACAGCCAATGAGAGAGCAACTCGTGCGTTGTGTGAAATTTTGATTGGCGCGTTTGAATTCTGAATGGAGCATCTGGCGCTTTTCGTAAGAGGAGGTTGCTTTTGTATCCCGGGGACGAAAACTTAGTAACCCGTAATTTTCATACCCAGGGGGTTTCGTAAGTAGGGGGCCAACTGTAATTAATAAATAATAATAAAACAAAAATAAACAACAAGCCAACTAACCCTTCCGATCATCGACTACAACAAAAATATCACGTGGGCAGGCATGAGGTGGTGCATTACAGAGAAGGAGGAGGAGAATTTTGTGCATGTGAACGCTACAAATGCCAGCAAGGAAAGGCTCGTGGTGAGCTCCCACAAGGCCAGTGCTTCTCAAATAGTGGGGCCAGGGGAGAGCGTATGACCCTGGGGAACATGCTTTTTTTTGCCATACTGTACTAGAATTAAGTGTAATTGTGCATCCTCTAGAGTAGGTGGCAGGATGCGCAATTACACTAGGTGGCAGTAGCGCTCTCACTGTGTTCCCTATGGTGTCGGGGGAAAAAGCACTGAGCAAACAATATGAAGTGCAGTAAACCCTATAAGTGCGTGTGGGGCACAAAATGTTTTTTTCTTCCTATGGGGGCATCACAGAAAATAATTGAGAAGCACTGTCACAAGGCCTTCTCAGAGCTCGGTGGAATAC
Organism: Plotosus lineatus; assembly: GCA_024760905.1. Lineage (NCBI taxonomy): Eukaryota > Metazoa > Chordata > Actinopteri > Siluriformes > Plotosidae > Plotosus > Plotosus lineatus. The sequence goes on along the minus strand of CM045729.1, from coordinate 52,959,597 downwards.
ACGTGGAAGAATATGAGGCTAATCAGCCTGGAAAAGCCATTTCCTCAGCAAAGTTCGTAAATCAAAATTTTGCTTGTTGGATGTGGCAGATTTTTGGTAGGATCAAAGCTCATATCTTGGAAAATCCATTCTAAAATGCAATCGTAAGTCAAGGTACCACTGTATTTTAATGCTTGTCTTTCATTTACCATCAAATTATTCAAGTACAAAAAATGGCATGGTTTAATTCTTGAATTATTAATTTGTGAAATGATATGAAAACTTTGTGTGTTTTACTTTATTATTACACCGAGTCCACCACGTTTTATGTAATTTCTTGTAATAATTTTGCAGAACTCATCAACCCCTTTACTATTTACCAGGTTGTAGGAAGCAGATAACCTTTTTTTTCTTTCTTTCTTTTTTTTTCAGCTGTCACAAGAATGAATGAATAAGGTGAAATTATTGATGTATTTCAGACAGAGTATACACTGAATTTGCAAAGAGAACCAGAAATCAATGGCATTGATGTTCTCTCAGAGATAGAAACACTGTTGAAAAGCAGTTTCAGCTTAGAGCAATTACTGTTGTAATGATGAATAAAAGTGGTCATATAATAGCAGTGAGAACACTGATACAAAGGACAGATTGCTGGTGATTTTACATCATCTTTCACAGAAGCATTTATAGAGGGAGTAAACAAATGTTGGTAGGTAGATCATTTAATTTCCTCCTACTGTCACTGCACAGGATGTATTATTATGTCAGGAGATGTATTTTTGCAGGTTTTGCTTTTGACTGACAACAGTCAACATTTTTTACTGAATTATTTACTGTAGAAAGGAAGGAACTGGTCAGTGAAATGTTCTGATTACTAACTTTGATTTTAAAAGTATGATTAGGAAGAACATCCAAGCCACTGCAATGTGGCTACCCACTGCGACAAGCGTGTGTGCTCATTGTTTATAGGTGTGTGCGCGCGCACTTTGGATTGGTTAAAATACAGAGCCAATTTCCCCTGCGGGATTAATCTAGTATGTCAAAATCAAAGAAGAATAAAATTATCTTCAAATATACATCATACATTGCATTGGTCAATTTCATTTAAATACCACTATACCTCATATAGTCAAATATCCTTGACAAATGATTTTAGAGTTGCAGATTATTTACTTGAAATAACTATATCAAATTGTAGATAATCTATTAATTCTATAATTTAATAATCAAATTCTAAATAGTTTGAAACATGTTTTTCTCACAGCATGCAAGTGTGGTGGATAAGGATGGGGAGCATTACATGACTCCTAAAAACTTTGTGCAAGACTATCTGGGACTCCATACTCAACCTAACCACAATCCAAAAACAGTACAACTCATTGCTGGGGTTGCGGACACCACTAAAGATGGGTAAGACTTAGCGATGTAATGCTAATGTAAGACAATTTTTAATTATTTCAGAAGTATTAATGATATTAAAATCTCTTAGGTTTGGTCTGCATTATTGCTTTACACTGAAGCATGTCAATGAAATTTAGAAAATAATTTTAAAAGTATCCAGTGGTGTTTAAGGAACATTAATTATGATTTATGGATTTGCTTTCAATTTTTTTGCTATATTAAAGGCATGTTCTCAGCACATTTTTACTGCCAGGAATTAATTCTTTATGGCACTTTAAAAGCTTTGTGGCACCACAGCAGTAGTTGGTCCTCTATTCTCCTAGTCATAAATCTATAGTAAATGTGTCGAGTCTGTGTGAATGCCAGCTAATTTCTTACTGTGTTCTGGAAAATTGAAATAAACAGAAAAATTATTCGGTGATACCTGAGGTTTTTGCTTATACAACTGTACAAGCTGAACTTTGAAGCTGAAGTAAATTACTTTCTTTTTAATAACTATGAAAGGAGAATTGGTAATATAACTTTTAATGAAACAATGTCATGCAGAAAATGAATAGGATTAAATCAAATCATAATGGATTTTGCCTAGATATGAAGGGAAATATACCACAACAGAACATTTTATATGTCTTAATCATGCTAATAAATTATTAGAAAGCAGTCACATGGAAAGAATAAGTATGCCCCTGAATTTCTCACATCTCCAGGTCCAGAAAATTAGAATCAGATTTTCCTGATTAGGTGATATTGATGAGAACCTTTTTAACAAAAAGAACTTGCTTTTAAACCGAATAACTTGTAGTCTGGTGTTGTATTTGTTATTAATGTGTGCTGCCATCATGCCAACAACTAAAGAGCTTTCTAAGGTATTCAGTAAACAGGTGTCGAGTAAGAGATTAGAAATGATCTCTAAATTATTTAAAATTAATCATTCTTCTGCATGGAAATTCATCTTCAAGGAGCATAGATTTTAAATGACTACTAAATGTGTCCAGGACTGGCTATCCGAGACAAATGTAGAGAGTAATGCAAAAAAACTCCTAAAACCTCAAAATTTCACCACGGGTTCTGCATCTAACATCAGCTTTTGGTGTGAAAGTGCATAAATACACAGCCAGAAACAGATTAAATAAATGCAATCTGCATGGAAGGCATGCCAGGAAAAAGCATTTGTTGATCAAGAAAAATAATAGTGCAAGACTAAAGTTTAGGAACAGTGTGGGAGAGATAGACCACTGAGTAATTGAGTTGTTGGTCACAGTCGACTTGAACAGAAGTACCTCATACCAGCTATGAAGCATGGTGGTGGAAATGCTATGATTTAAGGATGTTTTGCTGCTTCAGGATCTAGGTAGCTTGTAGTCATTGATTCAGGTATGAATTCTCCATCATATTGAAGAGTATTTGAAGAAAATATGAGGCCATCTCTCGGAAAGTTGAAGTTGAACAAAAAATTTAAACGGGATAATGGTTCTGTGCACTCTAGCAAATCTACCAAGAAATATTTACCAAGAATACTTACTCATTGTTTTGCTGGATTCTGTTCAGATATCTATGTGGACGGCCTTAGCTTTTTTGCTTACCCTAAGGACCCTCATCCATTAGGAAAAAAAACAAGGAAAGAGAACTGGAAATGACTGGCCACCCTTGAGCACACATGGGTAGTTCCCATTCAAGCCTGATCCAATCCCAGGATATGATGTTTCATTGGATAGTCAAACACAAAAAATAAGCTTCTACCTGACACTGTACCTAGAATTTTCTGGAGATTGACCCATTGCAACATGAACAATTTCAACAAACATCCACCACTTTCTAGGTAAGCAGCTGAGAAGTAAAAATATTTAAGTGTAAAAGCATTCTTTAACTGAAAATTTAAATAATGTTCTCACTCATCACTCCAATGCATCCGTGAGGGGGGGCACAAACAAGTGCCCGCCTTCACACCGGTCCCAAGCCCGGATAAATGCAGAGGGTTGCGACAGGAAGTGTAAAACTTTTGCCAGAATACAAAATGAAAACCGGAAAGACAAATTTCATACCGGATCGGTCGAGGCCCGGGTTAACAATGACTGCCATCAGTTCTGTTAACCAACAGGGTGCTGGTGTAAATTGGACTACTGTTGGTCGAAGACGTCAAAGAAGGAGAGGCGGGAGGCGTGTCCGTAGGCAGAGAGAGAAGAGGAAAAGCATGAGTTTAGGACTGAGAGTAGGGACTTTGACTGTTGCAATTATGACAGGAAAAGGTAGAGAGCTGGCTGACATGATGCAGAGGAGAAAGGTGGACATACTTTGTGTTCAGGAGACCAGGTGGAAAGGTAGCACAGCTAGAAGCTTAGGAGCAGGGTTTAAGCTGTTTTTTCATGGTGTGAAGAAAAATGGAGTAGGAGTCATCTTGAAGGAGGAGATGGTCAGGAATGTTCTAGGAGTGAAAAGAGTGTCAGACAGAGTGATAAGTCTCAAGTTAGAAATTGAAGGTGTGATGTTCAGTGTTGTTAGTGCTTATGCCCCACAGGCAGGATGTGAGCTTGAAGAGAAGGAAAGATTCTGGAGTGAGTTAGATGAAGTGTTGCAGAGTACCCCCAGAGGTGAAAGAGTGGTCATTGGTGCAGACTTCAGCGGACATGGTGCAGGCAACAGAGGGGGCAAGGAAGTAATAGGCAGGTTTGGTATCCAGGACAGGAACACAGAAGGACAGATGTTGATAGACTTTGCAAAAAGGATGGAAATGGCTGTGGTAAATACTTTCTTCCAGAAGAGAGAGGAACATAGGGTGACTTGTAAAAGTGGAGGTAGGAGCACACAAGTAGACTACATCTGGTGTAGACGATGTAATTTGAAGGAAGTCAGTGACTGCAAAGTAGTAGTGGGTGAGAGTGTTGCCAGACAGCATAGGATGGTGGTGTGCAGAATGATGCTGATGGTAAGAAAGGTGAAGAAGGCAGAGCAGAAAACAAAGTGGTGGAAGTTGAAAAAGGAAAAGTGGGTTTTTGGTGGTCAGGAAGTGCTTCCAGATAACTGGACAACTACAGCTAATGTGATCAGGGAGACAGGGAGGAGAGTACTTGGTGCGTCCTCTGGAAGGAGAGTAGATAAGGAGACTTGGTGGTGGAATGAGGAAGTTCAGGAGTGTATACAAAACAAGAGGTTAGCTAAGAAGAAGTGGGACACAGAGAGGACTGAAGAGAGTAAACAGGAGTACAGGGAGACACAGCGTAAGGCGAAGGTAGCGGTGTCAAAGGCCAAACAGAGGACGTATGATGACTTGTATGATAGGTTGGACAGTAAGGAGGGAGAAAATGATTTATACAGGTGGGCACAGCAGAGAAATAGAGATGGAAAGGACATGCAGCAAGTTAGAGTGATTAAGGACAGAGTGGGAAACGTGTTGACTGATGACAGAAGTGTGCTGGGAAGATGGAAAGAGTACTTTGAAGAGCTGATGAATGAGGAAAATGAGAGAGAGAAAACAGTAGAAGAGGTGACTGTTGAGGACAAGGAAGTAGCAAAGATTAGTAAGAGTGAAGTGAGGAGGGCATTGAAGAAGATGAAGAGTGGAAAGGCAGTTGGTCCTGATGATATACCGGTGGAGGTATGGAAGTGTCTCGGAGAGGTAGCAGTAGATTTTCTGACAAGAACATTCAACAAGGTCTTAGAGAGTGAGAGGATGCCGGAGGAATGGAGGAGAAGTGTGCTTGTGCCCATTTTTAAGAAAAAGAGAGATGTGCAGAGTTGTGGCAACTATAGAGGGATAACGTAGATGAGCCATACGATGAAGCTATGGGAAAAAGTAGTGGAAGCTAGACTAAGGGCAGAGGTCAGCATTTGTGAACAACAGTTTGGTTTCATGCCAAGAAAGAGCACCACAGATGCAGTGTTTGCTTTGAGGATGTTAATAGAGAAGTACAGAGAAGGTCAGAAGGAGCTGCATTGTGCCTTTGTGGATCTGGAGAAAGCATATGACAAGGTGCCGAGAGAGGAACTGTGGTATTGCATCTGGAAGTCTGGAGTGGCAGAGAAGTATGTTAGAGTGGTGCAGGACATGTATAAGAGATGTAAGACAGTGGTGAGGTGTGCTGTCGGTGTGACAGAAGAGTTCAAGGTGGAGGTGGGACTGCATCAAGGGTCAGCTCTGAGCCCCTTCTTGTTTGCTATGGTGATGGACAGGCTGACAGACGAGGTGAGACAAGAATCTCCATGGACTATGATGTTTGCAGATGACATTGTGATCTGTAGTAAGATGAGAGAACAAGTGCAGGAAAATCTAGAGAGGTGGAGGTATGCCCTGGAAAGGAGGGGAATGAAGTTTAGCCTCAAAAAAATCTGAATACATATGTGTGAATGAGAAGGACCCAGGAGGAACGGTGATGTTACAGGGAGCAGAGATAACGAAGGTGGAGGATTTTAAGGTCCCCCAGTGCAGCTAACTGGGTTATCAAAGGCGGGCCATGTCTCTCACTGTCTATGGTGAGAGGCATGTAAAAGAACCATTGCTGACTTTGGTAAAGAGTAGGCTTCAAAGCCGTCAGCGTGTTTCTGGCCCTTGCTAAAAGGGTTGTGACAGGAAGGGCATCCAACGTAAAAAAAAAATCTCTGCCAAATCAAACGTGCGAATCAGATGATTCGCTGTGGCAACTCCCGAGTAAAAGGGAAAAAGCCGAAAGGAAGACAATCCAGAGCATAAGGGGGAGAGATACTGGCTGCATTTTAGAGAGGTGGAGGTGTGCCCTGGAAAGGAGAGGCATGAAGGTTAGCCTCAGTAAAACAGAATATATGTGTGTGAACGACAAGGACCCAAGAGGAACGGTGAGGTTACAGGGAGCAGACATAAAGAAGGTGGAGGATTTTATGGTCTTAGTCTCAACAATTCAGAACAATGGAGAATGTGGAAAAGAGGTGAAGAAGCGTGTGCAGGCAGGTTGGAATGGTTGGACAAAAGTATCTGGTGTGATGTGTGATAGAAAGGTATCGGCAAGAATGAAAGGAAAAGTGTACAAGACAGTGATGAGGCCAGCGATGTTGTATGGTTTAGAAACAGTGACCCTGGGGAAAAGACAGGAGGCTGAGATAGAGGTAGCAGAGATGAAAATGTTGAGGTTCTCTTTGGGAGTAACGAGGATGGATAGGATCAGGAATGAGTACATCAGATGGAGAGTACATGTTAGAGGTATTGGAGACAAAGTCAGAGAGGCTAGATTGAGATGGTTTGGACATGTACAGAGGAGGAATAGTGAGTATATTGGTAGTAGGATGCTGAGGTTGGAACTACCAGGCAGAAGGCCTAGAGGAAGACCAAAGAGAAGATTTATGGATGTGGTGAAGGAGGACATGAAGGTAGTTGGAGTAAGAGTAGAAGATACAGAGGATCGGGTGAGATGGAGGCAGATGATTTGTTGTGGCGACCCCTGAAGGGAGAAGCCGGAAGGAAAAGAAGACGACTCATCACTCACTTATTTTCCAAACCGTGTAATCTCATTAGGGGTGTGAGGAGACTGGGAGATGTTTCAGTGAAAACTGGGTAAAAGTGATCTCCACCCTGAACAGTTCGTCAAACCATTGCAGGGCCAACATACACACAACCAGACCCTCACCTCCACACCTAAACCAATTTGAAACAGCCTGTTAGCCTAATAAGCATGTCTTTGGACTGTGTAAGGAAACTGAGCCCAGGACCCACACCCAAGACCTTTTTGCTGTGAGGTGGACTTGCTAATCAACATAGTATCAATGCCGCCCTGAATAAACTTGGTTTAGATCATATTATTTTCCTGTTCAAGGGTTCTGTTAATATACGGTACCCCACAAGGTATGGGTACTTTATGAGACAGTGGAAAAAAATAAATAACGCCACAATGTGTATAAACTGTGTATGAATTTCAAAATGCCTAGTCTTCTTTTCCTTTCGGCTGTTCCCTTCAGGGGTCGCCACAGCAAATGATCTGCCTCCATCTCTCCCTGTCCTCTGCATCTTCTACTCTTACTCCAACGACCTTCATGTCCGCCTTCACCGCATCCATAAATCTTCTCTTTGGTCTTCCTCTGGGCCTTTTGCCTGGTAGTTCCAACCTCAGCATCCTACGACCAATATACTCACTATCCCTCCTCTGTACATGTCCAAACCATCTCAATCTAGCCTCTCTGACTTTGTCTCCAAAACATCTAACATGTGCTGTCCCTCTGATGTACTCATTTCTGATCCTATCCATCCTCGTTACTCCCAAAGAGAACCTCAACATTTTCATCTCTGCTACCTCCAACTCTGACTCCTGTCTTTTCCCCAGGGCCACTGTCTCTAAACCATACAACATTGCTGGCCTCACCACCGTCTTGTACACTTTTCCCTTCATTCTTGCCGATACTCTCCTATCACACATCACACGGGATACTTTTCTCCATCCATTCCAACCTGCCTGCACGTGCTTCTTCACCTCTTTTCCACACTCTCCATTGCTCTGGATTGTTGAGCCTAAGTACTTAAAATCCTCCACCTTCTTTATCTCTGCTCCCTGTAACATCGCCGTTCCTCCTGGGTCCTTCTCATTCACACATATGTATTCAGATTTTTCTGAGGCTAAACTTCATTCCCCTCCTTTCCAGGGTATACCTCCACCTCTCTAGATTTTCCTGCACTTGTTCTCTCATCTTACTACAGATCACAATGTCATCTGCAAACATCATAGTCCATGGAGATTCTTGTCTCACCTCGTCTGTCAGCCTGTCCATCACCATAGCAAACAAGAAGGGGCTCAGAGCTGACCCTTGATGCAGTCCCACCTCCACCTTGAACTCTTCTGTCACACCAACAGCACACCTCACCACTGTCTTACATCTCTCATACATGTCCTGCACCACTCTAACATACTTCTCTGTCACTCCAGACTTCCTCATACAATACCACAATTCTTCTCTCGGCACCCTGTCATATGCTTTCTCTAGATCCACAAAGGCACAATGCAGCTCCCTCTGACCTTCTCTGTACTTCTCTATTAACATCCTCAAAGCAAACACTGCATCTGTGGTGCTCTTTCTTGGCATGAAACCAAACTGTTGTTCACAAATGCTGACCTCTGCCCTTAGTCTTGCTTCCACTATTCTTTCCCATAGCTTCATTGTATGGCTCATCAACTTTATCCCTCTGTAGTTGCCACAACTCTGTACATCTCCCTTGTTCTTAAAAATGGGCACAAGCACACTTCTCCTCCATTCCTCTGGCATCTGCTCACTTTCTAAGACCTTGTTGAATATTCTTGTCAGAAAATCTACTGCTACCTCCCCTAGACACTTCCATACCTCAACTGGTATGTCATCAGGGCCAACTGCCTTTCCACTCTTCATCCTCTTCAATGCCCTCCTCACTTCTCCCTTACTAATCTTTGCTACTTCCTGCTCCTCAACGGTCACCCCTTCTACTCTTTTTTCTCTCTCATTTTCCTCATTCATCAGCTCTTCAAAGTACTCTTTCCATCTTCCCAGCACACTTCTGTCATCAGTCAATACATTTCCCTCTCTGTCCTTTATCACTCTAACTTGCTGCATGTCTTTCCCATCTCTATTTCTCTGCTGTGCTAACCTTTATAGATCATTTTCTCCCTCCTTACTGTTCAACCTATCATACAAGTCATCATACGCCCTCTGTTTGGCCTTTGACACTGCTACTTCGCCTTAGGCTGTGTCTCCCTGTACTCCTGTTTACTCTCTTCGGTCCTGTCAATGTCCCACTTCTTCTTGGCTAACCTCTTCTTTTGTACACACTCCTGCACTTCCTCATTCCACCACCAAGTTTCCTTATCTACTTTCCTTCCAGAGGACACACCAAGTACTCTCCTACCGGTCTCCCTGATCACATTGGCTGTGGTTGTCCAGTCCTCTGGAAGCACTTCCTGACTACCCAAAGCCTGTTTCAACTCCTCCTTGAAGACAACCTTGACACTCTTCCTTTTTCAGCTTCCACCACTTTGTCTTCTGCTCTGCCTTTGCCTTTTTCACTTGTCTCACCATCAGTGTCATCCTGCACACCACCATCCTATGCTGTTTGGCAACACACTCACCAACTACTACTTTGCAGTCACTGACTTCCTTCAAATTACATCGCCTGCACAAGATGTAGTCTACCTGTGTGCTCTTACCTCCGCTTTCATAAGTCACCCTATGCTTCTGTTTCTTCTTGAAGAAAGTATTCACCACAGCCATTTCCATCCTTTTTGCAAAATCGATCAACATCTGTCCTTCTGTGTTCCTGTCCTGGATACCAAACCTGCCCATCACTTCCTCGTCCCCTCTGTTGCCTGCACCAACATGTCCATTGAAGTCTGCTCCAATGACCACTCTTTCACCTCTGGGGGTATTCTGCATCACTTCATCTAAATCACTCCAAAATCTCTCCTTCTCTTCTAGCTTACATCCTGCCTGTGGGGCATAAGCACTAACAACATTGACCATCACGCCTTCAATTTCTAACTTGAGACTCATCACTCTGTCTGACACTCTTTTCACGTCTAGAACATTCCTGACAAACCCCTCCTTCAATATGACTCCTACTCCATTTCTCTTCCCATCCACACCATGATAAAACAGTTTAAACCCTGCTCCTAAGCTTCTAGCCTTTCTACCTTTCCACCTTGTCTCCTGAACACACAGTATGTCCACCTTCCTCCTCTGCATCATGTCAGCCAGCTCCCTATCTTTTCCTTGCATAGTTCCAACATTCAAAGTCCCTACTCTCAGTCCTAGGCTCACACATTTCCTCTTCTCTCTCTGCCTACGGACACGCCTCCCGCCTCTCCTTCTTCGACGTCTTCGACCAACAGTAGTCCAATTTCCATCTGCACCCTGTTGGTTGACAGCACTGATGGCGGTCGTTGTTAACCCGGGCCTCGACCGATCCGGTATGAATTCTGTATTGACGACAAACTTTCTATGGGGTCATTTAGCATTTTAAACATTTTTCTAAGCGTACAAAACGTACGCTGGGGGGTAGGGGGTAAGATGTCTGTGTACGCTTTTTAATATTTTAAAAATATCGATCAACAATAATACATGTGCTCGTGAATATATATATCATTTTTTTGTGCGTGTACGTTTGAAGCTGTCAATGCGTTATTCGCCAACCACCTGCGTTGTTGCATATCTGCAAAGACTGCAATGAATACTACTCAGCAGCTGAAACATAGGCTGGGGGGTGCACAGGGTGCATGTGCACCCCCCACAGCAGGAGTTGAGTTCCGCTCAAGAAATCATGTGTATTCACAATCTTATAAATAAACTTAATGACTGTTATTGAAGAGAAAGTCGAAGATAAGTTCCGCATGACTACAGTCAGGAAGTAAACTGGAAGTTAACGTGTAACGGACACTGCGCATGTGCACGCCCGAGCTGACCAATCAACAAACATAATATTATCAGTCAGCAATAATGGCTGAACACTGTCAATCAAACAAAGTGCGAGTGTGAGAATAAAGCACAGTTTCTTAGTACCGCCTCTGGCTCCTGTACATGTATTAGAACACAGACATTGACCCACAGAGAATGAATGGATAAAATAATCATAAGTCATCCAGCCTGTATCTGCAGCCTAATGGTCAGTACTTTTATAAAATTAATAGTATGTTTTTGTGCTGTAAATATGTATTAATATTTGTTTGTGCCTTTGAATAGATAAATAACTTTAGCTCAATTTGTAAATGTATTTAGCACATGTAGTTGCAGATGTAGTTTCCCCTAGTGCAGCTAACTGGGTTATCAATTCGGGCTATGTCTCTCACTGTCTATGGTGAGAGGCATGTAAAAGAACCATTGCTGACTTTCGTAAAGAGTAGCTGCAAAGCCGTCAGCGTGTGTCTGTCCCTTGCTAAAGGGTTGTGACAGGAAGGGCATCCGACTTAAAAACCTATGCCAAATCAAAATGTGCGAATCACATGATTTGCTGTGGCGCCTCTCGAGAACGGGAAAAAGCCTAAGAGAAAAGAAGACTTGCAGATGTAGTTTGAAATATATTTGAGAATGTTTTTGGTTGAACGATAATATTTGATTCATCTTCTGAGAGTAATAGATGAATTGTCTTCTGCTGAAAAACTGTGCTTGTTGTTGGCGTGAGATTCCATGTTGTTTATATAATATGCTGTGATATGCATGCACTATATTTCATGCGGTACTTTGTACCAACTCAGTGAGGTAACGGTGTGTAGGCGGGCACTTAGCAATGGTGACTTTCAGGTCGATAACTTGTACGACAAGCACATAAAACAAAACTGCTGTGTGTGCAATGGTTTATATATGATATAAAATTTAAGCCACAATTGCTTCAATAAACTATACTTAAGCTCCGCCACCTTATTTAGTCGGCGTTTCCTTTCCCCTTTAAGGCTTAGGCTCCAGTCAACCGAGATGTGTAGACGTTGTGTGTGTGTGTGTGTGTGTGTGTGTGTGTGTGCACATTGCAAACTATTACCTTTACTCTTCTATAACCTGCCTTTGGAGGAATGACTCGTGGTTGAGTTGTTTAATATCTACAGATGTCCTGTCACATTCATTGTTCCATTACTGGTGAAAAGACATCCTGGCCCAGATGCAGCAAAACAGGCTCACAAAGTGATGTTTTACAGACAAGATACCATTTATTTGCTGGAATGTAGTGTTTTCCTTTATCCAAACATGACATTTGTCATCTCAACTAGAAAGTTGTAATTTCGTCTTATTGATTCACAATTTTACCCCCAACAGTCTTCAAACCTATTCATGTGATGTTTCTGAGGTTACAGTTCAAACTGTAGAAATTCAGCAATCTTTTCCTTGGAGAGCAATTGCTTTCTTCTTGCAACCCTGTTATGGACACCGTTATTTTATTAGATTTCCCTTTCTGGGTTCATGAGCATTAACTTGCTCTTTGTTGGTCGAGCAATGCTGGAGATGGTAACAATGGTTTTAAATACACCCTCCTTGTGTCACTGTGGATCGCTTCAGTTCAAATGCTTCAGAGATTTTTATTTCATTTGTTTCTATTTTGACAAGTGGATAAGTACAAGCAACTTCTTTCCCCCAGAGGTTACAAGAAGTCTCCTTTATTTGTGGCATGATTTGCTTCTACAAACATTTGTTGTACAGGTACTTTTAAAAAAATTAGCATATTGTGATAAAGTTCATTATTTTCTGATAAACTGATAAACATTAGACATTCATATATTTTAGATTCATTACACACAACTGAAGTATTTCAAGCCTTTTGTTGTTTTAATATTGATAATTTTGGCAAAAAAGTAAAGAAAAAACAAAAATCCCCATCTCAAAAAATTAGCATATGTCATCCAACCAATAAAAAAGTGTTTTTAATCCAAAAAAGTCAACCTTCAAATAATTATGTTCAGTTATGCACTCAATACTTGGTCGGGAATCCTTTTGCAGAAATGACTGCTTCAATGCGGTGTGGCATGGAGACAATCAGCCTGTGGCACTGCTGAGGTGTTACGGAGGCCCAGGATGCTTCGATAGCGGCCTTAAGCTCATCCACAGTGTTGGGTCTGGTGTCTCTCAACTTTCTCTTCACAATATCCCACAGATTCTCTATGGGGTTCAGGTCAGGAGAGTTGGCAGGCCAATTGAGCACAGTAATACCATGGCCAGTAAATCATTTATCAGTGGTTTTGGTACTGTGAGCAGGTGCCAGGTCGTGCTGAAAAATGAAAATCTTCATCTCCATAAAGCTTTTCAGCAGATGGAAGCATGAAGTGCTCCAAAATCTCCTGATCGCTAGCTGCATTGACCCTGCCCTTGAATAAAACACAGTGGACCAACACCAGCAGCTGACATGGCATCCCAAACCATCACTGACTGTGGGTACTTGACACTGGACTTCAAGCATTTTGGCATTTCCTTCTCCCCAGTCTTCCTCCAGACTCTGGCACCTTGATTTCCGAATGACATGCAAAATTTGCTTTCATCCGAAAAAAGTACTTTGGACCACTGAGCAACAGTCCAGTGCTGCTTCTCTGTAGCCCAGGTCAGGCGCTTCTGCCGCTGTTTCTGGTTCAAAAGTGGCTTGACCTGGGGAATGCGCCACCTGTAGCCCAGTCCACTGCTTCCACAGGTCCCCCATGATCTGGAATCGGCCCTTCTCCACAATCTTCCTCAGGGTCCGGTCACCTCTTCTGGTTGTGGAGCGTTTTCTGCCACACTTTTTCTTTCCCACAGACGTCCCACTGAGGTGCCTTGATAGAGCACTCTGGGAACAGCTTATTCGCTCAGAGATTTCTTTCTGTGTCTTACCCTCTTGCTTGAGGGTGTCAATGATGGCCTTCTGGACAGCAGTCAGGTCGGCAGTCTTACCCATGATTGGGGTTTTGAGTAATGAACCAGGCTGGGAGTTTTTAAAAGCCTCAGGAATCCTTTGCAGGTGTTTAGAGTTAATTGGTTGATTCAGATGATTAGGTTAATAGCTCGTTTAGAGCACCTTTTCATGATATGCTAATTTTTTGAGATCGGAATTTTGGGTTTTCATGAGCTGTATGCCAAAATCATCAGTATTAAAACAATAAAAGACCTGAAATGTTTCAGTTGGTGTGCAATGAATCTAAAATATATAAAAGTTTAATTTTTATCAGTATATTACAGAAAATAATGAACTTCATCACAATATGCTAATTTTTTGAGAAGGACCTGTATGTTCTCCATGTAGTAGAGGGTGATGCAATAAAACTTTCTACATTGCAAAAGTCAATGGGAATTTTTTTTTAAAAAATAGTCACTATTCGAGTTTACGACCTAGTTCAGTTCCGACCAACCAGTTGTAAGTCGGATTGGTTGTAAGTCGGCTATTTAACACAACAAAACTGAAACGACCCAGCACTTGCTATGAATTCATGTGAAGCGTATTTTTCACCTGCACATTCTTTTAACATGCAAAATAAACTTGTATCCTTACTTTGCACTGCTCCCAACATCACTTTCACATTTCTTTGCCTGTTATCTTCCAACCACGTGTACAGCAACTTCTCCGTCTCTGCAGTCGGTACTTCATGCTGTTTTTTGATGATGGTTGACTTAATTTGGGCTGTTGTTGTCACTGCTTCCTTAATGCGCTCCTTGTCCTTCAAAATTGTAGACACCCTGGAGTGGGAGCGATGGAATCTCGAGCAATGAAATTTACTTTTATCCTGCTTCAAACTGCTTTATCACTTTCATCTTCGTCTCCAACGATGGTGCCTTCCTTGCTTTCTTGGTAGAATTGCCATCTAATGAATCAGACTTCCTCTTCGGGGGCCATGGTAAAGGTGTAAAGTAAATGTATGTAAAATTGTACTGTAAGAGAGATGTTACTGCGACGGTATCTAGTCACTGAGTGTAGTGGTAGAATGCTGTGAGTGTGAGATGCTGGGATGCTGTGCTGCCACAACTATCTTGCGCGCGGCACTGCCAGACATATACAGTAAACTCATAATAGGCATCTGCTAGATGTGGTCGTAAGTACAGGTGGTCGTAACTTGCGTACGTCGTAACTTGGATAGTGACTGTACAGTGGTACCTTACGAAAGACTCTACAAACGAAAAATCCAAGTTAACGAAACGCATTTAACTAAAATTTCCATCTCTGGATACGAAAAAAATTCATGTTACGAAACGCGCCATCTCAAAAATTCAAACAATGTGCGAGTTGCTCTCCCATTGGCTATCTCCCAACACCCTGTCCCGCTGGCCTCTCATTGGCTATTATGGAGCTGTGTCTCCATAATACCCATGATGCTTTTCGTGTGTCTTCGATCTCCATCTCCATAATACCCATGATGCTTTTCGTGTGCCTTCGACCCATTGTTCGTCACGGAGATGCAGCTCCCTCCCCTTGGCTATTATGGAGCTGTATCTCCATAATACCCATGATACTTTTCGTGTGGCTCCGACCCATTGTTCGTCACAGAGTTCTAGCGCGTAAAGGACAGAGTTACTGTTGTTTCGTGAGTTTTTTCGAGTGTGCTCATTGCAATTTTATTTTTTGGCTCAGGCTTTTAACCTTGCATAAACATTTGTAAGAGTATAACTGCTAAGAAGACATGGTCAACACGCGCGCACGTGCGTGTGATTCCCGGTGAAAGTGATTCTCAGTGCAAGTGAAAAGAAGAAGCGGGCTCCTTGCATGCGGTTGAGTGATATTGCAAAGGAAAATGGCCAAAACCCTTCTAACATCTGTACGATATTGAACCAGAAGGCGTTAAAAGGTATACTTTTATAATTTTAAAAGGGTTTAGGGGTAGTATTGGGGGCCTTGGAACGAGTCAGGCCTTTTACATGTAAAATGCTACGCAACTTACAAAAAAAATCAGGTTACGAAACCACTTCTGGAACGGATTAATTTCGTAAGGTGAGGTACCACTGTATATGTATGTGTGTCATCTAGCAGCAGATGTGAACAATCCCCTCCTAAACATTTGATATATATATCAATATATATATAGACATATATATATATATAGCAGTGCTTCTCAAAGAAAAATGTTTACTTGTTGAAATACATTGAAATAATCGACAGTGTAGACGTTGTGTGTGTGTGTGTGTGTGTGTGTGTGTGTGTGTGTGTGTTCACGCACGTGTGTGTGCGTGCGTGTCTTCTTAGCAGAGTTAGAATCTTACAAATGTTTATGGAAGGTTAAAAGCCTGAGTCAAGAAATAAAGCATAAAACAACAGTAACTCTGTCCTTTACACGAAAAGCATCATGGTGGATTCAGCTCTATAATAGGCAAAGGGAGGTAGATGCGTCATTCCTCCTAGACAATGATGTCCAACCAAGATATCATCAGGTCAAGATGGCGTCCCTGTCCAAGATGGCGTCAGGTGGACCTGTCCAAGATGGCGCTTGAGTGAAGGCGACATGAACGACAGCTCAGTTGTTAGCCAATGGGAGGCCAGCGGGGTGGGATGTTTGAACGTCATTGATGGGAAAGCAGCTCGTGTATTGTTTGAATGTTTGAATGGCACGTTTGTTTCTTATCCTGAGACAAAAGTTTTAGGCAAATGCTTCTCATAACCTGAATATTTCGTTTGGTGAAACTTTTGTAAGGTGATGTATATAAATATACACATATGTAAACTGTAATGCTGTATGTGTGTTTCAGATAGTGCTATTTTTCTTGTCCAAACAGATTGATCTCTTTCCAGGAGTTTCTGGCCTTTGAATCAGTCCTCTGTGTGCCTGATGCCCTCTTCCTGATTGCCTTCCAGTTATTTGACAAGACTGGAACTGGGGAGATATCTTTTGGTATGTGGACGCCAGGAGCTTCTGCACATTTTGTTTCACGGTGATACGCACTTGCTTGTTAGGTGGTTATAAGCACTTTTAAATTAATCAATTTAAATTTGCATGTTTGTATAGTCCTGTGATGTCTGGTAAGCTGTCCAGGGTGTACCCTACCCTATCCCTGAGTTGGCTGAGATGGGCATCAATCTCCCCATGATCCTAATTAGGATTAATCAGCTTAGAAAATGAATCAGTGAATGTTTGTATGGCTATCATTACTTATTCATGAACTGTGATCAGTCTGAAATTATGACTGTGATGTGAGATTTATACCACAATATTAAAAGCTGGCCTCTTTCATGAATAAAAGGTAAAGTCCATTGGGCTTTTTACACCCGAGCCATAGTGGCTCATCGGACCGGTACTTATCCCTGGTTTCCATAGTGTGAAGCGACTAGGAGTTCAACTCCTCCTGGATGGGATGCTAGTCCATCGCAGGTTACCTTCCCAGTATATTTTTACTGGTACCCATTTATACTTCTGGGAGAACAGAGGCACACTTGTAGTTAAGACCTTGCCCAGGGGTCTTAGCACAGTGGGGGTCTAACTGGGATTTGAACACACAACCTCCCGATCATGAGTCTGTCTTCCTTTCATCTTTTTCCCTTTTACTCGGGAGTCGCCACAGTGAATCATCTGATTCGCACGTTTGATTTGGCAGAGGTTTTTACGTCAGATGCCCTTCCTGTCACAACCCTTTTTAGCAAGGGACAGAAACACGCTGACGACTTTGCAGCCTACTCTTTACGAAAGTCAGCAATGGTTCTTTTACATGCCTCTCACCATAGACAGTGAGAGACATGGCCCGCCTTTGATAACCCAGTGCAACACCTAAACCACTACACCACAGGCCCCACCTCTTTCATGAATAATGAGATTTATTGATTGAAGCTGCTTGTCTTTTTTTGTCATAGAAAATGTACGGGACATCTTCAGACAGACGACTGTCCACCATCATATCCCCTTCAAGTGGGACTGTGAATTTATCCATCTGCACTTTGGACAGGACCTCAAGAAGCAGCTCAGCTACTTAGAGTTCACCCAGTTTCTACAGGTGGGAAACATCCACCTTCCAATCCCTTCTGACATGATCTTAAGAGTTTTCACTCTGCCATCTTGTGGCTGAAATATGTCCACATGCTATTTGTGAAGACAAACTCTTTAACATATTCGTTTAATGTACCCCACTCACATACAGCTATCGAAACAATATGCATCCTTCTGGTACAATGCACATGATTTTATCTTTGGTTGGTTTAAAGCACTTTAGATCAACTAATGTAGTAGGCATGTAGTTTATATAGCCTTTGTTATAGATTTGCTTCAATAATAAGAATGTGAAAATGCACACTTTAAAAAATAAAATAAAATTTAGGACACAGGTGATCCTCAGCGCATCAGATATGCTGCTTTCCGAGAGAAGGCTGCCGTTTTAGTTGATGGCATGTTAAGTTATAGAGATCAGAGGGGCAGGTAGTATCTGATCAGTTTTGACAGCAGCGCTGACTCCTGGTGCTACCCCTCCTCCCGCTCTCTCTCCTCCAGCTCATATGTCTGATTGCAGCCCTGTCCAGCTAAATCACAGCCCCCTGCTCCGGAAACACCTGCCTCCTCTCCAGGGCATGCAAGACAGGATCATACTACACCTGATGTGGTTTTCATTAAGTTCACACACACACACACACACACACACACACACACACACACACATGTCTGCACCCCCAAAAATCACATGCTCAAGATGCGGACACACAGACATACATACAAAGCACAGGGTTTGTCATCAGCCAAACTGCATGTTTTATGGTTCATGAAATGACTGAGAGAAACCCTGACTCATGCTGACATCACACCACAGGCTCACAAGACTACTGGAATTGTTCATGTGAAAGATAGTAACTGTATAGAGTATGCAGTAACTTGGTTTTATTGAGGAAATAATGTTAGAAGGAACATCTGTCAGTAATAGAACAAGGTCTTGTGCACGTAAGTATATACTGACCCTGATTTGTTGGTCTGTTAAACTGCGCTGTGGAATAGTCCTCACATATTTACTCTTCTTTTTCATGCTGTAGGAGCTGCAGTTGGAGCATGCCCGACAGGCCTTTGCGCTGAAGGACAAGGGAAAGAGTGGTATGATTCCAGCCATAGACTTTAGTGACATTATGTCCACCATTCGCCATCACATGCTCACCCCATTTGTCGAGGAAAATCTTGTCTCAGTAAGTAATCAGTGTGAACCATCATGTGCATCATTCCAAGTTCTGGTCGAGAATGAATAAAGCATTACTTTAAGTAAATGGATTTATTGTTTATTAATTATTTATCTTTTTAGCTGCGAACTAATCTCCTGGATCTGTCTCTTTTCATATTAGTCTTAGTGTGTGACCAAAGAATACAATAAGGGAAACTTTTATGTAAACAATTTGCTATTATAAACTATTGAAAGACTCTTGTTGACTTTTTGAGCCTTTTAAAAGTCTTCCGGGGCACTGGGGATATATAAATGAGGGTTATTGTTCCAATATCTGTACGTATTAAGCAAAATTTCATATATGAAAAAATATGCAATAGTAGCGTACCTTCAAATAAAAGAATAATGAACAAAAGGTATCCGATTATCTTGAAAATATACACGGAACCTAAATTTTGGGGAAATTTGAGTTTACCACTTGAAAAATTCTCAGGATTCCAACTGAAATCATTCGTAAAGGAGGATGTTTTTCATGAATTTTTTCCATTCAGAATTAGATTATGCATTGATGGCAAAATCCCAGATTTGTTCTGCACATGGCAGATCTGAATACATGTGAGGAAGTGTTTGTCCAAAATGTTCCCACTGACTTTCCTATCTCTTGATGATAATAATAACTGTATCTTTGTTAATCAGATGCACTTTTTATAAAGCACACCTACGTTGCTTTAGAGTAAAACATATCTGAACAAGACCCTGAAATGTTGATTACACAAACATGTGAATATGTGTCTGTACGAAAGTGTCCACTCTAGGTTTATGCCATCAGTAAATAAGCACAAATCATATTTTGCCCAATAAAAGCTCAGAAAAAATATGTATTTTCTACATATTGTATATACTATACATTTAGAAGCTTACAGGCTGCATTGGATAAAAACTCGCACCTAAAGTGTGTCAAAATATGTGGGCAGTGGTGGTTTAGTGGATAAGGCACTGCGTTGCTAATTCAAAGGTCTGGGGTTCAATCCCCACTATCACCACTGTTGGGCCCCTGAGCAAGACCCTTAACTCTCAATTGCTGAGGTGTATCATAAAAGATAATTGTAAGTCACTCTGGACAAGAGCGTCTACCAAATACTGTAAATTTGTGTTTAATTGTTTTGGGTATGTATACTTTCAAATGCCATAACGTTCAAGAAAATAACCTTACAGCCAAAATTTGAACAGTTTTCATAACCGTGAGCATTGAACAACATTACTACTTAAAAATAACCTAGTAAATTGAAAACCTTTACTTTTGAACCCTTTGTAAATGTTTGCTCTAAGAGACTGG
This sequence comes from Plotosus lineatus, assembly GCA_024760905.1. Lineage (NCBI taxonomy): Eukaryota > Metazoa > Chordata > Actinopteri > Siluriformes > Plotosidae > Plotosus > Plotosus lineatus. Next base: position 52,939,409 of record CM045729.1, on the reverse strand, counting down.
GAAATTGTCCTTATATAGGAAGATCCTGCTAATCTATAAATCACTATATTATTACTTTGGATGAATTAGTATTTAATGCATTTAATAAATGCTCTTATTGGCTTCCTGGTTTGCAGGTTGTGGGAGGAGGCACTACACACATGGTTAGCTTCTCCTTCTTTAATGCTTTCAATTCCCTCCTCAACAATATGGAGATCATTCGGAAAATCTACAGCACGTTAGCCGGCACACGCAAGGACACGCTCATTACCAAAGGTACCTTACACACTGAGCTCTTTACATTTTCCATAAAATCCAGAATGGGTAAGATAATGGACCTGTAAGAACTGTAACTGAGTTTTTTGTCTGTTTGGTTTTTTTTTGTTTTTTTTTTGGTAGAATGTTGTGGTGTAATCTCTACAATCAGAGAGAGTCATCATGAATGTGTGTGTGGGTGTGTGTATGTAGTATGGTTGAATGGCGATGATCCTGATTGAAGTTGATGGATGTGTGACAATCTTCAGTGAACTTAATGAAATTGTGATAGTCATGCTAAGCAAAAATTTCGCCGTGATTATTACACTGTACAGTATTAGGATTTGACACCAATCATGATAGAATATGTTAATTATAGGAAGGCACAGTAGAGCTTGACAGACCCGATCACACCTTAACAGAACATAACAGATCTTTATGCATCATCGTAGGGGATCCTGACAAACTTGGAAACATGATCTCTTGGATGAACTCTGCCTTCTTTTTATATTAACCGTGCTCCAAATTTAGTCAAACTGAGCCACTTTTATGAATTGTGGAGACTGCGGCCACCATGGTCCAGTGAAAAAACAGGTTTTTTTTCTTACACTACTGAGCAATTGAAGGTCAAGGGCCTAACAGTGGTGAGAGTATGGATTGAACTGCTGACCATCAGATCCAGACCCATCGCCTTAACCAGTAAGCCACCACTGGCCTATAGTTACTGTACTGTTATATCTTGTAGCCAGAGACCCCTTACTAACTGTAAAATAAATTCCTTAGGCTCCCTCAGCACATGTGACCCTCTAGCACCACCCCAGACGAGAATAGTAGAAGTGTATATAGTTTCATCGGTCATTATGAAGTCATACCGTAATTACAGATTATCCGATTTTAGCATTAACTACTAGATAGATGGGCAGTGGTGGCCTGGAAGTAAAAGGTGCTGGATCGCTGATCCTAAGGTTGGGCGTTCGAGTCCCACTCTCCACAATGTTGTCACCACCCCTCCAGTGCAGCTAACTGGGTTATCGAAGGCCTGCCATGTCTCTCACTGTCTATGGTTGAGAGGCATGTAAACGAACCATTGCTGACTTTCGTCAAGAGTAGTTGCATCGCTGTCAGCGTGTTTCTGCCCCTTGCTAAAAGGGTTGTGTTAGGGAGGGAATCCGACGTTAAAAAAAACCCTATGCTAAATCAAACATGCGAATCAGATGATTCGCTGTGGCGACCCCTGAAAATAGGGAAAAGTCGAAAAGAAAAGAAGAGTTTAGCGTTACAGTTAATGAGGGATTTTTTTTTACATCCAGATAGTGCCACAAAACCTTCCTTGTCATTGTCATTGCGTCTTTGCTGTATCATCCTGATGATTTCGGTCTCAGAAATTAGCTCGGTATCCCCCCCCCCCCCCCCCCTCGTCACTGGATGAATAAATGAAAACATTTCCACAGTTAATCAATAAAAAATTAAAAAAATATATTTTTAAACAGCCCCCTCCCACCCACCCCCCATGTAAATAGACTTCCTTTGGTGTAGATAAGTCCCCACCCTCACAGCATACACCCGCGAAGCAATTCCGTTTTATATGGAGGCACATTGCAAAACTGCTCAATTGAAATGCTGCAGAATCATCAAACTTGTCTGATTTACTTGGTGAAAATGTATCACACTCATGAAAAGATGATGAAAGTGTGTGTTCAGAGACTCATGGTGAAAAGTCTGGGTTTAAAGTATGAATAGATGAATTATCAAAAGAACATAGGAAGGTAACATATTTTATCATTTCATCATATATTTCCGTATGATTTAATTATGTAAAATAATGCTCGTCTACCTTTTGCCACCACAGTGCCAATAAAGCATGATTGCGGAACACCCACTGCCAGAGCGTTATTTTAAAGCCTACTTGATTTTCTTTTGTAAGGTTTGGATTAAAGCCATTCAGTAGTAGTGTCCAGTTAAACAGGCTAATAATAAGTAGTCTGTAATGACTTTGATAACGTGGGCTGTGCTTTTCACTGCTGTAGCGCAATTAAAAATTCACAGACTTGCTGTCTGAGCTTCAGGGGCCCCGCTTTTAGAACCACTGATTTACATTGCTAAATAGTTTTGCTGTACTTTTATTTTAAATAAAGGCAGGCTTCACATTTTATTAGAAATAAAATGGGAGAAAAGAACAACACTTGATTGTGCATACATTTATTTTTGTAGACACCGTAATATTAATGGGATGATGTTCTTCTGTTCCTTTCGGCTTTTTCCCTTTTTCAGGGGTCGCCACAGTGCATGATTCACACATTCAATTTGGCATAGATTTTTACATCGGATGCCATTCGTGACACAACCCTTTAGCAAGGGGCAGAAACACGCTGCAGTGAAATTCAGCAATGGTTCTTTTACATGCCTCTCACGATAGACAGTGAGAGACATGTCTGGCCTTTGCTAACCCAGTTAGCTGCACTGGGGGGGACAGTGACAACTCATGGAGAGTGGGACTCAAACCCCCAACCCTAGGCTCAGCGATCCAGCACCTTTTACCGTCAGGCCACCACTGCCCTAATGAGATGATGTTCATGGTGATGTTCTCCCCTTTACATTTATATTACAAGATCTGCATAGCTCATTAATTTCGTTAGTCAATTTTTATATGGTCTGCGTTTTTACAAGCTTCTCGACTGTTATGTACAAACTTGGGCATCAGGATATTCATCCCTGCTTTTTTTTCCTTCATAAATCAAAGGGTATTTAGTAGTTATTTGTATTCTTTGATTGCTATAAGAGTTGTTAGTATATATTACATGGAAATGGTGCATTATAGTCTGTCTGCTATTTAGGGATTCAAAAATTAACCTGAGTGGATAATAAAGATAAAGTCTGTTGGGCTTTTTACACCCGAGCCTAGTGGCTCATCAAGCCAGTGCTTATCCCCAGTTTCCATAGCGTGAGGCGACCAGGAGTTCAACTCCTCCTGGATGGGACACTAGTCCATCGCAGGTTACCTTCCGAGTATATTTTTTACTGCTTGGTGAACATAGGCACACTTGTGGTTAAGACCTTGCCCATGGGTCTTAGCACAGTGGCGGTCGAACTGGGATTTGAACCCACAACCCTCCCGATCCCAGCACCCTAACCTGAGTGGATAATACTTGAATAAAAATGATGAATATTCAAATATTGTGACCGTCACTTGGAGCACAGGGCATAATTATTATCCTGCTTTATAGTAATAATATAGTAAAGTTTTAGTTAGTTTTTCTTATGTATACCAAAAGTAAATAGACACCATCATTTGTGGAAGATTTATAAATTAATATACATAGTCACCCAGTTGATGGCAATACCTCACAGCAGTACTTCGACTCACCTGGAGTTTCCATGCAAGACCAGTTGCCTGAAAATGGGGATTATTTTCAACAGTCCACTTGACAGTCAGAAGAAACCTGTCAGAGGGTCCTCTGTCGACCCAGGCAGAATGCTGTTGATTCCTTGCCTTTGCTGGTGAACTGTATAATTGCTTTGTTGACTATTTTGAGAGGAATCCCAGGGTTTTGTGCAATGTGCCACTGATTAAGTCCTCCCTTATTTAGACTGACTCACAATATGCCATCAGACAACTCTTTTGCTGCTGGTGTTCATAGATAGTTGCTAAAAACAATTGATAAACTGTAATCTTCATTAAAAAATGAATATTATATTCACACGGAGCGGCATGTTGGTGCAGTGATTAGCACATCTGCCTCACATTTAGATGGCCTGGGTTTGATTCCCTGGCTCAGACGTTTCTGTGTGGAGTTTAAATGTTTTCCATGTGCTTGCATGGTTTCCTCCGGGTACTCTGGTTACCTCCCACAGTCCAAAAACATGCACGGTAGGCTAATGGGATTTTCCTAATCGCCCCTAGATGTGAGTTATGAGTGTGAATAGTTCTGTGTGTGTTGGCCCTGCAGTGGCATGACTAAGCCGTCCAGTGTGTACTCCACTCTTGCCCAGAGTCGAATGAGATGGGTGCCAGTCTCCCCGCAACCCTAATTAGGATTAAGCGGCTTAGAAAATTAATGAATAAAACATTAACAAGTTTCATCACAGGAGTTTTACACAGGAAACTTTGTACTGAGAGGTGTCTATTGACTTTTGATGTTTTTGAATACTAAAACACCTTTTATGGCGTGTGGTTTACTTATGTTTCTTGATTGTATATTCTAAGCTCTGAATTAGTTTTCTTAACAGACAACTCTAACTGCACAGCATTTACTTATGCTTGAAGTCGAACACTCATCTGCCCCTGTTATGGTTAAAATATGTAAAAATAAACTATAAAAATCTCATTCCATATTGCTTTTTTTGTTTTCACATAGTATATACAGTGGTACCTCACCTTACATTATTCCCAGCAAACGAAAAATCCAGGTTACGAAAAACATTTTCCAAAATTTTTTGTCTCTGTATACGAAACAAGTTCTCCTTACGAAATGCGCCATTCAAACATTAAAATGCGCCATTCAATCAATGCACGAGCTGCTCTCCCATTGGCTATCTTCCAACATCCCACCCCGCTGACCTCCCATTGGCTAGGAGGGATGACGCAGCTCCCTCCCATTGGCTATTATGGAGCTGCATCTACCATCTGCTCTTGCTTTTCGTGTAAAGGACAGAGTTACTGTTGTTTCATGAGTTTTCTGAGTGTGCTCATTGCTTTATTTTTTGGCTCAGGCTTTTAACCTTGCATAAACATTTGTAAGATTATAGCTCTGCTAAGAAGACATGGTCAACATGCGCACGCACACACACACACGCGCGTGTGTGATTTCTGGTGCGAGTGAAAAGAAGAAGCGGGCTTGTGGCATGCGGTTGAGTGATATTGCAAAGGAATATGGCCAAACCCGTCTACCATCGGTACGATATTGAAGCAGAAGGAGGTCTTTAAAGGTATGCTTTTATAATTTTTAAAGGGTTTAAGGGGGTAGTATTGGAGGCCTTGGAATGAATCACACGTTTTACATGTAAAATGCGGTTCAATTTATGAAAAATCCAAGTTAAGAAAAAGGCTCTAGAATGGATTAATTTCGTACGGTGAGGTACCACTGTACTAAAACTTTTATATACACAAAACGTCATTACACAGATCTTATGCACCTGCTTTTGCATACACACAGCTCACATGCCTGTCATAAGTTAAATGATTTAATAAACTATAGAATTTTAGTGTGTCATTTTAATCCATATTTTTTTGCACATGTTCCTGTGTAATGGATACTAAAACATTTATTTGCCTAAGGCTTAGTGGATGCCAATGAATGGAATGGCAAATAGACCATTCAGTAACATCCAACTCCCCTTCAATGAATAGCTAATTATCTTTTCTTTTTTCTTTTTTTTTTTTAACTCGGTGTTATAAGTAGTAGTATCAGCAGCAGCACCAGTAGTAGTACAGGTGGTGATGCTGGTGGTGGTGGTGATAGTGGTAATAGTTATATTGCTATTTCCATGACTCTTCATCTTTCTCTCCCCAGAGGAATTTGTCAGTGCTGCCAATAAATTTGGTCAGATCACACCATTGGAGATAGACATCTTGTACCAACTCTCTGGCCTTCACACTCACTCAGGGTAAACATGATTACATCTAAACTTTTTCTGCCCAAATTCACTCAAAACCTGCATTAATCTGTCATGAATTTAAATCAAAGTTACTTTATTACAGTTACAACTATTTGGCATTTAACTAAAGCCCTTTACATGCCACAGCCGTCCCTAGCCGGGAGTCCGTGGGTGATAATTGGTCAAGCTCTCACAGTAGGGAGGGACGGGATATGCTCACTTCCATTTTGCTGACTTCCCTGTCACTAACAGCGATCACCAGCCAATCACGGGCATCTGTGAGCTTATCCATATGAGGATGGATAGCGCTTTCCCTCCGAGTGTGTTAGACCGTCTCTAAATGTGCATGCGCCGCAATGTGAAAAGAGGCAGGTGGCTAGCACTGCATGTCACAGAGGGATGTGTGCATGCTTTCCCTCCCAGATCGGTGGTGGTCTTGTGATATGGAAGGCAATACCTTATGGTTGGGAATGAGATACGATTAGGAAATTAGGGAGAAAATAGGGAAAGATTAAAAAAAAAAAATCTTGTTTCAATGCTACAAGTCAGCACAATGGTCAGCACATCCACCTCACAGCATGAAGTTCCTGGGTTTCGGTTCTGGACCCGGGTGTAACTGTGTGGAGTTTGCATGCTCTTACTGTGCTTGTGTGGGTTTCCTTCGGATACTTCGACCCCCAAACGCTCCAAAGACATGCACACAGAGAGAATTGGCTGTTCCATATTGCCCCTAGGTATGAGTATAAATGGTTGCGTGTGTTGGTCCTGCGATGATATTGTGAGCTGTTCAGGGTGTACCCTGCCTTCAAATAGTGTCAAATAAGATAGGCTCCAGCCTTCCAGTGACCCACTCACAAATGAGTGAGTGAAGGTCCTCTCAGATCTTCTATGTCACAGACTTTAATGTGCCCTGAATTAAGTGTTGTTGATATGGGGTTTCACATGGACATTACCATCGTAGTTCGACCTCGTGGTCTTACATATAGAACTTGTTTCTCACAAACAGCCTCTGTTGAAGGAATCTATAAATGGCATTAAAACATTACTGCCTGGTTTATAGCTTGTAAATTTAGTGTTATTGCCTGTTTTCTGTAACAACATTGGCTCCAACCAGTTAATTTATTAGGAAAGAGTGCATGAAGGAGCTTTAAGAATGCCTGCGGCTTGTAGTGGAGAGCACTGTGTGTCTCTTTGGCTCTCTGAACAAGTCTCCCTGTGCGTGTGTGTATCTGTGTGTATTGCAGGCTCATGTCCAGCTTTACTTTACCTGTATGTGTGTATAAGCATGCAGTAACTTGGTGTTACAGCACTGTAAAAAAAAGCTCACGGAAAATGTGACTTCATGCTGCTGGGAGGGATACAGCACATTTGGGGTTCTGGCTTCAGTGAAGTGAAGCTTTCCTGGCATCTCATTCTAACCCTTGCTCCTGTGTTTGTCTTTGTCTTTAGTCTTTTGTTACCGTTATCTTATTTTATTTCTTTCTCTGTGCACATCTGTCTTCACTACTCCGTTTCCCTTTGTGGAGTCTCATACACATGTATGGACATTCTCTTTCTGTGCTGTGGTGTATGTGTGTGTGTAGATGGTTAAACCTGGCTGATATTGAAAGAATAGCTCCTATGGAAGAAGGAGCTTTGCCTCATCACCTAGCTGAAGGGCAGAGGCTGGTAAGGTCCCTCACACCTCCTCGGTTTTCTCTCTTTTCTCTCCCTGGATGCATATTGAAAGCACGCTTTAATCTCTGTGCCTTTTTCCTGGGTAATAACATAACCACCTTCTTATTACACTGAAATTACACATGCTCTTTCCGTAATAGAATTAGTAGGGTGATTTTTTTCTTCTTTGTGATCCTGCATTATGTAAAACTAATTGGATGGAACATTATCCACAATTTATTCCAGTAAAAGCTTGTCACCCTTTTTCTGCACGGGTACATACATCACAAACATACCCCTCTACACACACACACACACACACACACACACACACACACACACACACACACACACACACACACACTGACATCTGAGAGTCTTTAATAGGTGCTTTTCTTGAGGCTGAGCTTTCTGAAGCTTCATTGTGTGAAGACCCTTTAGGAAGGTGTGTTTTGTCTAAAAGTCAGGAAAAGAGTGTGTGATAGAGAACATAAATGAGGCAGACAAAACATAATCAGAGAATCAGTGAAAAGACAAGAAAAGGAAGCAGTGAGATTGAGACCATTAGTGACATGGTTAGAGTTTACCTGAGGGTGTGTCTGGAGGCCTAATCTAGCGAGTGCTGTGGTCTTTACCTTCACTGCTGGAGCTTTACATGGAGCATACTGAACACACACACAGTGGGTTCTCAGGCCTCCTTGGGTGGAAGTTGGAGTAATTGCAGAAGCTCCTTTGATCAGAGTGCAGCCTCATTAGCATTCTGCTCTACAGTAAAAACAGCTGTGCAGAGAGAGAGAGGGAGAGAGCGAGAGAGAGACAGAGAGACACTGACTACTCATAAGTATGCAAACACACTTTTGAAACTCATGTATATGGCCCTGAAGCTTTCACAGGAGCAATCATCTCCTTTGCTTCATGGTGGAGAGAACGAGATGGCCTGATAACTAGAAAGTCCTGCTTTGTCTGATTATCGGCTAATCGCCAAAGTGTAAGTAGTTTTATTACTTTTTGGAAGTAATCATAAAAATCTACAGCCGGACTCCATATTCACATAAATAAGAGTTGAGAAAGGGAGGGTAAGATCCAAGGCGCCTCCAGCACATTCCACATCTTTCCTCTCCTGTCAACTGCTCTATAGCACTCTTCTGTCCTCACAGTATCTGGTTGGCGATAGTTTTATAAAGCTCAATTGATTCTTCCCCTCCCTCCAGTCTTGCTCAGTGTTTTATACTCCCTCTCTTTCTGTCTTTTTGCTGTAGCATACAGACATCTCAAGGCCAGTCTGGCTCCAGGCTGCTGAGTCGGCGTACCGCTTCACTCTGGGCTCCATTGCGGGAGGTGAGTGACGTCCAAGTTCCGCTGGATGAGTAGTAACCTGAGCTAGGCAGACTGACATATAGGGAGGCCCCAGGACTTGTTATTGTCCCATGGATAGAGAGAGAGAGAGAGCGAGAGCAAGCGAGTGAGCGAGCGAAAGAGAGAGAGCTGATCCATGGCTCCAGGCTGTCTTTGGTGGCCAGAGTTCCAGAATGACACAAATCTTCCGGTATTGTGGTGGAATCTCAGAATAATTACCAAGAAGGAACTGATACAAGGAAACCACTGACAAAATCACACACACACACACACACACACACACACACACACACATACACACACACACACACACTCATACACACAGTATTCATATGCAGGCTTGTGAGACTTGAAAGGACCGCACTGTCTGTTGGCAGAAACACAGTGAAATGGTTGTATTTATGCCCTGAATGCTTTAGATCATATGAAGTTAACATTATGATGGCTACAACTGTTAAATTGTGACATCAATTAGAATAAGTGATCATAACTCCTTGAGTGAAATATCACTTCCAAAACCCAGTAATATTTCTTCCAAAACCCAGTAATAAGATAGTGAGAAATTTTTAGTTAACATTTAAAATGACAAGTGTGTCTCTTCGGGTTATGGTGGATTATATAATTGGCTAAACATTGGAACCTAGTAGTGTTTTTGTTTAAAAAAAAAAAAAAAAGCTCCAATGTGATTTAAAAAAATTACTATGAAGTTGCTTTCAAAAATCATTCACAGTTAAAGGACCAGTGAATAAAAACAAGAAATAATATTTAGTTTGATTTTCATTCGCATTTTTAAATGCTCTCGTACACTGATACAGTGTTATGAGGAGGTCAGTTGCTTTGGTTTTCTACATATTTTGTAGAATTTTTGTAGAAATTTTCTTCAATCCGCTTCTCAATCCAAAAATTAATAATCGGTAATATAGTATAGGGATTCCTTACTTTCCATGGTTAAATGGGACCGGGCTTGAGACCACTCCCACCCCCAACCCCCGACCACCGAATTCCGCGAAGTAGGATCAACCCTCTCTCGACTGACGTATACGTACATGTGTATGTGTATATAATATCAATAAATACATATTCAATGCTATAAATGCTTATAATAACAATTAAACATTCAAAAATAATGCATAAGATGTAAATGAAATATAAATACACACACATACAGACGCACGCGCTCGCATTCAGATGGGCACCTCACATAAAAATGTAAGTAGTTTTGATGGGGGTTTTAGGGTGTTTTCTGTTTTTGTTTGTTTGGGGTTTATTTATTTATTTGCATAATTGACCTTATTTTTGTGGCATTTTCCTTAACCTATTCCCCTATTCTTCCTTAATTTCCATATTTTTTAATTGGATGAATATTAAAAAAGAAAAAAGCGATGCATTGAAGCCGCATGAATTGAAGCGTGAAGTAGTGAGGGATCCTTGTATTTCATATGTCATTTTATGAGCTTTAAGCTTATCAGTTTCCCAATCTGTCTGCACATATTTTCGGGATTTAGAGAAGGCTTTTGGCCATGTCCCTCGAGCTATTTTGTGGGGTGTGCTCCAGGAGTACGGTGTGCCGAACCTGCTAGGGGCCATACGGTCGCTGTACCATCAGAGACAGAGCTTGGTCCACATTGGTAAAAACAGGTCCAATTTGTTTCTGGTGAGGGTTGGAGTCCGCCAAGGCTGTCCTTTGTTACCAATTCTGTTCATAATTTTTATGGACAGAATTTCTAGGCACAGCCGAGGCATTGAGGGGTTCTGGTTTGGTGGCCATCAGATCACTTCTCTGCTTTTTACAGATGATGTCCTTTTGGCTTCATCAATCCAGGACCTTCAGCTCTCATTGGAGCAATTCGCAGTCGAGTGCGAAGCAGCCAGGATGAGAATTAGCAACTCCAAGTCCAAAGCCATGCTTCTCAGCCTGAAAAGAGTGGAATGCACCCAGCGAGTCTGGAATGAGGTCCTGCCCCAAGTAGAGAAGTTCAAGTATCTCAGGGTCTTGTTCAAGAGTGAGGGCAGGATGGAGCGGGAGATCGACAGGCAGATCACTGCAGCCTCTACTCTAAAGCAGAGCTTGTCTGTTGTGGTGAAGAGGGAGCTGAACCGCAAGGCAAAGCTCTTAATTTACCAGTTGATCTACATTCCAACTCTCAACCTACGGTCACGAGCTTTGAGTAGTGACCGAAAGAACAAGATCGCAGATACAAGTGGCTGAAATAAGCTTCCTCTGCAGGGTGGCAGGGCTCTTCCTTAGAAATAGGGTGAGAAGCTCGGCCATCCGGGAGGAGCTTGGAGTAGAACTGCTGCCTCTCCGCGTTGAGAGGAGCCAGTTCAGGTGGCTTGGCTATCTGGTTAGAATGCCTCCCGAACGCCTCCTTGGTGTGGTGTTTTGGGCATGTCCAACTTGGGAAAAGACCCTGGGTTAGATCCAGAACATGCTGGAGGGATCATTTCTCTCGGCTGGTCTGGGAATGCCTTGATGTCCACCCGGAAGAGCTGGAGGAAGTGGCTGGGGAGAGGGACATCTGGACCTCATTGCTTAGACTGCTGCCCCCTGTGACCCGACCCTGGATTAAGCAGATGATGATGATGCTGTATGTGTGTGTATATACAGTACGTATATCCATCCTGTACTCTTCCTCTTTCCATCATCTGAGCCAAACAATGACTCCGATACTCTGGAGTCAACTCTTGATTCTTTGAGCCATGAACTGATTCACAAGACGTGACTCCTCCCCACGTCATTTGTAAAGACATGCATTAGTTTGAAAATACATGTACACTAGTCCTTCTCCATATATTAATGTCTAAAGAAAGGTCCAGTATACTATACATAATAATAATAATAATAATAATAATAATAATAAAACATGTACAGACCCTGCTTGCGTCCGAACCTTTTTCGACCTGTTGGTCAGAACCAAATGCGGCCATAAGTCAGACACTACCTGTATACACACACACACACACACACCAAAAAAAAAGCAATGGCATTTAAAAAAAAAAAATCAGTTATGGCAACAAGAGCAACAAAGTTTGTTTTTGTTCATATAAGCCTTTAATTTTTTTTTTTTACATACACACCTTTACTAAGTGGTTTATATTAGTGCAAATAAGTAAAAAAAAATATTAGTCACCAAATAGTTATTGACAACATTTAAAGATATATATTCATTTTAAAATGTATACTTTAAATTTTTTCTGTCCATCACTCTATGCCTTTACTGTATGTCTAAAATTCAATACGTATTTCATTTTTTTTTTTTTCATTTTTTTGAACCGCTTAATTCAAATTAGGGTCGGGGGAGGCTGGTGCCAATCTCAACTGACTCTGGGCGAGGGCAGAATACACCCTGTACAGCTTTCCAGACCATCACAGGGCAGTAACACGCTGACATACTCTTGACGAAAGTCAGCAATGGTTCTCTTACATGCCGCTCACCATAGACAATGAGAGACATGGCTAGCCTTTGATAACCCAATTAGCTGCACTGGGGGGCATCAGTGACAACCGTTGATAGTGGGGCTTGAACCTCCAACCTTAGAATTGGAAATCCAGTACCTTACCACCAGGCCACCACTGCCCAGTATGCATTTGCCATTTCCATAGCGTGTTAAATTGAAATTCACTTGGAGTTAAAATATAAATGTATTTTTGTATAGCATCAACAAACATTTATTCAGATATGGTAGAAAAATTAAGATTTTAACTCTAGGTGGAGTTTGCATGTTCTCCTCATGCTGGAGTTGGTCTCCTTCGGGTACTTAAGTTTCCTTCCTCAGTCCAAAGACATGCAAATTACTGCAATGAGTTGTTCCAAATTGTCCCTATGTGTGAGTGTGGTTGATTTTGTGTGTGAGTGTGTGTGTGTGTGAGTGTGTGTGTGTGTGTGTGTGTGTGTGTGCTGCCCTGTGATGGATTAGTGAGCTGTTCCAGGTGTACCCCACCTTTGTCTAGAATTGGTTGAGATGGGCTCCAGCATACCCGTGACGCTAGTACAATTAAATGGCTTGGTAGATGAATAGACAAATGAATGAACGAATACTGCCAGAAGGCTTAACAGCAAAAGGGTAGATTTCTACAGCACATTGTACCTGTCTACAGGTAAGAAAGGTTAGAAAACCTTTTTTCTCCTCTCTTTTTTCTGTCACTATCCCTCTGTGTGTTTTAGAGGTGCAGTCGTTACACATGCTTTGAAGTCAAGACAAGACATGACAAGCTTTTGAGGCTGAGAGCAGCATTTATGGCAACCTGCTGCTGAGCTGACACCACACACACTCACACACGCATACACACACACACAGGGAGAGCGAGAGAGAGAGAGAGAGAGAGAGCGTAAATGAATGCGTAAATGAATGCACATGCAATTTCACAGCTTCCAAAACTTGTACTCATACACACATATGTGCAGACACTGATCCTGACCAACCAAATTCATACATACACATACAGATCTTTGTCCCACTCACACACTCATGCTCACAAGCTTGAATAAACACACAAATAAAGAAAGGCTGTGTGGGAATTGGAAGTTCCCACAGGCACAAAACACAGAGTGAGATCTCAGTCTGAGCCTAATGACTATTTTCTGCATGTATGGTTTAATCAAGCATCCTTAGTGTGAAGAAAGCTAATACCAAAACGGCCTGTGTAAATATGAGATTGAAAGGTCAATGTAGGCTGATTGTTTTATTTGTTTCATGTTTTTGTGATTTAGGAGAGCCAAGAATTTCTTCATTGTTTGCATCTGTATTGTATTTTATTGACTCTGTACAAAATATTTTGGGGAATCTGAGAAGGGTCAGCATTTAATGTGCACATACTGATATATCAGAGATACAGTAGTTATACACTTTGAATATGAATAATATGTACCGGTAAACATAAGTGCAGATAGAACTGAACATTTCAGGGTATGTATATATTTCATGTGTGATTTTTCTTTTTTTTTTCTCATAAGGAAAATTTCATTCATACATTGACTTTATCCCCAAAAAATTTTATCAACTCACTCAAAGTGGTCTTTTACAGCCACGGGGGCGACGGCTGTGTACCCCATCGATCTGGTGAAGACACGCATGCAGAACCAGAGATCCACTGGCTCGTTTGTGGGAGAGCTCATGTATAAGAACAGCTTTGATTGTGCCAAGAAGGTGCTCCGATATGAGGGATTCTTTGGGTTTTACAGAGGTAAAACTTTCGACCTTGAAAAGACAGCTTTGAGACAGAAAATATACAAATAATATGCTTGTACCAATATTTATCTGATTCAGAGGTTTAGCTGATAATCCCAATGCACCACAGGAGAAAATAGAACGACGTTATCTCTGTTTATATTGGATTATCGTTCACTGTGTACTGCGTCAGTGATATGGGTGGCCTTACAAGAGTTAATGCCAAAGGGCATATCTTTAGTGCTGTAGTGCTTTAGTGGTTGATGCAACACTGAAGGGTCACTAAATAAAGAAAAGACTTGCTAAACAACTTAAGTAATGCATCTAGATTATTGACCAATTTGGTTAGCGCAGTGCAGGGATTTTCAGAGCGCCATTCTGTCAGATACGAACACTGTATATTGAGACTAGTCTCTGAAATAGCAAGTAAAATATGTCAAATTTCCGAATTAACAGTGTTCCTACTAAAGAAGCTACAGTTTTGAGCTTGGTTTTAGCTTGTTAAATGTGCAGTTGGAACACAGAAAATGGGTGCCACTGGGTTGTGGAATGAAGGTCTGTCCTGCAGTGACTGCTTTGTAATGGAATTAAACCCCTGAGGCCCGTGTGTCTGGAGAAGTCAGACAGCAAAAGAGATTTGCCAGAACTAGTGCAGCAGCTTCCCACAGTGGACTAATCCAATGTAGATGTTGCTTGTCCACACCTTGAAGGGAAAAATGGCATCATAGACAGCGAAGGAGTCCAAGACTGCCATCTGCTGCTGTTTTTGACATTGCAACCTTTATTTATCTGATTGTCTCTCTGCTGGCATCACATCCTGTCTGTTCACACATTCATTCTATCATTTTTCCACCCACTATCCTGCATTCCCCTCCCTCACTGTTTATTGTGTGGCACAGACATAGCTACACTGGTTGGTCTGTATACTGGCAGTCTGCTTGTGTCGTCCACTCAATGCTGCCCTCAAACTATATCATATTGGCTGACGGGGGGTTACACAGACAGACACACACACACACACACACACACAAGGACTTCAGCAGATGCAGAAATATGCCCACAGACAGACACCCACACACAGGCAAACACAGATGCACATAGAGTGGCCTCAGCAGATAAAGAAATAGAGACACACACACACACTCATGGCATCAGCAGAGGTTTATTAGACCAGCTGACTGAGATCCACTGAAATGGCTCCCTCAAGCTTGTCTGCCTTTTTTGCACGCACACAGACAGTTTGCTTCTGTTCTCAGTTCTGCACACTGCCATCAGCTAACAACTGTCAAATGCTTCAAAATGTTTCCTCAAATTTTATCTTGTCTGTTTGAATGGTCGCTTGTAAGCTGTTTTTATGCGAGGTTTCAGTAAAAAAGATGGTGTAGTTAGAATATTTAATTGTGAGCTTGATTTTTATTTGTATTCGAACCACAATCCTGATCAATTCTCACATCTGGGAGATCAGCAGTTGTTGATTAATTTACTGGAACAGAAGTCGGAGCTCCTGTTGCAGTAAGAGGAGAGGAAAAAAGATATAGTACCAGCCAATATTGCTGTCTGCAATGCAAGTCACAGGTTTATATTAATGATTTTTTTTTTTTGAAAACGTCATTGTTTCTGGTGGCCTGCCACTTTCACCTTCTTTTCAGAAGGCCCTCAAGTCTTAGTTGTAGAGAATTTGGTTGAACTTGGATCATAATGAAATGAAGTGCCATACAGACGTAGAATACAAACTATTACAAATGTGAAAACCAATATAAAAAGTAAGAAGTGCAACTGATGTAAAACAAAATAGAACAATTCTAATTGAGATTTTTCAGGGGAAATTCTTAAAAATAGAAAGGTTTGCAGTTACTTGTTCACATGACATCATTCAATGGAAAGAAAAAAGAGGTTAGCGATGGACTGTTTATAGTTCTTATAAGTAATAACAGGAAATTACAGACGTTCCATAACAGTAGATATAACTGTTGCAAAATAAAAAGTTCACCTTCTTCTTTTTTTTTTTTTTTTTAAATGAATAAAAATTTGTTAGCTTTCACGAATGGATGTGCTGAAATAGGAACCCATTCCTTTTCATTCATTCATTATTTTCATGTGTCAGCATGCCCTGTCACATTTTGTTCCATGCTTTCTTTGTCAAAAGGTTGTGAATGATGTTATGCATTTATGTCTGCAATGTTTAAATTTAGCATAGCATATCACGTGTGTGTGTGTGTGTGTGTGTGTGTGTGTGTGTGTGTGTGTGTGTGTGTGTTCTCTCCACCGCAGGTCTTTTACCACAGCTGATCGGCGTGGCTCCTGAGAAGGCTATCAAACTCACTGCAAGTCATTAAAGCATCCAAATCTAATACTTTTTAAGCCTTGAATGTTCATATGCATGGTCATGGTCGTAGCACACCCAAAGTTTACATTTATAAGGTGTAAATGAAACACCCATCTTGATGTTGTTGTTTTTTTATTACTACAGGAGTTCTAAATAGTTTAATTTGATGGAGTGAACGCTGAAAGATTAACTTGTGCAGGCTGTCACATGACTGATGGTCTGTTTTGCAGGTTAATGACTTTGTGAGGGATAAATTCACTGATAAAGATGATACTATTCCACTGGCTGCAGAAGTGCTGGCAGGAGGCTGTGTGAGTATGCGAATGTCTGCACACATTTTATGTTGTGTATCTGTGTGTGTGTGTGTGTGTGTGTGTCTGTGTGTGTGTGTGTGTAGTTTACTATGAAAGTGTCTGTATACAGAATGTAAGTACAAGGTTTTTGAGTGTGTGGTGATAGTTCCTGGCTTTGTACGTGTGTGTGTGTGTGTGTGTGTGTGTGTGTGTGTGTGTGTGTGGTGCCAGTCGTTAGCTGAAAGAGCTCTTGTCCCTCACACTAAGCAGGTCTAAGTGAGGCAGCTGCTCTCCTCTCTGTGTTCGGCTTATAATTGATTATGATGTGGTGGACGTCAAAAGCGCTGTTTCTTCAACTCAAGCGTTATACCTGATTTTCCTGTTCCATTTTACTGAATATTTACGCTTGTAAATGAATAAATGGTGAGCTTCAAACAAAGATGAAAAGAGAGCGAGAGAGAGAGGAAAAAAACACCCGAGTGCTAATTGAAAACTCTGGGGACTTGTGATTTCTTTCCCCTTCAAGAAAACTTTTTGACAGATGTGGAGCTACAATTATATACTTAAAAATTATAATATCCTAAGTGCCGGCTTTTTTTCCCCCCTCTTCATAATTTGCTTTCGGCACGTGAGTGACTTGTGGCTGTTATTCAGCCATGATCAGGGCTTGTACAGAGACTCTGGCTTGTTCTAGCTACTCTTCCTCTGCACCCTGAACCCACTAATTGATCACAATCTGATCAATGATGCTTGAGGGTGAGCGGACTATTTTTACACAGTGCTATAATTTAACACACTGGTATTTCTTGCGCCGTGGGCTTTCGAGGATGTGGATACATCGATGTTTGATCTGTGTAATGAGTCCTCGTGACAGAGTCCAGACTGGCCAGATAGAGGAGAGAAGTGAAGGCTGAAGCTGGACAAAGAGGGTCAGGTCTGGGGGGTTGCGACCTCTGTCAGGGCCTAATTGGGGGAAGATGCCCTGAAGGTTCATAGCTAAAACTATGTAGAGCTCGATCTTATTGAGTTTGACAGCAGCATGCATACCTACACCCTCCTCTACCTTGGGCATAGAGGAGCGTCCACCATAGACACAAGTATATGACCAAGTATGATGGCCACTACATACTTGAGCATAAATACAGGAATCTTGCAGTGAATAATTCGGAGTTGTCAGAGCATTATTGTGTACCATGAGTTCAGACGTGATGCTAATATTCGGGCTCACGGTAGACAACTTGATACCTGAAATTTAGTTAAGTTTAAGTTGCAACTGTAACAAGGAATTATATCTATTGAGGTAAATGTGACATTATTTAACGCATCCATTTATTCCTTTTCTGAACCGCTTAATCCCAATTAGGGTTGCGGGGGAGGCTGATGCCCATTTCAGCCGAGTCTGGGCGAGGGCCAGGGTGTAGTTTTCTTGTTGCTAAACAACCTTTGTGAGAATAATGTATCAAGTTTCATGATGCATAAATTATAAAGAATAAAAGTATAATGTGTACAGTATCTTAAGAATAAGTACTTTTGGTTGAAATATATTAGAATAAAAATGATCTTGTAACTTTCAGTGGCATTTGCTTGACATTGTTCCACAAACAAAAGTAATCTGTTATATTAAATTTATTAGATTAAAAAAAAAGGGAACATCCAAAAGGAAAAGATTAGAAGTAATCCAATATCATACTGTATTAGATTTTTATATGTAGCCTCTTATCTCTTGTTAAAGCTTTCCTATATTTCACACGAATCAGTCTTTTAAAATTTGTATGCAAAAAGGTTATATTGCTACTGTAGACCTCTAGTAACATAGGTTGTTGTAACCCAACACTCTACATACATTCCAGCTGTGTTGGTTAGTCTACATGAAACATTTTTGAAGTGCAATACATGTACATGCCTGTATTGCCAACAGTCTAAAAACAAAATAACATTTACATTATATATTATCTTCTAACCACTATACTCAACATACATTCCAGCTGGTCCACTAAAAAAAATGAAGAAATTATGCTATGGATTTCCGCTAAAATGTGTCTGCACACTCTTCCTGGAGAAGACATTTTTTGACACAAGACATAAGCACGCACTGGTAAAGAATTCATAGCATTAAAAATGAAACTATACCAAACACATCATCTCAGCAGGTTTACAGCAACAGTAGTAGTTATTGTTAACTGCAGTAACAAACATCAGTAGCAATCAATCATTGTTTTCTGGAGAAGACATTTTTCACAGTAATACTTATCAAGCTGATGTGAAGCTCTATATGGAAACTATTTCACATTCAATTCAAATTATATTTTCTCGCACATTATTGCTTTAGGGGGAAAAAAAACAATTAATATGTGAAAATGCACTTCTAACCCCTACATGTGGTCCCTATGTCGTTTTTGATGAAAAAGATATCATGACAAAGCGGAGTTAGTATTCGGAGACCAATCCTGAATGTAACCTGTTCAAAGCGAACTACTTTTATCATAGCAGAATTAATTGAAATCTGTGCAGGGTGAAAGATTGAGCAATGTGTTACTCTAATAACAATGTTTATTGGAATTCAGAAAGCATATCACTGGTTGAGGCTAGTGTCCATCTGTCTGTCTGTCTGTCTGTCTTCCTTTCGGCTTTTTCCCTTTTACTCGGGAGTCGCCACAGCGAATCATCTGATTCGCACATTTGATTTGGCACAGGTTTTTACGTCGGATGCCCTTCCTGTCACAACCCTTTTAGCAAGGGACAGAAACACGCTGACGGCTTTGCAGCTACTCTTTACGAAAGTCAGCAATGGTTCTTTTACATGAACCTCTCACCATAGACAGTGAGAGACATGGCTGGCCTTTGATAACCCAGTTAGAAGCACTGGGGGGACATCAGTGACAACCTGGTGAGAGTGGGGCTTGAACCCCCAACCTTAGGATCAGTGATCCAACACCTTACCACCAGGCCACCACTGACCACTTGAGGCTAGTGTCCATCTATGTAACAATAAATAAGACACAACATATACTTGGTGTCTACTTGCAGTGGTCGTTATGTATAATGTTAAAAAGACGTCCCTGACTGTGAAACAGCCCATATCTTAGAAATATTTCTGTGGTATAAACTGCTTGAAAATAATTGCACTGCTGTGTGTGTGTGTGTGTGTGTGTGTGTGTGTGTGTGTGTGTGTGCGCGCGTGCACACACTCGCACACACTCACACACAGAATATTTTTTCAAGCAAAATCATGGAATTTTTAGTTGAAATTAAAACAAATATTTCATTATTAATTTCGAATCTAGAAATTTATAAAAATATTCTCAAAGTAATAAAAATAATCTTAAAGATGAAAAAATGCATAAGCATCAATAACAAATATTAAGCAACATTAAATAAAGCATCTTAAACCAGTTTAACAATATGTGAAAATACCGAGAGTGGAACCTAGTATACTTTACATTTTATACTTATACTTTTATACTTTTTATACTTGTATACTTATATTTACTGTTATACTTTGCATTTTGTAATGTAATCTCAAACTAATACCTTTTAAATGGTTTCTGAAGTTGTTGAATCACTTTCAAAGGCAACCACAATGTTTCCACCTGTAAATCAAATTATACGTTTATATCAATGCAGTTGTACTCTATGTATAATCTGAGAGGACTAAAATAAGTTATTACACAAAGAATCATGAGGAATCATGGAAAGGGTCTCGAGTACCTGCATTTGGTAATATACACCATGGGAGAATCTTCAAGAGTGGAGTGTGCACTTTTCCGATTGCTTGTTAAAATGACAAGTTGCCATTTTGTCTTAACTTTAAGAGAGAGGAAAATAAATTCTCATTAGGAACCTGTGGATGTTTAAATTTTTAAGTGTTTAAATGGATAAATGCAAGACATATTAAACAAAAATGTAAAATCGGATTAATTGATAAATTACTTCTCATTGTTGTATACCAGCCTGGCATGGATTATTTTTTATGACCTGTAGATACATGGTTATTAATGGCTGTTAATAAATTGTGCTTGACTAGTGAAAATGGACTTCTCTGAAGTTAGGATGAATGAAACTGCAATGCACACGTACATCTACATATTTATGGGAGTAATCAGACCGAAAAGCGGATATGTTCACTGTTTTCATCATGATGAACCATCGCTTTGCTTTTAACTGAAACATTTCGGATGTTTACAGAATTGAATTCGACCCT
>CM045729.1:52806079-52916079 GCA_024760905.1 Plotosus lineatus | reverse complement strand
GTAATGACGCTGCGTCCATTGTTTACAAAAGACAGACTGAACGTGCCCTGCTGTTTCCCAGTTCACTGCGTGTTACCCTTGTGTGATCTTTGTGTTTACACTGTTTTGTGGACTTTTGTAACCCTAAGCAAATATGGTTGGTCAGAAGCGTAAGCCTACTAGAATGGGTGCAAGTTTTCTGGCATATGCCAGAATTTCCGGTTTTCCCAAGACTGAATTAACTATCTGCTCGGATCGGCGCAGTCTACCATGCATACTCAGTTAAGCAAAGAGCATTGTAAAATGAATGAAAACCCGAATCCAGAAAAGAAAGAGAACTCTCCACTCTGCTGGTGATTCACAACAGTGCAGGCTGAGTACTAAACAAGTATTCAACGGCGCCCTTGCTCACTTGAAAGACCGGACGTCCGTATAACCCGCGGTTTGTCTCAAGCTCAAGCAAGTGAACTATTCAGTGGAGTGCCTCACATATTGTAAGTGTTGATTGGCTGTTTTAAGCTTCATGTAAAGTGACTCGGTTCAGCTTCATGTAAAGTGACCATCTGTCGACCATCAGAACCATTTACAAGCAGAAAGATCACATCATAGAGAATGTTAAAGGTTATATTTGATACTGTATTTGATATTTGATGAGTGAATTTGGTTAAAATTTATCTATTTGAAATTATTTTGGTTGAATTTAATTTATTTGAAATTAATGTTGATATTATTTGATATATTTAATATTATTTTACAATGTTATGTTTATAATAATTGATTTAGGGGTGTTTTATGAGATACGGTAATGGTATTTACGGATATACAGTACAGTATGAACGTCATACGTCACTGGAACATACAGTAACAACTTACATTTTTTTTCAACTTGTGTTCGGCCGTTCGGAACCAAGCAAAAACGTGAGTTGGGGAGCGTCTGTGTATGTATGTATGTGTGTGTGTATATATATATATATATATATATATATATATATATATATAGAGGATTTTCTGAGTAGATCCTTCCGTAGGAGAGTGCTCAATACTTTTTGTTAGAGCAAATAAACAAAAATAAAAGGACAGGACAAAGACTTTCTATTGAAACTCCATTTATCACTACAGATCTGTTTTGAGGGGTGGTGAAACCATCCTCTCTCTTCAGGTGATTATAGAAGAATTCTTAATATATATATATTCATAATATATATATACACACACACGTTTAAAATCTGTGTGTTTTATTAACATTTTCGTGTCATGCCCATGGAAATTAGAATAAAATCTTTTTACGCAAACATTGATAAATAATGCTCGAAGACCTGATTCACTAGAAAAGGCAGAGTGGGTGCAGCAGTGATTGGTGTGGTTGATCTGGACACACTGCAGGAAGGGAGATGTTGTGTGTTTGCATAATCAGTGTTTAATGATGAACAGCTGAAAACATGTTGGAGTCGGTCATAGTGCCAATCATATTATCTCTATTAAAATATACAAGTGCTACAAGGTCTTTGTCATTCACACACACAGAGACACTTCAATGTAGAAAAAAAAGACACATCCAGGTTTTTTCCTGTAGTCAGTATTCAACACTAAAGGAGGTGGAAAGATTATGCCGCTGGTGCTCTCCAAGTTCCTGTGGCTTTTTGCTTTAGATCTCCAGGAGCGTTCTCATATGCCATATTCTAATGAGGAGCAGACAATGTGCAGCTTGTTAAAATGTGAACACGCCCACTTCTTCTTCTCTGCATGAAAAGACGCAAACACAAGCTATTTGTGCTCAAACTGTGCCTGAGTCAGAGTGGCTCCAGCTTGTGGATGTGATGGCGTATGAGAGATGTCTATTGTGCATTATGTGGGTGTGTTGGAGAGGGAAGCGGTGTTTACCTGTGTGTTAAATGTTTTTGCATTTGTGTTGTGTCACTGTTATTTTATTTTCAATCAACAGATGGTTTTGGTTTGCTCTGAATCTCACTTAATCATTTTAAACATTTGACGTTTCATCAAAAAACAAAATTATTTTTTTTATTGATTGAATGCACGGCTGCAAAAACCCCTAAAAAAACGACTTGATCCATGTTTGTGACAGGCGCTGAACTCTTTTGCAATGTTTTTAGATTGTAATCACCAAATTGGACAAAAGCAGATGCTAAACTCATTCAGTCATTTTCTTAACCGCTTAATCTTAATTAGGACTGCAGGGAGGCTAGCACCCATGTCAGCCAACTCTGAGCAAGGGCAGATAATTGTATATGCCTAATCGATGTTCACCATTGAAAGTGCTTTCAATAGGCCTGGGAACATCAAGGTGGGCGAATGGAGCAATGAAAGATAGTGGACATTTTCCTTGACATCTTATGGACAGCTGAGTGTGAGAAGAGATGACAACAGGATGGACTGTGTGAAGAAGGCAAGACACCGGAAGCGGTGTAATGTCCTAGGCAATGTTCTACTGGACAACTTTGGGGCTCTAAAATTTATGTAGATGTTACTTTGACATGTGCAATGTACCTCAACATTGTTGCAGACTAAACAGTCCTCTTTATGGCAATGGTGCTCCCTAATGGCAGTAGCCTCGCTCAGCAGGATAATGCACACTACTATACTGTAAAACAGTTCAGGAATGGTTAGAGGAAAATTAGCCTCCAAATTCCTCAACTGTTGGATGTTCTGAACAAAAAGCAAGTCCAAACTATACAGGCCCTACTTTGCAATTACAGGAATTAAAGGATATGCTGCAACCTGCTTGGTGCCAGATACCACAGCACACTTTCAGAGCTGTTGTGGAGTCAATGTATCGATGGGTGCTGGCTGTTTTAGTGATATAAGTAGGACTTATTTTGTAAAGCCCTGGTTCAGACATTCTCACAGCAGTGTTTCTTACATCTGTACTGTTGTAGAACACATGAACGGGTTTCTTGCTTATTCATATCTGACTTTCCTCAGCATCGAGTTTTGGATTCATCATCGAGACTTCATTTAGCTCTGATAGGGTGGTGGTCAAATGAAGATGCAGCAGAATCAGATTCTTGCAGTGTAATCTTGTACTAATATAAAATGATGGAATAAATGTATATTAACAATTAACATAAGGCTGACCAGCCAAACACAAAATATCTTGGGTTGACATAATCAGAAATACAGATCAAAGTAATTTAGCAATCACTACCGTCTTTTTTTTATTGACCTTTTCTGTACTGTCCACACTTTTTTAAAATTAGGAAAATCGGTTACATACAGAGGACGACTCATTACCCTAGTAGCCTTCAGAACGGCGCCGTGTTCACATATCAGTGAGCCAGGTTTATATTCCAGCTCCAGATGCAGTTTATACCGCAGTGCTGTTGAATTCTTGATTCTTGTTGCTCAGACACTTTTGAAAATGTTGTACAACACCAGCTCTGACACTCGTGCAGCTGCGAGATACATCACATATTTAAATTATTACACTTGTTCTATGACCTTTTCGAGATTAACAGTCAGTCCAAAGGGATTTGTATGATTGATAAGTGTTAAAAATATCATGATATCAGAAATATCATTTCTTTATAATTGTGCATGGATATATTTATTTAACATTTATGGGAAATGCCTCTGCTGTCAGAGATTTGTAACAGTCAGAGGCAATTATTATTATTATTATTTTAGATGTTCACAATAAAATCTATCTAGGGATTAATCTAATTTCAGTTCTATAATTGAATGAGAGATAATATGTTCTCTGTGTTGTTATTAATTGATGATCCCCAATGATAGAAATACTCTGTGATTAAAGAAAATTACTATGTTGCGCTTTCATTTTCGGTGAGTGCCCTGTGGACTTGTGCTCAAAATGGGGCTGCATAAACAGAACCAATCTTGAAGTGAGCTTGAGTTAAAAATAGTTTTTGTTCTGTCTATTAACATGTCTTATTTTGTATGTTTTACCATTTCCACGACCATTTAAGCTTTACATCAGTGTATGCTGTCTTTCAGTTGTCCTTGGCCAATAAATTAGATGCCAATAGCCACCAATGACAAAAAAAAAGGAGTTCTGATTTGTCAGAATAATGGGTACAATTCCTGGAATAACCACATGTGAAGCAGGTACACTGAGTTTTTGTTTTTTTAACAAGTCATAGGTTTAACACCAAACATTTTTGTTTAACAGGCAAACATTGTGACCTTGTAAAGTGTACCTCAAACAAATTACATTTAATTATTTAAAATGAATGAATGGCATTTTTTTTCCAAATGAAGGCTAAAATCAATTAATGTGATTAAAAAAACTATGGATATAATCATGAACCATTTTCTAAATAATTTTGAAACACAGTACCGGCACAGTCCAAAAAATATAAATCAGCCTGCAGTTTACAAAGGGGGGTTCACAGACCTTCGAAAGCTGTTGAACTAAGAAAAACATATCACAACAACAGTAATTATTCGTCAGAGTCGTCGTGTAAAACTGAAACATTAGGTAAGGATTAAAAATCTCATTCAGGAAAGAAATCCAACTTGCAGTGTAGCAATAGTTGCTGGTTGTTCCAAATCAGTTGTATCTAAAATCTGGTGCAATTATAATAGGAACACCGAAATGGGTAAGTTATAAAAAAAAAAAAAAAATAGAATTAGACCAACAGGCAGTGGTGGCCTAGTGGTATAAGGTGCTGGATTGCTGATCCTAAGGTTTGGGGTTCGAGTCCCCCCAGTGCAGCTAACTGGGTTATCAAAGGCGGGCCATGTCTCTCACTGTCTATGGTGTGAGGTTCATGTAAAGGAACCATTGCTGACTTTCGTAAAGAGTAGCTGCATAGTCGTCAGTGTGTTTCTGCCCTGCGATGGCCTGGCGAGCTCTCCAGGGTGTACTGTGCCCTCACCTGGAGTCAGCTGGGATGGGCGCCAGCCTCCCCGTAACCCTAATTAGGATTAAATGGTTACAGAAAATGAATCGATGAACAAGTAGACCAAGCAAGATATCAGAGCAGCAAGAAGGGGAAATTCAGAGCAATACACAAAACCAATCTACAACAGGACAGTTCTAAAATACGTTCTGTACAGAAATGTCAGTCTTTGTGTCAGAAACAGGTAAATGGGGCAGTGGTGGTTTAGTGGTTAAAGCGATGGGTTAGTGATCCGAAGGTCATGAGTTAAATCCCCACTATCGTCGGCACTGTTGGGATGTTGAGCAATGCCAGTAACCCTTCATTGCTCAGTTGTATATATAAATAAAAGATAATTGTGAGTTGCTCTTGGTAAGAGTGTCTGAAAAGATACTGTAGATGTAAAAGAGTTAAAAGTGATTTACATATAGGAAACTCCTATTAACACCAACATCGTGTAGAAGGTTACAGCGAGTGAATGAGAAGCAATCATGGAGTACGCATGATTGGATGATGTGATGTTCAGTGATATCTCTACTGGTAAAGGAGACTTTTTTTTTTTTTGGTGATGTTCTAAAGAAACTAATAGACGGTATAAACAAGACACACTTTCCTTCTCATCAAGCATCAGATTTGCCCGCTCGTGTATGATGACTGGTGGCATTTCAGGTAAAGGGCCAGAGGAGATTATTATCTGTTAAGAATACATACAGGAGTACAGGGATCCCTCGCTACTTCGTGCTTACATTCATTCAGCTTCAGTGTATCTCAGTTTTTTTTTAAATATTAATCGAATTAAAAATAAGGAAATTAAGGAAGAATAGGGGGAAAAGTTAAGGAAAATGCTACAAAAACAACGCCAATTATGCAAAAAAATCCTAAACAAACAAAAAAAACAACCCAAAATCTCCCGTCAAAACTACTTACATTTATGTGTGTCGTCGTCTTCTCATGCAATACCATCTGTATGTGTATTTATTTTATTTACATCTTATGCTTTTTAATGTTTAATTGTTATTATAAGCATTTATAACATTGAATATGTATTTATTGATCTTATATACACATGTACGTATACATCAATTGGGAAGGGGGGGTGATGATCCTACTTCGTGGACTTCGATGGGCCCGTGGGGACCTCGATCCCAATTAACCGCGGAAAGTGAGGGATCCCTGTTTACTTATACTAGTCCTTCTCAAAAAATTAGCATATTGTGATGAATTTCATTATTTTCTGTAATGTACTGATAAAAATTAAACTTTCATATATTTTAGATTCATTGCACCCCAACTGAAATATTTCAGGTCTTTTATTGTTTTAATACTGATGATTTTGGCATACAGCTCATGAAAACCCAAAATTCCTATCTCAAAAAAATAGCATATTTCATCTGACCAAAAAAAAAAAAGTGTTTTTAATACAAAAAAAAGTCAACCTTCAAATAATTATGTTCAGTTATGCACTCAATACTTGGTCGGGAATCCTTTTGCAGAAATGACTGCTTCAATGCGGCGTGGCATGGAGCCAATCAGCCTGTGGCACTGCTGAGGTGTTACGGAGGCCCAGGATGCTTCGATAGCGGCCTTAAGCTCATCCACAGTGTTGGGTCTGGTGTCTCTCAACTTTCTCTTCACAATATCCCACAGATTCTCTATGGGGTTCAGGTCAGGAGAGTTGGCAGGCCAATTGAGCACAGTAATACCATGGTCAGTAAACCATTTAGCAGTGGTTTTGGCACTGTGAGCAGGTGCCAGGTCGTGCTGAAAAATGAAAATCTTCATCTCCATAAAGCTTTTCAGCAGATGGAAGCATGAAGTGCTCCAAAATCTCCTGATAGCTAGCTGCATTGACCCCGCCCTTGATAAAACACAGTGGACCAACACCAGCAGCTGACATGGCACCCCAGACCATCACTGACTGTGGGTACTTGACACTGGACTTCAGGCATTTTGGCATTTCCTTCTCCCCAGTCTTCCTCCAGACTCTGGCACCTTGATTTCCGAATGACATGCAAAATTTGCTTTCATCCGAAAAAAGTACTTTGGACCACTGAGCAACAGTCCAGTGCTGCTTCTCTGTAGCCCAGGTCAGGCGCTTCTGCCGCTGTTTCTGGTTCAAAAGTGGCTTGACCTGGGGACTGCGGCACCTGTAGCCCAGTCCACTGCTTCCACAGGTCCCCCAAGGTCTGGAATCGGCCCTTCTCCACAATCTTCCTCAGGGTCCGGTCACCTCTTCTGGTTGTGCAGCGTTTTCTGCCACACTTTTTCCTTCCCACAGACGTCCCACTGAGGTGGCTTGATACAGCACTCTGGGAACAGCCTATTCGCTCAGAGATTTCTTTCTGTGTCTTACCCTCTTGCTTCAGGGTGTCAATGATGGCCTTCTGGACAGCAGTCAGGTCGGCAGTCTTACCCATGATTGCGGTTTTGAGTAATGAACCAGGCTGGGAGTTTTTAAAAGCCTCAGGAATCTTTTGCAGGTGTTTAGAGTTAATAGTTGTGAGGTTCATGTAAAAGAAACATTGCTGACTTTCCACACAAGTAGCTGCAAAGCCGTCAGCGTGATTCTCCCACTTGCTAAAGGGTTGTGTCAGGAAGGGAATCCGACCTAAAAAATATGCCAAATCAAACTCGTGAATCATTAAAGTGACTTCCATGAAGATTGAGGCAAAGATGATTCGCTGTGGCGACCCCTGAAAGCGAACAGCTTGGCTATGGTAGAATCTCCAAGCCTCTTTAATACTTAATGTAGGTGCATAATGTTTAAGCAGTAACCCCTCTGTTTGGTTGTAGGGAGCGAAAGCGTGCTTCCTGAGAGACATTCCTTTCTCTGCCATCTATTTCCCTGTGTACGCACATGCCAAGACGCAGCTAGCTGATGAAGAGGGCAGACTCGGGGCATTTCAGCTTCTTTCTGCTGGAGCGATTGCAGGTGCAATAACAACTCATATCTTCATCATCGATACTAATGAACTGGTAAAACTAAAGGTAATGCTTACAAAGCTGAGATTACTCATCAGTAGAAGGAATCTATCCATCTGAAGTACAGTGCTTGTTCTGTTCCCAATTATAGTGCACAGCACTGTAAGAAATTCGGTTCGGGCCCCACCGGTGTTACAGCTCATTCAAAGCGGATTGTGGATAACTGAACATGTCTTGTTTAGGTGTCCCTGCTGCCTCGCTGGTGACTCCTGCTGATGTGATCAAAACACGTCTGCAGGTGGCAGCCCGTGCAGGTCAGACCACATACAGCGGCGTGATAGACTGCTTTAGGAAAATTCTCAGAGAAGAGGGCTTCAGAGCGTTTTGGAAGGGAGCAGGAGGTA
The DNA here is from genome assembly GCA_024760905.1 of Plotosus lineatus. Taxonomy (NCBI): domain Eukaryota; kingdom Metazoa; phylum Chordata; class Actinopteri; order Siluriformes; family Plotosidae; genus Plotosus; species Plotosus lineatus. Next base: position 52,907,918 of record CM045729.1, on the reverse strand, counting down.
CAGTACATAACACACACGGACACATGCATGTAGCACTGAAATGAGAGGTTTCATGACTGTGGAATGAGGCTCACCCTGGTTCCTGTAAATGTACTTTTCCAAGCCAGATGCCTGCGTACGTAGTCATGCAGTTTTTCTATTCTCCTCTCAGCGCGTGTGTGTAGATCCTCCCCTCAGTTTGGTGTTACACTGCTCACTTATGAGCTCCTACAGAGATGGTTCTACATCGACTTCGGTGGACAGTGAGTGTCGCGTTCATCTTTATTTAATAATACTTAATAGGTTTACATATATTAAAATGTTGTTTTCCTGAACAGCCGTCCTACAGGATCAGAACCAACACCGAAATCCCGCATCTCCGAACTTCCTCCCTTGAGTGAAGAGCATATTGGAGGTTATCGACTGGCTGCAGCTACCTTCGCAGGTGTAGAAAGTAAATTTGGTTTGCACCTGCCCAAGTTCAAATCAGACACTGTAAGAGTAAAGGCGGCTTCTGCAGAGCACCCAGTTGTGTCCTCATAGAGCAACAGCGAAATCAACCAGGTGCCTTCATGACATTCACTTTCTCTCTGTGGCCTTTTCATCCAAAACTCAAACCAAGCCATGTTCACCCAGCAACCCACGCCCTGCATGAATATTTATTATTCTTCCTATGTCTTCCTGTGTGACTTGTGCAAGTGTTAAGGCATGCAAAACAGCAAACGATACGGAAACACTAGGAACTGTTGCTGTAGTTAAAAATAAAGGGTTAAAGTCACTGTTCCTGGAAATTCTAACAGGGTGTATTCAATTCATATGGAAGACGAGAACAATGTTTGTGGAAAATAATGCATTGATGTATTTTATTGAAATAAAATGTGGTTTATTTTACTCTTGTACACTGCTTTGCTATTAACTGGATGTTTATTTTACAATTCATTCATTCATGTTCTGAACCACTTAATCCTAATTAGGGTTGCAGGGAGGCTGGTGCATTTCTCAGCCAAATCTGGGCAAGGGCAGAGAGTACACCCTGCCAGGCCATCGCAGGGTGAAAACATACCCACAGTTGCGCAGCCTACTTGGTTATGGCCTCCCACCATAGACAGTGAGAGACATGGCCGGCCTTTGTGTTCTACAATTAAAAAACTAAATAAAAGCAGCATGTTTATACACACTTCTGTCCGCTTGATACTTTAATTAACTGGTTTAATCGAGTGCACTGCAGTTACCAAGACAAGACAGGAATCAACACAAGAAACAGTCTGGGTTGAAAAAGAGGAATTTATAGAGGTACATTCAAAGAGATTGAAGAAAAGCTACAGTTGTACAGGCTATAAATGGGACTGTAAAACTGGAAGAGGAACCAGTTCTGAAAAGGGAAATGGCTTGAAAAGGCTCAGCACTTTGACAATCATGGAGCATCTTACTTCATAATAAAGACGGGATATTTAGGAAAGCACGAACTGTGATTACTTAATAACCAGAATTGACAAAGTCATACAGAATAGGCGCGGAACCAGCAGCCGACCGTGACGGACTCGATCTTGGCTCCCTCACAATACTGTATACATCAGGAGTGCGTTCATAAATTCAGCCTGAATTTTGGCAAGATGAAAACAAATAGCTTGATGTGTGAAAAACAAAATAACAGATACACAAAAATACCTGATTCTTTTGACGGAGATAATTATATCAGCCATTTTTCATCTAGATGACAAAAACGTGACTCCTAAAACTCAACTCACTCAAGGTAAAATCTTTGGTTTCTTGGGTGGAGTGTGATGATACCCAGCATATAAAACTGGCAGTTGAACAACTTTCTACACAATAAGCGTTTCAATTTGATGAACCTGTCTCACTAGGATTTCTTCATTTTCAGATTGCAGCTGTGAATTTATGAATGCACTCAGACTCCAGTCAGCAGTGGAAATGAGAACAGGAGGCTCTGAGCAGTACTTTAGAACCAAGTTAATATTATATAGTCTATTATTATTTAAACCCTTAAAATGTTATAAAGGGCTCAGGTGTAACCCCCGCAGGAAGGAAACTTCAAACTGTGTTTCGAATGGAATTCTACCTGACATCTGTAAGGCTCCTGGTACCGGAAGAGAAGAGGAAACTGCTGGTTGCTGAAATTCATTTTCATCATCTGACCACATTCTTTACTCAAAAAAAGGCAAATGTAATAAATCATACAAAGTTTGTGGATAAAGAAGTATTATCTGAAATCATTAACACTTTCATCATGCCATGTGTGGATGCACATGCTTTTGAATTTTTTTTTTTTTTTTTTTTTTTTTTGCGCAGCAAAAACCTGCAGCTTGATTGTGGAATGGCACAGGACATGATGTGGTGATTAGGATGGGATGCGCTGGGCCATGAGTTCTTCTGCATCTTCACGGTTCTCATTAATGTCTGTGAGTGTCCTGACAAAGCGCGTCCACTCATCAGTCCGGGGCACAGCGATCTGCTGTAAAAGGAACGACAACATTGTTATTTATCCAGAGAGAGAGGGAGGGAACCACAGCCTGGGTCGGCCAGGTGGAGTCCAGTCACTAAAACTGATTTCATAATGAGGTGAAGTTGAGCGCAAACAATTACACATCTCCATCTGTCTTCCTCTCATCCCTTCTTCAGTCGAGTTATTCTGCTTTCTCATAACCAAGCTTCTCTCCCAAATATGAATGTCTCAGACCCAGTTTTATGAACAGAATAAGACTAATAGATAAGATTAATCTCTGTGAAATTTTCAGACGCACATGTTTAACAAATTACATCTATAATATCAGTACAGGGATCCCTCACTTTCTGCAGTTAACAGGGACCGAGGACCCCCGTGACCACAAATTTCCACAAAGTAGGATCAACCCCCCCCTGACTGATGTGCATGTATGTGTATATCACAAATAAATATTCAACTATCTTCTTCTTTCGGCTGTTCCCCTTAGGGGTCGCCATAGTGAATCACCTGCCTCCAGCTCACCCTATCCTCTGCATCTTCTACTCTTACTCCAACTACCTTCATGTCCTTTACCACATCCATAAATCTCTTCTTTGGTCTTCCTCGAGGCCTTCTGCCTGGTAGTTCCAACCTCAGCATCCTACTACCAATATACTCACTATCCCTCCTCTGTACATGTCCAAACCATCTCAATCTAGCCTGACTTTGTCTCCAAAACATCTTACATGTGCTGTCGCTCTGATATGCTCATTCCTGATCCTATCCATCCTCATTACTCCCAAAGAGAACCTCAACATTTTCAGGTCTGCTATCTCCAGCTCTGCCTCCTGTCTTTTCCCCAGTGCCACTGTTTCTAAACCATACATCGCTGGCCTCAACACCGTCTTGTACACTTTTCCTTTCATTCTTGTCGATACCTTCCCATCACACCAGACACTTTTCTCCAACCATTCCAACCTGCCTGCACACGCTTCACCTCTTTTCCACACTCTCCATTGCTCTGGATTGTTGAACCTAGGTACTTAAAATCCTCCACCTCACCGTTCTTCTGGGGTCCTTGTCGTTCATACACATGTATTCGGTCTTACTGAGGTGACCCTTCATTCCTCTCCTTTTCAGGGTATACCTCCACCTCTCTAGATTTTCCTGCACTTGTTCTCTGCTCTCACTACAGATCACAATGTCATCTGCAAACATCATAGGTCATGGAGATTCTTGTCCAACCTCGTCTGTCAGCCTGTCCATCACCATGGCAAACAAGAAGGGGCTAAGAGCTCATCCTTGATGCAGTCCCACCTCCACCTTGAATTCGTCGGTCACACCGACAGCACACGTCACCACTGTCTTACATCTCTCATACATGTCCTGCACCAGTCTAACATACTTCTCTGCCACTCTGGACTTCCTCATGCAATACCAGTTTCTCTCTTGGCACCCTGTCATATGCTTTCTCCAGATCCACAAAGGCACAATGCAGCTCCTTCTGACCTCCTCTGTACTTCTCTATTAACATCCTCAAAGCAAACACTGCATATGTGGTGCTCTTTCTTGGCATGAAACCAAACTGTTGTTCACTAATGCTGACCTCTGCCCTTAGTCTAGCTTCCACTATTCTTTCCCATAACTTCATCGTATGGCTCATTAACTTTATCCCTCTGTAGTTGCCACAACTCTGCACGTCTCCTTTGTTCTTAAAAATGGGCACAAGCACACTTCTCCATTCTTCCGGCATCTGCTCACTCTCTAAGACCTTGCTGAATGTTCTTGTCAGAAAATCTACTGCTACCTCACCGAGACACTTCCATACCACCACAGGTATGTCATCAGGACCAACTGCCTTTCCATTCTTCATCCTCTTCAATGCCCTCCTCACTTCACCCTTACTAATTTTTGCTACTTCCTGGTCCTCAACAGTCACGTCTGCTCTTTTTTTTTTCTCTCTCATTCTCCTCATTCATCAGCTCTTCAAAGTACTCTTTCCATCTTCCCAGCACACTTCTGTCATCAGTCAATACATTTCCCACCCTGTCCATAATCACTCTAACTTGCTGCACATCTTTCCCATCTCTAGTTCTCTGCTGTGCCAACCTGTATAAATCATTTTCTCCCTCCTTACTGTCCAACCTATCGTACAAGTCATCATACGCCCTCTGTTTGGCCTTTGACACCGCTACTTTCACCTTACGCTGTGTCTCCCTGTACTCCTGTTTACTTTCTTTTGTCCGCTCAATGTCCCACTTCTTCTTAGCTAGCCTCTTCCTTTGTACACACTCCTGCACTTCCTGATTCCACCATCAAGTCTCCTTATCTACTGTCCTTCCAGAGGACATACCAAGTACTCTCTTACCTGTCTCCCTGATCACATTAGCTTTAGTTGTCCAGTCATCTGGAAGCACTTCTTGACCACCCAAAGCCTGTTTCAACTCCTCTTTGAAGACAACACGACACTTCCTTTTTCAGCTTCCACCACTTTGTCTTCTGCTCTGCCTTACCATCAGCGTCATCCTGCACACCACCATCCTATGCTGTTTGACAACACTCTCACCCACTACTACTTTGCAGTCACTGACTTCCATCAAATTACATCCGCTTTTGTCACCCTGTCTCTTCTGGAAGAAAGTATTCACCACAGCCATTTCCATCCCTTTTGCAACATCTGTCCTTCTGTGTTCCTGTCCTGGATACCAAACCTGCCCATCACTTCCTCGTCCCCTCTGTTGCCTGCACCGACATGTCCATTGAGGTCTCCACCAATGACCATATAAATGCTTATGCATTATTTTTGAATGTTTATTATAAAATGTAAATAAAATATAAATACACACACATACAGATGCATGCCTCACATAAAAATGTAAGTAGTTTTGTGTGTGTGTGTGTGTGTGTGGGGGTGTTGTTTGGGTTTTGTTGGGAGGGTTTTTGTATAATTGTCATGGTTTTGCAGCATTTTTCTTAACTGCTCCCCTATTTTTCCTTGATTTTTTAATTTTTTTAATTTTTCAATTAATATTTTTGAAAAAGCCGCATTGCACTGAAGCCGTGGAAACTGAAGCACAAAGTAGTGAGGGATCACTGTACATAGTTGCATGTAATATATATATATATATATATCCCGTACATTGTGTGAATTGATCAGATTAGAGAAAACGGATGCACCATTTGCTCCAAGTATTGCTACTTTGGCCAGAATATTATAGTATACAACATATGGACACCTGACAATCTCACACACACATGTGGACCTTTCTCCCACTGTTGGCACACATAAGCGTTATGATTGTATGGAATGGTATTTGCTGCAGCATTACAATTTCCCTTCACATGAATTAATGTTTCCCACGTGCTCCTCCACACAAACCGAGCTCCATGACGACATGGTTTGCTAAGGTTGGAATAGAACAACTGGAGTGACCTGAGCAGAGCCCCGACCTCAACCCCACTCAACACCTTTGGAATGAATTAGAATTCTGGCAGCACCCCAGGCCTCCTCACTCTAGATCATTACCTGATGTTCTTAATGCATTTGCGGCTGAATTAGCACAAATCTCCACAGTTACACTCCAAACTCTGGTGTGAAAACAGGAAGGGCATGTTCAACAAGAACATATATTCGTGATCGTTCGACGTCTCCAAATTTTAGCTATACAGTATGCGTATTAGAGCCCTCCGTGGACCAAGATCACAAGCCCGCGCCCGCCCCGCAAATTAGAATTGTGGCCCGCAGCCCTCCCCACACATTTACCCTTGACGGTCAGCCCGCCCTGCCCTGCAAATGAAATTCTAACCTGGCCCGCAGCCTGCCCCAACACAAAATACCTAAGCCTGCCCCGCAGTGAGTTTCTAATTCTGAGCCCGTACCGCAGCCCGCACAATGCAACTACATATTAACATTCAACCTTTAATTCACTCAAACCATAAAAAGTTACATTAAAAATCAACAATTTTTCGCAACAGCCTAATAATGTATATTTACCTGATACAAAGTGTTCGCTGCATATTCTACTGTATTCTGTAGGATTCCGGTCTTTCCTATTTACCGCTGCGATCCACTTGACTTTTCTCTCCGGGTCAGATGGAAAACGATAAAATGACAGTGCAGGCTTACTCCTCTGTCTATTTGCACAGCCAACAACGCAACACGATATAACCATACTCACTGCTTATTTTGTATCACTCCGGGGAAGTTAGTAACCGACAAACAACATCCAGTTGGGTAATGTTGAACCACTATTACTTATTTTTAAATGTTTAGCAATGTTGAATGATCGAGCACCGTTCGAATCATGCCGTCCAATATGGCAGATAATCAAAAGTCACGTGATCCTGTGACGTCACGTGCAAAACCTCAATATGTGAGGCGCTCAAAACCGAAAGTAGTGTAGTTACTGGGGGTTTTACGGACTTCCGGTCTTTCAAATGAGCAAAGGTGCCGTTGAATTCGTTTAGAACTCAGCCTGCACTGATGTGCATCACCAGCAGAGTGTAGAGTTCGCTTTCTTTTCTGGACAGCCCGCATGAATCCGTGACATAGCCCGCATGAATCCGTGACATAGCCCGCATGAATCCGTGACATAGCCCGCATGAATCCGTGACATAGCCCGCAGCCTACCCTGCAAAACTTGGATCATTCTCAACCCGCCCCACCCCACATAAGTTTCAAATTGACCCGCCCCACCCCACAAACTAAAAAGTCTGACTTTAAATTTGTGCCTGCACAGGGCTCTAGTGTGTATATATTCAAGTATTCTGCAGAAAATATCCATTTGTCCTCAAGGCGGCGATACATTTAATTTTGGGAAATTTGTTTTTGTTCATTACTTGAATTGCTGCAGAATGGATTTCTTAATCTTTCCAATGTTGTTACTGTATTCATAGCTATATTCACAATGAGGCAAACACATGGAAAAATGAGCACAGGCAAAAATCTGGATGACTGACATGGAAGACTGAATGATGCACCTATTCAGTTCCAAAATTACAGGTTTTGTGGGGGGAATATGCTGTAGTAGGTACCTACAAAAGGTAGTCCACGAAAGAACCATTGAACTGATACCAGTGGGTACCCAAGGCTCACATGGGAAGTGAAGGATAGCAAGTCTGCTCTGATTCCACAGATGAAGTACCGTAGCACGAACTGTGGAAACTGTTAAATGTTATCTATGATAGAAAGGAATCAGGACGCTGTGCATCACTGCTTGCTGTGTATAGCGCTGCCTAATGGCACAGCAATCAGGTGGTGTTTGTTATGGATGATCAGTGTAAGGCTTAAATATTCAACTTTTGAGGAGTTTTAGTGTGATGAGTTCACAGTACTGTACTTCAACAGTACTCGACTGAGCCGAAAGACTCAAGTGAGGCAACGTCATGCACATTAGCTAAACTGATACAGACAAAAACTGTGCTGCTGTAATGTTTAATCGAGAAATGTGCTCAGCGATGGAAAGCAGAAATCTCACTGAAAAACTTTAACCCTGGTTCTAAAGAGCGCGGTTGGGAATCAAAAGACATTTCTTTTCCACTTGGCAGCAAAATGCAATAATTCTGCAGCTTCTTTCACTCCTAGTGAATTCGTGTGGATTTAACTTTTCTCAAATTGTGGTCCCAAGTCCCACAACACAGTATTAAAAAACAAAGTCAATAAAATGCTCAACTTGTTGCTATTACAGAGTGAAGTAACATTTCGATTGAAAGAATGGAGTTCAGGATGTAGTCTGAATCTGTTTTGTGCTATATGATGCCTCATGAGCTCTGGAAAAAAACAGCATGTAATAATCAAGAGTGCTTTGTCACTGTGCAGAAACTGGATTGGGTATAAATCTTCCCTTTGCCTCAATACTACTTGCAACAGCTAACACCCCAAGAAGCACCAAAGTATATAAATAACCCCCCAACACTTTGTAGTAAAACTTGCACAAATTCTCACCTCTCCAACATCATAAACGAGAACCTGTCCATCGGAGTCTCCCACAGCGATTTCCCGGCCCGTCTGTGCCCACCTCAGCCTATTCAGGGCAGGAGTCCCGTCCACTGTAACACTGGCAGTGGGAACCTACATAACAGCACAATGAAAGATGAGCACGACTAAAATATGTACAAAGTTAATAGCCAAATCTGGCTCAGCATGTGTGCATGTGTTTTCCAGAGACCTCAGTATCATTGTTGAGGTTCCACAAGTCTAAATGGCCAACTCCATCCACACAAGCGAAGAGGGCAGGGTGAACAGGTGACCACATCACATCGTACACATAGTCCGAGCTATCCTCAAACGAGTAGAGTGGCTTATTATTCTACAGGGCACAAATCAGCAGAGAAGCAGAGTCACCGAGTTGCACAAACACTAATCACATTGTGAATGGAACCAAAATCACTTTTCCACTGCTGCTTTTACTCCGTGTTTCCAGGCATTCACAGAGACTAAACTTAGGCTGCTTTCACACATTTTACTGGAACAATCAGAAGCCTGTGATAAACATGTTTTGTTTATAGTGTGTGTGTGTGTGTGTGGGGGGGGGGTCTTGACACTGTGATGCACATTACAGCAATAACAACAGTTATAACAATAGACTGTCAGTCTGAGATAATGTTGATAACTAGTCTAGTTCCCTCACTACATTACATAAAAAGTACTTTATCCCTTGTGTGTGTGTGTGTGTGTGTGTGTTTTTGGGGGGGCTGGTAATTAATTCAGTAGAATACTTTAGTGTAAAAACCACAAAACTTATTTTAAACCTTTTTGCTCTTACAAAGTTATATTTAAGTTTATTAGTTACCTTAGTGCTCCACAGTTTGACAGTCCAATCAAAGGAAGAGGTGAGGAAGAGATGAGAGAAGTCTGCAGAACCAGCTGCAGTGTGGCAATGGATTCCTGTAATTGGACCATGGTGACCCTCAAACATCTCACTGATACCTGCCTTACTGCTCCCACACATACGAGACAGGGAAGAGCACTCGGTGATTACAAATCCCCCATCATCTGGATCAGGTTTGATAATATAAAATGATTATGGCCTACTGGATGTTTAAGTATCCCTAAAACGAACAGAATAATGGAAAACGCACGCCGGCCTGTTGTACTTCTGGCAATCATTCATGACTAGTCATGATTCCTTGAGCCAAGAATGATTAGTTGGCAGTTACACTGTGATAAAATTCCACAATCATATGTTCCTGATGCACAACGAGGAATGGGAATTAGGTGTGTTTCCAGCAGTGAGGATGAGGCAAATAAACATCCAAACAGAAGGTTTCAATGTGAGGAGTAAACACGGAAAAAAGCCTGGCTGTCTAGACTTAGCAGTGGGCAGGGTTCTTTGTGTCAGTTCATATAAATCTGCACTATTTGACAGAGAGAGATGCCAATAGAAGATACTCAAGCATGAATCTAGTGGTCTGTTTGAGAGAGAGAGAGAGAGAGAGAGAGAGAGAGAGAGAGAGAGACTTCACTGTGCATGCAGCAGTGTGTTCATCTCTGGAGATTGTTATGGGGAGGAAAAATACAGTTCCTAATTTCATGTTTGAAAATATTCCTGAGGCGTTCCTATCCGACAGCAGAACTGTTGTTTTCACGATCTACATGGTTTGCACAGACTGTTTTTAAAAAAAAAAAAATCTAGGACTTTAAGGAAATTTCCAGGATGTTGTACAAATTTAAGGACATTTGAAGACGTATTACAGAAAATTTACGTTTTAAATAATACTAAGTCATACTTTAATTTCAGTTATTTAATTCTGTTACAGGTATACCTTGGCTTACGGCGTTAATTGGTTCCAGAAGAGATTATGAAAGTCGAAAACAACTTAAATCAATTAGCTTGTCTCTAGGCTAACCTAAACTACGTCAAACTTGTTTGTATAATACAATCGGCTCCCAACTTATGAAGACCCCTGTGTACGAAAACCCTGGGTTACAAAAACCATTTTCTTGAGTTTCCGTCCCCGAGATACAAAACAACCTCCTCTTACGAAAATAAATTCAAAATTCAAACGCGCCAATCGATGCGCGAGTTGCTCTCTTATTGGCGGTCTCTCAACATCCCGCCCCGCTGGCCTCCCAGATAGAGACAGAAGGAAGCGTCATTCTTTAGTTTAGTTTTTTAAGTTGTTTTAATTCAGTAATGTTTAATAAATGTGGGCGCATTTGAGCTCATCTGGAATTCCGATCCCTCAAGGAATCAAATTAAAGTTGAGTTTGTCAAGCAGGGAATGCGCTTTGAATTCACGTCTTGTGGGCGTGGCCCGCAGCGTGCACGAGAGAGAGAGAAAGAGAGAGAGAGAAAGAATAACGCTTTAATTTTTTAAGTTGTTTAATTCAGTAAATGTTTAATAAATGTGGGTGCATTTGAGCTCATCTGGAATTCCGATCCCTTAAGGAATCAAGTTAAAGTTGAGTTTGTCAAGCAGGGAATGCGCTTTGAATTCCACATCTTTTGGGCGTGGCCTGCAGCACACACGCGAGAGGTGTGTGTGTGTGTTAATAAAAAAATGTTTAATAATAGTTTGTGTTACTAAAATGTTTAAATTGTTTAATAAATATTTTTCTTTTAACACACATTTCATACAAAATTGGTGTACTTTTATAATTTTTAAAGAGTTTTTGGGGTTTATCCAGTCCAAAGACTGGAGCCTTGGAAGGAATTAGGCGTTTAACATGTAAGATGCGACCCCTACTGAAGAAATCCCCACATTACGAAAAGGGCTCTGGAACGGATTAATTTCGTAGGTTGGGGGCCGACTGTGTATATGTGTGTGTATATATATATATATATATATATATATATATATATATATATATATATATATATATATACACACACACACACACACACACACATACATACATACACACACACAAAATATTTAATATACTAAATATACAGATAGCCTTACGTTCCTACCCCACCCACGGATCCCGGAAATCCGTGAATTATTGATGCGATTTTAAGACCCCATGTATGATATTACATGTGCTAAAATATGCTTCTTAAAACACATTCTATAGACAGTCTTACTCATTAATATAGTAATAATGTAGTAACGTAGTACTGATTAAGTAAAAACTTGAATTTAATTAGTAAAAACTAATTTTGTACTGTGATAATATTTATGAATAAATAAAGCACTTAGGCCCCTTAGCAGAAGCTATAGAAGATTCAGGGCATTTGAGTGGCATCATAGGGCTTAAATAATAATTAAAAACACACTAAAAAATCGAATTTCAATTCAAGCAATCACGTTGATAGCATGTGCACGAAGGGGGGGGGGGGGGGGTTCCTGCAACAGGAGAAACAAAAGCTCTCAGCCATTGGATAAATTTGAATCATGTGCCAGTAATGTGATGATGCATATGTATAATTTGCCGGGTCTGCCGCTAATTCAGTGCTTCTCAAATAGTGGGGCGCGCTTCCCTTGGGGTGAGTGGTGTGATGTTAGGGGAAGCATGCTTTTTTTGCCATACTGTACTAGAATTAAGCATTTAATGATTTAATGCTTTTTATTTTTAATGTGAACAAAGATACAATGTTATGCAGAAGTGTATTCATAATTTTATAGACAAATAATACTATTTATAGTCGTGTGTGTGGTGTGCTGGGGGGGGGGGGTTTCCCATCCTAGAGGGGGCACACAAAATAATTGAGAAGCACCACACTAATTTAAAAGCATTATGAAAAAAAGCCTTTGAGAGCAAAAGCCGTGAGTGTGCGGGGCTTACTGTAATGTAATACATGATTATTATGACGTAAACTTTTTATTCATTTTTCCATATATTTTTTGAAAAACGTTGTATAATTGAGAACGACTTAACTCGAAACGACTTAATACGAGATACAGTCGGCCCCAACCTACGAAATTAATCCGGTCCAGAGCCCTTTTCGTATAGCGGGTTTTTCGTAAGTAGGGGTCGCATCTTACACGTTAAACGCCTAATTCGTTCCCAGGCTCCAGTCTTTGGACCCCATAAGCCCTTTAAAAATGCTAAAAGTACACCAATTTTGAAAGAAATGTGTTAAAAGTAAAATTATTTATTAAAACATTTAAACATATTTATTAATTAAGCCATTATTAAACATTTTTTAACAACACACACACACCTCTCTCTCACTCTCCATCTCTCTCGTGCGCGCGCTGCGGGCTACGCCCACAAGACGTGGAATTCAAAGCGCATTCCCTGCTTGACAAACTCAACTTTAACTTGATTCCTTGAGGGATCGGAATTCCAGATGAGCTCAAATGCACCCACATTTATTAAACATTTACTGAATTAAACAACTTAAAAAACTAAAAGCTAAAGCGTTATTCCTGCTCTGTCTCTCGTGCGCGCGCTGCGGGCTGCGCCCACAAGATGTCAATTCAAAGCGCAGTCCCTGCTTGACCATTTACTGAATTAAAACAACTTAAAAACTAAAGCGTTATTCCTTCTCTCTCTGGCCGCACGCTGCAGGCCACACCCACAAGACGTGGAATTCAAAGCGCATTCCCTGCTTGACAAACTCAACTTTAATTTGATTCCTTGAGAGATCGGAATTCCAGATGAGCTCAAATGCTCCCACATTTATTAAACATTTACTGAATTAAACAACTTAAAAAACTAAAGTAAAAACTAAAGTGTGAAGCTTCCTTCTGTCTCTATCTGGGAGGCCAGCAGGGCGGGATGTTGAGAGACAGCCAATGAGAGAGCAACTCGCGTGTCGTGTGAAATTTTGATTGGCACGTTTGAATTTATTTTCATAAGAGGGGGTTGTTTCGTATCTCGGGGACAGAAACTCAGGAAAATGTTTTTCGTAACCCGGGGATTTCGTACACAGGGGTCTTCGTAAGTTGGAGGCCGGCTGTATACCTGTATATCTAATTCAAGATACAAATAGTATTGTTTTATCATCTAGTTTTCTTTTAATTCTTGAAGTTTTTTTTTTTCCAAGTTCATCATCCAAAAGAGCCTGATGAACTGTTTTTTCCTTTGCTGTTCCTTTCAAAGCATTTGCTTCAGTGACAACTTTCATTTTCCCCGTTTCCTCTGCTTTACTGTACAGACTGTCAGCAGTTTTATTCAGGTGAAGTTCCTGTGTGATTTGAGATGAGATTTCATAAATTATTTGTCATAATAATAATATTTCCCAAAAGATGGCGCAACAACACACCACGTCAGCGAATTGTGTGTGTTTACATACAAATCTTTGCAGACGCATTCGACTCGAGTGTTTTTTTTTGGGGGGTTTTTTGTGCTATTAAATAAAAAATCTTCAGTAAATATTAATTCAAGGACAAATGTTAATTTCAAGGAGTATGGCTCTGAAAATCAAGGTGTTTAAGGGCTTTTTCTGATTTCCAGGACTTTTCAGGTACATTTGAAATTCCAGGACTTTAAGGCCCTGTGCAAACCATGATATAACCATTTTTGTTTCTTCAGTCCCCAACCTTGATTTAAAAAAATAAAAATAAATAAATAAAAAAGCTTTTACACTTAATTCTTCAGATAACAAAACAAGGTCTCAGTATTTCGTGAGAATTAGCCTTCAGCCTCCACCTTTGTGGTCAAACATTTATGAATAACCTTAGTATTCGAACGACTTCTTAGGTCAAACAAATCAGAGTTCGATAAAATATAAATATATATATATATATATATATATATATATATATATATACACACATGAAGAAAATATGCCTTGGTGTTTGAACAAATACTCGGAGTTTGAAAGGAGCAGTCGAGTGTGTTGAATGCTGCTCAGTGTTCAGTACGTTGAACAGCCATTGAGCGAGTGCCTCGTACTGCGTATTCTGTTGATTCATTACATTACGGCTACTTTAACCGTTAACACCGAGTCCGAAGAAAAGAAGCAGTAATTCTACTGGAAAGTAAAAGACAAAACTTGTGAGAATCAAGCGATCAAGAGACAGAAGGGAAAAACCACCACGCCCCCTCAAAGCAATAACCAGCCTTCATCTCTCCCTCCCCGTCCATCCACATATGCTGACACATCGCAACCAGAAAGGTATGTACTGTAAACAAATACAGTACATTATTAGGTTAATCCAGGTTACGAAAAACATTTTCCTAAATTTTCGTTCTCTTTTTACGAAAACAACCTCTTTTTATGAAAAGCACCAAACGCACCATTCAAAAATTCAAACACGCCATTCAAAGAATGCGCGAGTTGCTCTCTCATTGGTTGTCTCCCAACATCCCACCCCACTGGCCTCCCATTGGCCAGGAGACAGCTAAACTGTACCCATACTTTCTGTTTGTCACACGCGTGAGAGAGGAGAGTTGAACAGGAATGTTGGCTCGAGAGTTTACTTTGAGATTGACCACTGCAGTGTTATATTTCGTTATCCATCATGGACCCGGAAAATATAGAAAAGCGGAAATACAGTGACGGAGACGATTATTTCGGAATGATATTGAATCAGAAGGAGCATGAAAACAGTGCTCCGTGGGACAAGACCTCCGATCTCGCAAGGAAGCAAGTTAATATTGAATCAGGACCTCTGATCTTTCAAACAGGTACTGTAATTCCGCTTTAAATACAACATCCTGTCCAATTCAACATTTAAATACAATTTCTGTGTCAGCTCCGCTTTGTGCATTAATGTATGTATTGTGTATATTAATATGTTTCATAAACACACTCATTTTCAAATTGTATACAAATGTATTGACTGAAGTAGACATTCATCTCAACGCATTAATCAACTTTTACTATTTATGGGAAATACTGTTTCACTCTTCAAACAAAATCGGTAATCGACTATATCTTTGGAATGACTTGTGTTCGACCACCGAGGTTCCACTGCATTAGGGCTATGAGCTGACGACACAAAAAACTTCAGTACACAAATAAAGCTTTCACACAGCTGTGTGTGTGTGTACTCATTACTCTGAGAGGTAAATAGCCAGTGTAAGAGGTGCTTCTGTCTTATTAGCTGGGTTGAGATGGGAATATCATAATCATAGCGTCATAAATGAAGTGGAAACACTGTTGCTCTCTTAATCACTGCCGAGCACAAACACACAGATGAACATCTCACTCAGTGACGAAACTGCTCTCATTGGCTCCAAATATAGTTCCATCTACGCATAAGAAACCATAACCGCTCGCCATACGGACAATTTCACCTAAAAAGAAATCCTGTCAACAGAACCACTGCTGCTTTTCCTCATCTTTTTTCACAACTTGTCAATTCCTCCATGAATGATGATGCCAGGTTTTCCACAAACATTTCACACTTCGCCAATAACCCATGAGAAATACAAGTGGGATTAGTTGTTTCCACTCTGCTTGCTTGTGTGTGTTAATTTCCATTGTTTCCATATTCCATCAGGAAAAGACATTTTTGCTGGCCATGACTTTGGAAGTGTGTGATTTACCTGCCATGCCGACAGGACATATAGACCGATCCATCCTCGCTGCCCACCACAAAGTTATTGACGTCACCCAGGGGGAAAGACATGGAAGTGACTGCTACAGACTTGGATTGCTTAAACACCAGCTCCATACTGTCCTGTAAGAGAGCCACAGAGTGTAATATTAGTACAAAAATCCAAAGCACAGTAAATACTTCAAGTCTTGGCAGGCACTTTCTTTATGGATGATGTCAGTACAACTAGCCCTTCATAAATGCTTTCACTCCAGACCTTAGGGTTTGGCAAATATTACGGAATGATGCAGGTAATTTTATTCACACGGCAAATATATAAAACACGGGAACAGCCATTTAGCCGAAAAAAGTGCTGAGTATTTAAAGATTTGAACAAACTGCCTGCCAAGTCCAGATGCATTTCCAAACCACTTCCCCTGAGTGCATCCAGTAGACCCTAACTCTACACCAAGGCTATTTCCTGAGCCATTACTGCACTTCTCTGACGCACAGCTATATGAATGATTTACACGGCCATATTCAGTAATAAGAGCGAGTAGCATGGCTACTCGAACTGGATGTGTATGCATTTTGTTTAGCTATGACTAATGGAGTGAAATATTAGAGGAATTCAGGTACCTGAGGCTGAGACAACATGTCCAGACTCCATGAACACATTTTACCATCAGTAGAGATGCTGATCAGGTTGTGAGCATTTTGAGTGCCGACGACATTCACACAGTAAACAGGGTGCTACAAAAGGGAGACAGGAAAAAGGGATGTAGGGTTAAGGTTTCAACAGCCTTTGAATTAAAGCAAAATAAAAATTGAGTGACGTATTACAGTAACGAACATTTGAATATCTCACACGCACACATATACACACACACACAGTGTGATGTTAAATTACATTATTTCAGATGCTTGTGTAAAGTACAGAATTTCTTTTGGAACTAATGCATTATGGTTGAATTAGGAAATATATATTTTTTTACACATACATACACACACACACACACACACACACACACACAGGGATCCCTCACTTTCCACGCTTAATTGGGACTAAGACACCCCCCCCCCCCCCCCCCATGCATTTCACGAAGTAGGATCAACCTCCCTGACTGATGTATACTTGTATATAATATCAGGAAATACATATTCAATGTTATAAATACTTATAACAATCAAACATTAAAAAATAATGCATATGATGTAAATAAAATATAAATACAGATGGGATTGCATGAGAAGATGACACATATACAGGCGTGTGCATGCATTCAGATGCGCACCTCACAAAAATGTAAGTACTGCAGTTTTGATGGGAGGTTTTTGTTTATTTAGGTTTTTTTTGTTTGTTTTGTTGCATAATTGGCCTTGTTTTGTGGAATTTTCCTTAACTTTTCCCCTCTTCTTCTTCTCTTTCGGCTTTTTCCCTTTCTCGGGAGTCGCCACAGCGAATCATCTGATTCGCACATTTGATTTGGCATAGGTTTTTACGTCGAATGCCCTTCCTGTCACAACCCTTTAACAAGGGACAGAAACACGCTGACGGCTTTGCAGCCTTCTCTTTACAAAAGTCAGCAATGGTTCTTTTACATGCCTCTCACCATAGACAGTGAGAGACATGGCCCGCCTTTGATAACCCAGTTAGCTGCACTGGGGGGGACAGTGACAACTCATGGAGAGTGGGACTCCCCTTTTCCCCCATTCTTCCTTAATTTCCTTATTTTTTCATTTGACAAATATTGGAAAAGAAAAAAAAAAACAAAAAAAAAACGCAATGCACTAAAGTCGCATGAATTGAATTGAAACGTCAAGTAGCGAGAGATCCTGATCAATTCATCAGGTTTCAATTCATGCGGCTTCAGTGCATCGTATTTTTTTTTTTTTTAAATAGTCATCGAATTAAAAAAAAAATAAGGAAATGAAGGAAGAATAGGGGAAAACTTAAGGAAAATGCCACAAAACAAGGCCAATTATGCAAAAGGAAAAAACCCCTAAATAAACAAAAAAACCTCCCATCAAAACTACTTACATTTTTGTGAGGTGCGCATCTGAATGCGTGCGCACGCCTGTATGTGTGTCGTCGTCTTCTTGTGCAATACCATCTGTATGTGTGTGTGTATTTATATTTTATTTACATCATATGCATTATTTTTGAATGTTTGATTGTTATTGTAAGCATTTATAACATGGAATATGTATTTGTTGATATTATATACACATACGTATACATCAGTCAGGGAGGTTGATCCTACTTCGCAGAATTCAGTGGTCACAGGGGGATCTCGGTCCCAGTTAACTGCAGAAAGTGAGAAATCCCTGTACAAATTAAAAACAAACTAAAATTATTATGAATTCATAAATATGGTCAAATTGTGTGTTATTCTGTTGTAATCAAACTCCCTCGCTTGTCATAAATGATTACTTGCAATATATGGCTTAAATTATATTCTATTCATGACTGATTCATGTTTCAGATACTGTTGTAATCAACATGAATACACACTCCTACTTCATTACCGTGTGAGCAGCGGCTGAAAGTGGGGTCCTCTGCACCGGAGTTCGTTTGTTGCTTCTGTTGTCCCATAGCACGATCTGTCCTGAATAGGTACCACCTACCACCAGGTTGGGATGGAATTTAACAAATGCAGCAGACATCACTGCAGACTAGAGGGAAAGGAAAAGAGAAAAAAATGTATCGAACTAAACCACAGCTCTATTTCAGTGCATTAGAATGTTACTGGAACATCATCCTCTTTCAGTTCAAATTTCACTACTGATATATTTAAACTTGTACTAAGAGGGTAATGCTGTATATCAAGTTTCCCAAACTAAGACCATTTATTTCATTCATCATCATAAACAATATGCTTTTAGATTACAGCTTGAGTGATGTTAAAAGCACAGGATAGGGCAAGCCTTTTAAAGAAAAATAAACAGGTCTGCTGCGACCTGTCCTGTTACTCTTTCCAACACCAAATTTCATTACTATGTTATAATATCGAAATTAATTAAAATATCTAACTACAACAGAGCATTCTAACATCTTTTATTCCACAATGATTCGTTTCATTTATTTAAGGTATAACGTTCGAGAACCCACCAAGAATAGGCTAGATCTGAATAAAAACATCCACCCCTTCCCATCAGTACTCCTTTCAAAACACATGAACGCACATCGCCTGATTACTGCTGGAGGATGAAGAGAGTGCAAGCCCATGTTGTGCGCAAAGAACCGTGTGGTGATGGTGGGGGGTTGGTAGCACTGTCATGTCCAACTACCTTATACTTCGTTCACATGTAAGAAAACACCTAATGTTATCGTAACGAATGTAGACAAGTAACATGGACACTGTTAGTACTTTCCGCTGTCAACTTGAGTAAACTGATCACCAAGCATGCTGAGTAATGTAAAAAGCACATGATAGGGTGTACCTTTTTTTTTTTTCTTTTTTAAATATGCAAAGGGGTGGCTTAAACAGACCTGTAACGAGGTCACATTATTGTTTCTAACACTGAATCTTTTACATTTTTATATAAATTAATTAATTCAATCATCTTCATATAACAGAACATTATATGTATATACGGGGAGACAGTGGTGGTCTAGTGGTATAAGGCACCGGATTGCTGATCCAAAGGTTGGGGGTTCGAGTCCCACTCTCCACAAGGTTGTCACTGTCCCCCCCAGTGCAGCTAACTGGGTTATCAAAAGGCCAGTCGTGTCTATCACTGTCTATGGTGTGAGGCATGTAAAAGAACCATTGCTGACTTTTGACAAGAGTAGGCTGAAAAGCCATCAGCGTGTTTCCACCCTGCAATGGCCTGGCGAGCTGTCCAGGGTGTACTCTGCCCTCGCCCTGAGTTGGCTGGGATGGGCACCAGCCTCCCCGCGACCCTAATTAGGATGAAGTGGTTACAGAAAATGAACTAACAGAACATTTTCAATACCACAAAGATTTAGTAACAATTTCAATATTTAATGAATATTAGGTTGTACTCCGACACGATGATACGGTAAGATGGAATTTTTACTGCTTCAGGGTAAACTTTTTTTTTTGAATAAATTTTCAAAACACTTGATTCACTTATTGCTCTCAGAATATAAAGAGAATTTCAAGCAATATAACAAAATAAATATGAATGCAGTTGTGAGTGCTTGTTTTTCCCTAAGCTGTAGCAGTGTAAGTTTTGGGTCTGAGTGAGCGACAAGAGAGAGAAAGAGACCATTAGAGTTCATGATTTTAACATTAATTGTTGTAAAGAACAGCATTTGGAACAGGCTGTGCTTATTTTCTTTCCTCGATCCAGATGCTACTTGGTTAGATGAAGACATATGCCGTGCAATCGATGTATTATACTGTATCTGTTAGTGAAACCTGATGATTAGTAGGATGGCTCATCAGTAGCACACATTTCTTGGGCAAGTTGACTAATATTATTAATAGTATTAAAAACCCAGACCAATGCATCACAAGTGTACAACCCACCCTGTTGCCATGAATTTGAGGGATCATTCGAACATTACAAGGACATTTGCATTTACATGTACAGTACCTCGAGGTGATGCGGATGAAAGATCAGTAATATAGTACATGAGTTAAGCAGCTTACAACAAAAACAGCTTGATACCAAAACCCAAACCCAAGTTCTTCTGAATACTTTCACACAAGGAGAAAGATAGTGAGGTGTCAACAGTAAAGAAAGAAATGTCTCCGTTCATAACACCTACGTCACGTACATCAGCCATATACACCCGCCTTCATCCGGTTTATACAGTGGTATGAAAAAGTATCTGAACCTTTTGTAATTTCTCACATTTCTGCATAAAATCACCATCAAATGTGATCTGATATTTGTCAAAAATTACCCAGATGAAAAAACAGTATCCGCTTTAACTAAAACCACCCAAACATTTATAGGTTTTCATATTTTAATGAGGATAGCATGCAAACAATGACAGAAGGGGGAGGAATAAATAACTGAACCCTCTGCCTAAGGAGACTTAAATTGTTTGGTAAAAATTGGTTTCAATTGCTCTTTAAGTCAGGTGTGTGCCCAATCACTGATGAGTGGCTTAAAGCTCCCCTGCCCACTATAAAACACACACCTGGTAAGAATTGTCTTGATGAGAAGCATTGTCTGATGTGCACCATGGCTCACTCAAAAGAGCTGTCTGAAGACCTACGATCAAGAATTGTTGATTTGTATAAAGCTGGGAAAGGATACAAAACCATCTCTAAAAGTCTGGATGTTCATCAATTGACAGTCAGAGAAGTTGTCTACAAATGGAGAGAGTTTGGCACTGTTGCTTCTCTCCCAAGGAGTGGCCATCCACCAAAGATGACGCCAAGAGTTCAGCGCAGAATACTCAGAGAGGTTAAAAAAAAAAGAAAAAAAAAACCTAGAGTGTCTGCTAAAGACTTACAGAAATCACTGGCACAGTCCAATATCTCTGTGCACACATCAACTATATGTAAAACAATGGCCAAGAATGGTGTTCATGGGAGGACTCCAAGGAAGAAGCCACTGCTGTCTAAAAAAAAAAAAAAAAAAAAAAAAAAAAAAAAAAAAAAATTGTTGCTCGTTTAATGGTCACAAAAAGGCACTTGGACACTCCATAGAGGTTTTGGCAAAATATTTTGTGGACTGATGAAACCAAAGTTGAATTGTTTGGGAGGAACACACAACGTCATGTGTGGAGGAAAAATGGAACAGCTCACCAACATCAACACCTCATCCCCACCGTGAAGCATGGTGGAGGGTGCATCACGGTTTGGGGCTGTTTTGCTGCCTCGGGGCCTGGACAACTTGCAATCATTAATGGAAAAATGAATTCAAAAGTTTATCACGATGTTTTGCAGGAAAACCTGAGGCCGTCTGTCAGACAGTTGAAGCTAAAAAGAGGATTGATGCTGCAACAAGACAATGATCCAAAACAAAGAAGAAAATCAACTTCAGAATGGTTTCAGAAGAACAAAATACACGTTCTGGAGTGGCCAAGTCAAAGTCCAGACTTGAACCCCATTGAGATGCTGTGGCATGACCTCGACAGCGATTCATGCCAGACATCCCAGGAATCTGACTGAACTACAGCAGTTTTGTAAAGAAGAATGGGCCAAGATTAGTCCTGATCGATGTGCCAGACTGATCTGCGGCTACAGGAAGCGTCTGGTTGAAGTTATTGCTGCCGGGGGGGGGGGGGGGGGCACAAAATATTAAATGTGATGGTTCAGTTACTTATTCCTCCCCCTTCTGTCATTGTTTGCATGCTATCCTCATGAAAATATGAAAACCTATAAATGTTTGGGTGGTTTTATTGAAAGCAGACACTGTTTTTTCATCTGGGTGATTCTGACAAAGATCAAATCACATTTGATGGTGATTTTATGCAGAAATGTGAGAAATTCCAAAATGTTCAGTTTTTCATACCACTGTAATTAGCCTTAGATTTGTTACAGTCTGTCATAAAAGTCTTAGCTTGAATATTAAAACATCTTGGAGTGCATTAATGGCAATCTATTATTCAAATTATACAGGCCATGGCAGAAAAACAGTTTTATTTTTTTATCTGTCTTATATTTTAAACTGTCACCTATGCAGTGCTAGTGAACTTGGGGCAGGTGGCATTGATTCATGTCGCGAATACATTACCATCTCGTTTCCTACAGCCTCATTTACTGTAGAAAGTTTTGAAGAATGGTTAATGGGGATTTGCAACACAGCGAGCTTCGAGTTCATTTCACAGAATGATGCTTTTCCGTGAAAAAAAAAAAAAAAAACCCCAAAAATCAATACTGCTATGGGTTGCAAATATCAGAGCCACAGGTACAGTGGTTAAAACAAAGCCACCTGGAAGACCTTGACGCACTTGAACTCAAAAAAAAATGTTCAAGTTGTGAGACAGTCTGCTGTGCAGCCTCCGACAAGTTCATCTCGTAAACATGCTTATGACTTGAGATTGTCTGATAAAATTTAGGAGGAGGTCATTTTTAAAGCCAAATGAATAAAAACCAGAAGCAGCACAGTGATGCAGTGCTTAGCACTTCTGCCTCACAGCAAGAAGGTCTTGGGCTCAATTCCTGGCTTGGACGTTTCCGTGTGGAGTTTGCATGTTCTCTGCATGCTTGTGTCCTCCCACAGTCCAAAAACATGCACAGTAGGCTAATTAGCTGTTCCACATCACCCCACCGTGTGAGAGAGTGAATGGTTTAGCAGTTTGACTCATCAATGGCCTGGCAAACTGTACAAGGTGTACTATGCCATCGCCTAGAGTTGGCCGAGTTGGGCGCCAGCCCTGTTACAGGCCTAATTAAGATTAAGTGACTTTTTAAAAAACGAATGAATACCGAAACCCTTTGTATAAACTGTGAACTGATTTTTTTGAAGACCGAATGCCAAGAAAGTTGGGAAACTATATAAATTGTGAATAAAAACTGAATGCAATGATGCGGAAGTGCCAAATTTCAATATTTTATTCTGAAAAGAACATACATGACAGGTTCAAAAGTTTAAACGGAGAAAATACATAATTTTAAGGGAAAAATGTTTATTTTAAATTTCATGGTGTCAACAAATCTCAAAAAATTTTGGACACGTAGAGGTAAGAGGCTGGAAAAGTCAATTGGACTTATCACAAACAGCTGGAAGACCAATTACCACTAATGAGGTCCATTGGCAACATGACTGAGTGTAAAGCAAGCTTCTCAGAGTGGCAGTGTCTCTCAGAGGCGAAGATAGGTAGAGGATCACCAATTCCCCCAATGTTGTGCAGAAAGATAATGGAGCAATATCAGAAAGGTGTTTCCCAGTGAAAAATTGCAGAGAGTTTGAAGTTATTATCATCTACAATGCATATCATGCAATGATTCAGAGAATCTGGAACAATGTCTGTGCGGAAGTGTCAAGGACAAATAACCATACTGGATGCCCGTGATCATTAGGCCCTTAAACGGCACTGCACCGCACCACAAACAGGAATGCTACTGTAAGGGAAATCACAGAATGGGCTCAGCAATACTTCCAGAAACCATTGTCAGTGAACACAATTCATCGTGCCATCTGCCATTGCCAGCTGAAACTCTACAGTACAAAGAAGAAGCCATTTCTAAACAGGAACCAGAAGTGCAGGCATTTTCCCTGGGCCAGGGGGTCATTTAAAATAGGGTGTAGCAAAGTGGAAAACTGTTCCATGGTCAGGTGAATCACGATTCGAAGTTCTTTATGAAAAACTGGGACGACATGTCATCCGGACTAAAGAGGACAAGGACAACCCAAGTTATCATCAGCGTTCAGTTCAGAAGCCTGCATCTGTGATGGTGCCTTTCCAGATTTGCAAGCGGTCTATGCTATACGCACTCATGCAACACGATTTCCGTCAATGCAGAAAGGTATACAGGGATCCCTCGCTACTTCAATTAATGTGACTTCAGTGCATCACGGGTTTCAAAAATAAATAACTATTCATCAAATTAAAAAATAAGGAAATTAAGGAAGAATAGGTGAAAAAGTTAAAGAAAATGCCACAAAAACAAGGCCAAAAACAGTACACATTTTTGCATGTGTGTGTGCGTGTCTGCGCAGCCACACCCCCCTCTGCCGGAGCCTAGTATTAAGTGGATTAGTCTTTTTCAAAAAAATTAGCATATTGTGATAAAGTTCATTATTTTCTGTAATGTACTGATAAAAATTAAACTTTTATATATTTTAGATTCATTGCACACCAACCGAAATATTTCAGATCTTTTATTGTTTTAATACTGATGATTTTGGCACACAGCTCATGAAAACCCAAAATTCCTATCTCAAAAAATTAGCATATCATGAAAAGGTAGTCTAAACGAGCTATTAACCTAATCATCTGAATCAAGGAATTAACTCTAAACACCTGCAAAAGATTCCTGAGGCTTTTAAAAACTCCCAGCCTGGTTCATTACTCAAAACTGCAATCATGGGTAAGACTGCCGACCTGACTGCTGTCCAGAAGGCCATCATTGACACCCTCAAGCAAGAGGGTAAGACACAGAAAGAAATCTCTGAGCGAATAGGCTGTTCCCAGAGTGCTGTATCAAGCCACCTCAGTGGGACGTCTGTGGGAAGGAAAAAGTGTGGCAGAAAACGCTGCACAACCAGAAGAGGTGACCGAACCCTGAGGAAGATTGTGGAGAAGGGCCGATTCCAGACCTTGGGGGACCTGTGGAAGCAGTGGACTGGGCTACAGGTGCCGCATTCCCCAGGTCAAGCCACTTTTGAACCAGAAACAGCGGCAGACGCGCCCGACCTGGGCTACAGGGAAGCAGCACTGGACTGTTGCTCAGTGGTCCAAAGTACTTTTTTTGGATGGAAGCAAATTTTGCATGTCATTCAGAAATCAAGGTGCCAGAATCTGGAGGAAGACTGGGGAGAAGGAAATGCCAAAATGCCTGAAGTTCAGTGTCAAGTACCCACAGTCAGTGATGGTACATATTGGTATCTCCGTATGTTTGCAAAACGAATTGTTTTGAGAGCGTCTGTATTTATATTTTATTTACATCTTCTGTTATTTTTTTCAATGTTTGTTATTATAAGCATTTATAGCATTGGACATGTATTTATTGATATTATATACACATGTACATATACATCAGTCGGGGGTGGGAGTAGGGGAGGGGTGGTGATCCTACACCGCGGATTTTAATGGTCACGTGGGGATCTCGGTCCCAATTAACCGTGGAAAGTGAGGGATCCCTTCAGGTTCTCGAACAACATATCCATCCAGACGTTGTCTCTTTCAGAGAAGACCTTGCATTTTTCAACATGATAATGCCAGACCACATGCAGTATTAATTACATCATGTCTGCATAGGGAAAGGATCCGGGTATTGAAACGGCCAGCCTGCAGTCCAGATCTTTCACCTATAGAGAACATTTAGCACATCATAAAGAGGAAGGTGCAACAAAGAAGGCCCAAGACAGTTGAACAGTTCGAGGCCTGTATTAGACAAGAATGGGACAGCATTCCTATTTCTAAACTTGTCTCCTCGGTCCCCAGACATTTGCAGACGTGGTGTTGTAAGAAGAAGAAGAGATGCCTCACAGTGGTGAAAATGGCCTTGTCCCAACTTTTGAGAGTTGTTGACACCATGAAATTTAAAAGAAACATATTTTTCCCTTAAAATAATGCATTTTCTCAGTTTAAACTTTTGACTCTGTCATCTATGTTCTATTCGGAATAAAATACTGAAATTTGGCACTTCCACATCATTGTATTCAGTTTTTAGTCACAGTTTGTATAGTGTACCAACTATTTTGGAATCAAGTTTGTAGATATTATTTTTCCTTATTTTAACCTTTAATTCAAGGGAGATATTTCTGCCACACCCTGTAGCTAGAAGTATTGTCACATGTAGGAAGTGATTCAAGACCATCTGACCAATTCTATTTACGAATTCAGCAGCACCATGATCTACAGTAAGCAAACACATATATTCATTAATTTCCTGTAAACTCAATCCTAGCTAGGGTCAAGGGGAGGCTGGCGCCCATCCCACCTGACTCTGGGCGAGGGCAGAGTACACCCTGGACAGCTCGCCAGGCCATCGCAGGGCAGAAATATGCCGACGGCTTTGCAGCCTACTTTTGTCGAAAATCAGCACTAGTTCTTTTACATGCCTCACACCATAGACAGTAATAGCATATAACTAAAAAAGTTATATTACTGAAATGCAGTGTTTTCAAAAATGATTTGCTGCCCAGCATCCATATCTAATATCTACATATTAAAACCATAACATGGTGATCTCTTCGTACTAAAGGTGAATTGGTAGACATCATTTTTCCCCCTGCTGTAATTCAATCATGCAGAACATATTCTAATACTGAATGCGGTCTATATCTCAGGATGAACTATGCATGGATGAGAAGAGTGTCATTTGCATTTGAGGCGGACACACATTCCTGAGTGAACGGATGAGTGGCTGGCTAAGTGCATGCATGAGTGAATATGAGATTAAGTTGTTCTTTACACTGGAATTGGTTCACCAGCACCACTGAGTTTTCAGTTACTGGCTGTTTCAGGCAGATCTAACCCCCTATCCAATATAATCCAGCACCATCTAAATCAGACGCGGACTTTAAATCCATTAGGGAATTTATCCAAACTGGAGGGGGCTATGTTCCTTTCCAGCTTTCAGAGAAGAGTGAAAAATCCATTTTCATAGTATTATTTGATCAGACACACACACACACACACACACACACACAGGAAAACAAGTTCACACTTATATATGTATGGAGTTTCCTGAGTGTGTGTAGTATGTGTGAGCCATGCATCCGCTCTGAAAACCAGCACATGTGGTTCTACTCAGCATATCCACGGAGCACTACCCCAGGGCGTGCGCGTGCGTGCACACACACACAATGGATGCAACAGCCAGTAAAAATCTCAGCTAGATTTCTCTCTCTCATCTAACTATGTTGTTAAACTTCAACTGCATCATTAATTCTCTCTCTTATCCCAGTTCCACGCAGCTTCCCAAAATCATTTTACTACTTTCTGTGACCTTCTACTAAGCAATTTTGAAGAAGAGTACCGTATTTGTACCCAAACTCTGAACTGTTACAGTATACAATCCAACTTTCGGCTTTGTGTTTCTTCACAGTATCTCTGATAATCACCACAACACTGGTGTTGCAAGAAGCATGTGAAATACAGAGAAACCTTAATTTAATACTTTCCCTGCAACCTATAAGCTATTTCACCGTTCAGACAGTTGTGCGTGCATGTTCTGTATCAAATAGCAATTTTTATGTTGATATGAATAAAGTCAGTGATTGACATCACAGGTTTATTAATTTGTTTTAACGAACTGCAATCAATATGCAACATGCTGTTTTTGTTAATACTGGATGGATGAGAGAGAGAATACCATCATGATGAAGTCACAGACCTGTGCAAAGAGATGAGAGAAGAGGAAGAGTGGATGCCAGGAAAACTGGCAGCAGACCATGTTGAGCAGAGAAATGGTTACCTGTTTGTGTGTGTAAAATAGGGAGGGGAGTTGAGAGGGTGTGCTTATGTATGCGTGCCTGTTAGATGTTATTTCAGTTGGGTTGTTTGCATGTGGATATTTGTAGGGTGCTGATTTGAGTGGGTGGTACTTCCTTTCTTACCTGGCAGTGAAAGACGTACTCTGGCGTAGTTTTCTTATACTTCATGTTCCAGACCAGTGCCACTCCATCAGGCTCATGTGGTGCCTCCTCGTTGTTGTTATAGGAGGCAACCAGCAGTTCAGGATACTACATACACAAGAAAAAAAACATTATAAAATTGTACCATACGTGTATACACACACACACACACACACACACACACACACACACACACATACCCTTAGGCATTTTTCCTTTTCCCTCCTGCTGCAGTATGTGTACGAGTGTGCATGTGTGGATGCCAGCCAGAACGCGTCACTGCTTCAACAAGATTTATTACAGGGAAACTTTTCCTCAGCAGCGGTGATGGTAAATAAAGGCTAACATAAACGAGTAGCAGACTCCAGACTACTAAATGAGCTGCTCCAGAGATGCACTGCCTCTGGCTACTGCTGAGACCTGCTTCACATTCAAATCTCTGGGAGACTTTTAATACCCTACAGAACTGAATCTTTTACCACCAGTGAAACAAACAGTTCACTCCTGCCTTTAACAATGTAAACGAGAAGACTCTGATGTCTACTACACCTTAGCAAAGAGGGAAAAACATCTACAGAACAGAGTGCAGTGCGAAACAGTGCGGCTAGTGCCAGAAGTCATTTTTCCCCTACGTATCACATAACAGAGTGGCACATGAAGAAACTTAATCATGCCACCTCAACCATGATTTACCAAAACACAGATTTAGGCCTCTGAAGAAACCGCAGCAGCTAAAACAATAAGCTGTGTCTGTTTAGATTGTACACATCTACTAGAAAACGTGAAATTGAGAAAGCAGGAGAGCACATTGAGACGATTACTCATAACTAGATGCAGTGCCTACAAGCTTCTGATCGAGCTTTTCACTCGAACAATCCACGAGCAATTTGCATTACATAGTCAATAAAAGTGACATTTATCTTTAACGTCAACGTTTAAAATTAAAAGATAAAAGGGGAAAAAAACATTATCTACTAATCTGAATCACTACAGTGTAAAAATCCCACATTATGTTTTGTACAATGTGCAAATTTAACATAAGATTTTATACATACATACTGTTCGGGGCTTTTTACACCAGAGCCATAGTGGCTCATCAGGCCGGTGCTTATCCCCAGTTTCCGTAGCGTGAAGCGACCAGGAGTTCAACTCCTCCTGGATGGGACGCTAGTCCATCGCAGGTTACCTTCCCAGTATATTTTTACTGGTACCAATTTATACTGCTGGGTGAACAGAGGCACACTTGTTAAGACCTTGCCCAGGGGTCTTAGCACAGTGGGGGTCTAACTGGGATTTGACCTCACAACCTCCTGATCATGAGCCCAGCACTCTAACCACTACGCCACCGGCCCCATATATATACATACACACACACACACCGATTGTTTAAAACCTCGTTGGGGAGGGTGTTTATTAACGCTTGAAGTTATAGACAATCTTGATTATACACTGGGTTGGGTGGGTTGTGTAACACTTACATTTGTGTATGTTGAACTGGTGAAGGTGCTTTGAAGATCAGTCATTTCCCCATTTCTACACGTACGGCAAGGTTTAAATACTTCTAAACAGACTTTCAGGCCATATGTATGAATGTATGAACAGCACATTCATTTTTTTTTTCAGATAAACACTATATGGAGATTTGTTAACAGAGAAAACCACCAAACACCATTTTCCAGAGTGATCTGTTCGGGTTGTACTACGCCCCTTACCCCACAGTCACCTGGGTTTGGCTCCAGATTAAGCTGTAACTCTGACATATAATAGCTATGGATGATGATAGAGGGGCAGCAGGTTGATGTTGTGGTTCAGAAAATGTATGAATTATAATGGACAAATGGATGTAAAGAAATGTCACATGACATCTCACTTGAACACAAAAACAATTTTGCACTTCAAAATTAAATTAAATAAATAAAATTTATATTTGCTCATACCAGTAATAGATGTGTGCATCTTTTTTTGGTAAAAATGTATGAAAAAGTAGGAAATCAAAAATATTTGGCAATATTCTGTCTGTCATCAATACACTAAGGCTATAGAGCAGTGGTTCTTAACCTTGTTGGCGGTACCGAACCCCTCCAGTTTCATATGCTTATTCACCGAGCCCTTCTTTATTGAAAAATAAAATATGATGTTTTTCAAATTCAAGACATAGATATATGTTTTTTCGGGGGCAACAAAATTAACCGTGAATTAACATCACTGGGTTCAAAGAACAAAACCAACACAATGCATGAACTCCCCCATCACAACTACTTACATTTTTATGTGAGGTGCGCATCGGAGTGCGTGCACACATCTGTATGTGTGTGTATTTGTTTTATTTACATCTTATGCATCATTTTTGAATGTTTAATCATTATCATAAGTACTTATAGTATTGAATATGAATTTACTGATATTATGTTTCTGTCCCTTGCTAAAGGGTTGTGTCAGGAAGGGCATCCGACATAAAAACCTATGCCAAATCAAATGTGCGAATCAGATGATTCGCTGTGACGACCCCTGAAAAAGGGAAAAGCCGAAAGGAAAAGATATACACACATATACATGTACGTATACGTCAGTCAGCGGGTGTCCAGATAGGACGCTGACTAGCATCACGTTCCGTTATATATATGAATCCATGTCGTACATATTCGTCCAACCACTTTATTTTTTTGCTCAAAATAGGATGGATTAAAACATTAAGAAAGAAACCACACAACGTACCATCACAACAGTCACAAGTCGACTACTGAGCGCACCAAATTTCCTGCAGCACAGATTGGCCAAGCAATGTAACGTGATCACCTGAAGCCAGTAATGGCCAAGCGGAGCATGTCGCCATGAATATGAGTCGGGCATGTCTCTTGAGCTCCGCCAAACCCGAGACTGACTCACCAAACCCAGGTTAAGAACCACTGCTATAGAGCTTTGCAAACATGTTATTTAATTACCTGTGGGGACCAATCCAGGCAGGTGACCACCCTGTGTTTGGACCAGCGCTCATCCGTGAACTGTCTGTTCAGAGACAGCTTTGCACCAGCCTGCATCTCACTTCAACACACACACAAGGAAAGGCTCATTCCACAGTACGTAGTATGCGTGCACAAGTTTTATCATTAAAAATTCTGACTCAAACCGTATCTCATGAAAACACAAAGACAATACTGGTTGCTACCCCTCCTTGTCCTCAAGATCTCGGCCACTGTAGTCAAATAATACATCCACGTGTTCCGACAACGCTCTCTCAATGATGCGGGTGCTGTGGTCAAAGAAGTCCATGAATTCCTCTGAGTGCAGAATCTGGAGCTTCTCCTCCTCTGTCAGCTCATGAGGTGGCACTAGAGAGAGAGATGGGGTCATTAATATAGATAAGGCACGCCACCTTTTTTTTGGCCACAAACTATTTAATACACAATGTGCATCCAGCTGAAAACCTGCATTTATGACTATAATGACACCTAATACAAACTAGGATTAAGAACTTCACTAAAGCAAAAATACTAAGAGCATGTCATAACTATTACTTGTCGTCGTCCCCCATAGAAATCTCTGAGCGAATAGGCTGTTCCCAGAGTGCTGTATCAAGGCACCTCAGTGGGACGTCTGTGGGAAGGAAAAAGTGTGGCAGGGATCCCTCGCTACTTCGTGCTTCAATTAATGCAACTTCAGTGCATCATAGTTTTTCAAAAATAAATAACTATTCATCAAATTAAAAAATAAGGAAATTAAGGAAGAATAGGTGAAAAAGTTAAAAGAAAATGCCACAAAAACAAGGCCAAAAACAGTACACATTTTTGCATCTGTGTGTGCGCGCGTGTCTCCGCAGCCATGCCCCCCTCTGCCGGAGCCTAGTATTAAGTGTACCAGTCTTTCTCAAAAAATTAGCATATTGTGATAAAGTTCATTATTTTCTGTAATGTACTGATAAAAATTAAACTTTCATATATTTTAGATTTATTGCACACCAACTTAAATATTTCAGCTCTTTTACTGTTTTAATACTGATTATTTTGGCACACAGCTCATGAAAACCTAAATCTCAAAAAATTAGCACATCATGAAAAGGTACTCTAAACGAGCTATTAACCTAATCATCTGAATCAACCAATTAACTCTCAACACCTGCAAAAGATCCCTGAGGCTTTTAAAAACTCCCAGCCTGGTTCATTACTCAAAACCACAATCATGGGTAAGACTGCCGACCTGACTGCTGTCCAGAAGGCCATCATTGGCACCCTCAAGCAAGAGCGTAAGACACAGAAAGAAATCTCTGAGCGAATAGGCTGTTCCCAGAGTGCTGTATCAAGGTACCTCAGTGGGACATCTGTCGGAAGGAAAACGTGTGGCAGAAAACGCTGCACAACCAGAAGAGGTGACCGGACCCTGAGGAAGATTGTGGAGAAGGGCCGATTCCAGACCTTCTGGGACCTGTGGAAGCAGTGGACTGGGCTATAGGTGCCGCATTCCCCAGGACAAGCCACTTTTGAACCAACCAGAAACAGCGGCAGAAGCGCCTGACCTGGGCTACAGAGAAGCAGCACTGGACTGTTGCTCAGTGGTCCAAAGTACTTTTTTCGGATAAAAGCAAATTTTGCATGTCATTCGGAAATCAAGGTGCCAGAGTCTGGAGGAAGACTGGGGAGAAGGAAATGCCAAAATGCCTGAAGTCCAGTGTCAAGTACCCACAGTCAGTGATGGTCTGGGGTGCCATGTCAGCTGCTGGTGTTGGTCCACTGTGTTTTATCAAGGGCAGGGTCAATGCAGCTAGCTATCAGGAGATTTTGGAGCACTTCATGCTTACATCTGCTGAAAAGCTTTATGGAGATGAAGATTTCATTGTTCAGCACGACCTGGCACCTGCTCACAGTGCCAAAACCACTGCTAAATGGTTTACTGACCATGGTATTACTGTGCTCAATTGGCCTGCCAACTCTCCTGACCTGAAGCCCAGAGAGAATCTGTGGGATATTGTGAAGAGAAAGTTGAGAGACACCAGACCCAACACTGTGGATGAGCTTAAGGCCACTATCGAAGCATCCTGGGCCTCCCATAACACCTCAGCAGTGCCACAGGCTGATTGCCTCCATGCCACGCCGCATTGAAGCAGTCATTTCTGCGAAAGGATTCCCGACCAAGTATTGAGTGCATAACTGAACATAATTATTTGAAGGTTGATTTTTTTTTGTATTAAAAGCACTTTTTTTTTTTAATTGGTCGGATGAAATATGCTAATTTTTTGAGATAGGGATTTTTGGTTTTCTTCACTTTTTTTGCCAAAATTATCAATATTAAAACAATAATAGGCTTGAACTACTTCAGTTGTGTGTAATGAATCTAAAATATATGAAAGTTTAAATTTTTATCAGTACATTCCAGAAAATAATGAACTTTATCACAATATGCTAATTTTTTGAGAAGGACTAGTATATTTGTACTCAAACAGTTAGTAGCCATCTAGCTACACAGAGTGACCAATGCGCTTATTATGCTTGATGTAACAATTATATTTGCAGGAAAAATACTTATTTCTTTTCAACGCGTCATAGTGTTGGACACACTAGTAAAGTAGTAAATAACCTACTACTTGCCTCTGATTAAGGCTGTGTAGGCATGTACTTGTTTTATTTCAGTTGGGATGATACCATAGGTAACAATACTCCACTGAACTAGATGTTTTTCAATAGCATTCAATAAAAAGCCATTTCTGGGCTCAGGTTTTAGTTTATCATCCTGAAAATTATAATGATTTCAATACATGTATGCATGCAAAAGTAATTGCTCTACTGATGGTACACAACTGCATACACAATATGGTTAAATATGAGGAGACCTGACCAGCATATCCTGTATGCTTGATCTCATTGTGAACTGGTTTCTCCTCCATTTACAAATACAACATCCTCCACTCTTCTGGAGAAGCGTTCTACTAGATTCTGGAGTGTGACAGTGGGGACTTGTGCTCACTCAGCCAAAAGAGCCTTAGTAAGGAGAGACACTGATGTTGGCTAAGAGGGCTGGAGCACAGATTATGTTCTGGTTTATCCTAAAGATGTTCGCTGGGGATAAGATCAGGGCCCTGTATAGGCCACTTCAGTTCTTCCACTCCATGCTTGGCAACCCATGCCTTAATGGATCTTGCTTTGTTCACAGGGGCATTCACATGCTTGAACATGTGCGTTCCAGTGAAGGAATATTACAATTATACAAAATACAAAAACATGAAGGACAGCTGTATGCTTTAAACCTTGTGACTACAGTTTAAGGAAGGCCCACATATAGTAATGGTCAGATAGCCACATACTTTTAGCTATAAAAAACAAGCAAAAAAAAAAAAAACCCAAACATAAGCTAAACCTAGATTCTGAGTAATTTTGACAAGACAGACAAGAATTAAGACTGTTGTTTATGAAGCAACATGCAAGTCCTTAAGAGCCAGTGGAAAATTTTGCTACTTTTTTCTAAGGCTCTGAATTTGAAAGTACACAAACAAACGAAACACCAGTCTAATTATGTTCTTAAACCAAAATATATAATTAGTATCTTATTACTCACTATGCTGCAGTAAGTCCTCAGTGACGGTCGCTTATTTGTACCCCACAAAGACATATCAAGTTCAGCTACAGTTACTGCAGAATGCATCAGCCTCAGAAAAAAACTTACAAGAATCTGCCTTTGACTTGTTGGCAAGAAATGTAATATACATTATAGAATAAAACTAAATATTCTGAGCAGGAGTCTGAAATACCTTCATCTTCTTGTTCTTGGACTGATGTCTCCTTCTCCACTTCTATGACTGCTTTGGTGGGAACTAGCTCTTCCTCCTCCTCTTCCTCTGTTCACAAAACGGTACAAGATATTAATCAACAAAAATTGGCAATCATTTTCCAGCCACATTTTATGATGGATGAAAGCTCCTCGTATAGTTGTACTTATTCCACACATATTAATAGGAACAATCAAGTGCTAAAATTGAGGTCTTGTTGCTGAAAGATAAACCAATAACACAGAAATTCTCTTGAACTTGGGACCAATTGCAGATTAACCGTAAAAATCTGAGAAAATGTAACAAATATCCACAGAAATGTGTTGCTAAATTAAACTTGGGTCAGACGTACTGAGAAACATCACTAACTACAATTCTGAACATCAAATAGGTGGCTGTGCAAATAGAACATGAACTACACCAAGTCTGCTTTCTAACACCGTTTCAAGTTTTTATCGTGAAAACATGAGCTCAGAAATGGAACAAAGCCTGAACTTCTATCACAATGTCACCAGTCGTAGTGTTGCTCTTCTTTTCTTGAGGTAGAACACCATCTTAGAACACAGTCAGGGTCCCCCCCAACACAGTCTCTTAGTTAACGAAATACACTATTGTACAGGGACTACACTTGTTATCCTCGCTGCCTTTAGAATTCATGGACAGACACAGTAACACGTGCGTACACACACATCCCACACATGCAGAGCAAGAGGGCGGGCAGCAGGTGCCCTAAACCTCTCCCATTGGCCACGCCAGCTGATGGGTGGAGTGCGTGAGGCAGATGGCTCTGCTGGGATTGTGTGCAAGAGAGATATGGCATAAAGATGGCACCGAGGTTTTTTCTGCCTGACTGCCCCTTCTTAAGACTCGCTCCGGAACTGCAAGCCTGTGCAATTACCAACACGACAGGGGGTCCGACAATTCCTATTCAAACAGCAAAGATGTACAACAAAATACAGCTTGTGGCCCTGACCAGCTGGCAAGCCACACACTGCTCTGACAAAAGGTCAAGCTTTTCTCAAACACAAAATGCACATATACCTACATTCTAATATTCTGAAACAAATCCATTGCTTATTGTAAACTTTTTTTTTTTTTTTTTTTTTTGGGGGCCTTAAATACATCCTAAATGCTAAAAAGACATGCTAAATACAGCAAAACGTGAAAGGAAGATAAATTACAGGCATCCCATTTTTTCCCCAGAAATTATTCACATTTTATGCAAGTTATTATAAAACCTCTGCAGCAGAGAGTAAGATTGCTCTTTTCTGAGAAAATCATATTCATAATGTCATCTGTCAGGTCTTCCATTAGGGTTGTCTTCATCCCTCTCTTTCAAACAGGGCTCTGAGCGAGGGGAGGAAAGAAGAGGGAGGGAAACCAGGAATGAGGAAAAAAGGGAGGGGAGGAAGGGGATTGTTCTGATGAGTTTACAGAGTCAAGCTGATGACACAGGCCATCTCAATGCATTGGGCCCTTAGTCAGACAAGGATGGAGTACAGAAGGGTAAAATCTTTCCTTTCAAGGGCCTCAATCAGCCTCAGACGAAAACAGTAATCAGTGTCTTTCAGTCCGGAGCCCAAGCGCATGCCACCGCCCTTTCTCTGCCAGCCAGGCCCAAGCAATCAACCTGCCAGGCATTAGCAACGTTAAGACAATCTGGAAATAAAAAGTATTATGCACCTGCCAGACAAAATGGCCATTTAGAGAAAAGCTAGTGATCCCGGTGACCCCACACGGGCAAGAGGGAGAACAGTGGTACAAAGAAAACGAGAGACTGGGGATCGAAAGGCTGGGAAAACAGAACCGTTTAACAGAATTCACCCCGATGGCGGATCCCCTTCCCCATCGACACCTCATCTCAAAGCAACCCAATTATCGCTTTTGTATCATTTAAGGGAAAAGAGATTTTGGGAGGAGTGAAGGGGGAAAGCAGTGGGACAGGGGGAGTAATCACTAGCTTTTGTGAATGGACAATATATTAATGCAAACGCACCATGAGTCCAGAGGTTGTTCGAATACAAGACTAATGGCCTTTGATCTGCAGTGCAGGTGCATGCGGTTTGAGTGAAACACAGACACAGAGAGGACACCAAAGCCTGACTTCAACATTTCTATATACTAAAGAGAACCGAGCAAACAAACCTCAGCTCTCTGCTCTTGGCTTTCTCAACCAGACCTTTGGGGTTCTGATGACAGGGCGATGATAAATTGCTTAGGGATCACGCAGAATGAATTTATTATTGAACAGCAGCAAGTTGTGGGCCGTGTGCACTTCTGGAACATTAGAAGTCATGAAAACACAGTTCCTCACAAATAGTGCCCAAATAGATTGGGCAAGTACAGGGATCCCTCACTTTCCATGGTTAATTGGGACCGAGATCCCACCGCGACCACCGAATTCCACCAAGTAGGATCAACCCCCCAATTGATGTATACGTACATGTATATATCAATAAATACATAATTCAATGGTATAAATGTTTATAATAACAAACATTAAAAACAATGTAGAAGACATAAATAAAATATAAATGCACACATACAGACACGCATGCGTGCGTGCTCGCACTCAGATGCGCACCTCACAAAAATATAAGTAGTTTTGATGGGAGGTTTTGTGTTGTTTTTGTTGGTTTAGGGTTTTTTCGGGATAGGGAGGTTGGGAGTTCGAATCCCAGTTAGACCCCCACTGTGCCAAGACCCCTGGGCAAGGTCTTAAATACAATTGTGCCTCTGTTCACCCAGCAGTATAAATGGGTACCAGTAAAAATATACTGGGAAGGTAACCTACGATGGACTAGCATCCCATCTATGAGTCAAACTCCTGGTCGCTTCATGCTAAACCGGGAATAAGCACTGGCCTGATGATGAGTCACTTGAGGTGAGGGTTTTTTTGTTTGTTTTTGCATAATTGGCCTTTGTTTTGTGACATTTTCCTTATCTTTTTCCCCCTATTCTCCCTTAATTTCCTTATTTTTTAATTAGATGAATATTTATTTAAAAAAAAAAAAAAAAAAAAAAAAAAAAAAACGCGATGCACTGAAGCCGCATGATTTGAAGTGCGAAGTAGCGAGGGATCCCTGTATTCTGAATAGAGTCTTCAGTTCAAATGCACCTGCTCTGGTATGTAAATTATACATTTTACTTTTTACAACAACTTGGTAAGAATTACCAAAACTAAAGTCACAATCCTGTACATACATAAAGCATAGAGATATATGTGAGGCGCGCCACTGAAAGTAGGAGATTGTCGCACAGACCACTTGAGATGAAGGCCAAAAAAGTAAAAATGGTCCATTTTTAATCGAAATTCGGATATTTGCATAAACTATTAAAACAAGTATTCAACTCTGACTTGTTCACGTGAAATTGACCAAAACTCACTAAAACTTGCTGACGAGTACCCTCATAAAACTAGATAAAAACAGTAGCAAATTTACTGGTACAAGACACGCTATAATCCGTACACCAGAAGAACGGTCGTGAAGTAGTCTCTGCATTTTGGACACTGTTTTGATATTAAAATGTCATTTCAGTGAATAAAATAAAGGTTATGAAGACGATATGCACGTAAACAATGCTGGCAAGTTGCTAAGGAAGATCTAAAACGAGCACACTGATTGGTCAGCTCGGGCTTGCACATGCGCAGTACCTATCACACATTAACTTCTGGTTTATTGTAGTTTAACCGCATGTGGAACTTATCTCTGACTTTCTCTTCAATAACAGTCAGTAAGTTTATTTATAAGATTGTGAATACACACAATTTCTGGAAAAAGAGAGTGAAATGTCATCTGTGATGTCTAGCAGCATTAGTATAGATGTTAAATTCGACGCTAGAGTTCGGCTTTGAAGATGCCGGAATGCTTGGCGTTCTTGAAGATTATTTCTCTCTCTCTCTCTCACACACACACACACACACTAGAAAATATATGTAGGGAGTGGGGCAAATGAGTGCAAATGGTGCGATAGATGCACAAATGAGCAGTCACTCACCACTTAGTCTGTCTGTGTGTGTGTGTGTGTGTGTGTGTGTGTATATATATATATATATATATACATACATACATACACACACACACACACACACACACACCTCAGGTCTGCTGGAATATTAAGAAAAAGACATGATTCCATTGCAATTCAGTCAAAGAAAAGCCCATATGCTCAGTATTATGTACTTTAGAAACTAAATATATGAGTATTGCATGATTATTGGTATTTTTCTCTGCATGCAAAATTCGATTATGGAATTTATTTTTGATCATTTGATTTGTGTGTAATCTTGTCTGGACTGGATATGCTGGATCGTGGGTTGTTTCGTTTTGTACAAAAATTGGACAATACCTGAAAAATACTTAAATGTTTCATACCTTTTACATATAAACAAACTGATGATGGCTATGCCATCTGTGATTAAGATTTTGATGATGACGAAGAGGTGATAAACACGGTTAATAAAAGTGTGATGAGTGGTGTTTGTGAAGATGTGCTCTTATCTGCTGAGCAGGATATAGATGAAGATGATGCTGAGTGCAGAGTTGATGAAGCTTACTTGTATAAAGAGATCAGTGTTTTGTTATATAGTTTTCTTAATTTCAGTGTGATTGTTTAAACCTGACAGTGGTTTTTTGTTTTTTTCAATCAGTATCATTTGAAAAGTATTTGAACCTTTATATAAATGGTCAAAAAGATACATACTGATCTTATTGGAATAAACAGAAATGGAAAAAAAATAGTCATTGTTCTGTTCATTTTTGGGGCTTACCAGGATGACTGATGGATTTAAAAAGTGCCTGTCAGATTAAAATGAGGATGATTTCTCTTATCATCTCTTCCTAAAACTCTTACTAGACATGTTTTCTAATATGGCTGAGGTGCATAAAAATGTTTGGTTGCTAAGGACTAATGATCTTGGAAGAAGTGCAATCTTTGTGCTCATTTTTCTATAAAACAGCTTTTGAAATTTTTTAGTTGAATGCTGACACAAGAAATGGCATAGCTCGGTCAGTTTTCAAGGTACTGACAAACTTTTTGCTGCATTTTGGAACTTTGGGCCTCCTCTATGTGACCGTGTAAAAAGCTCTTTTTTTTTGGACCCAAGAGCCTACTTTCGGTGGAGTGGCTCACATATGTATGTGTATACCCAGTGTGCACCTGTTCATCATCATTGCTGACACATGCACACACGTCAAAGCAAAAGGAAGTCATTCGTTTCGAGTTATAGATGTTTCTACAGTGAGCGTTATGGTGCAACGGGTAATTTTAAGTTGTAGCTCATTTTTGGATGAATAATTTAGTATCAAGAAATATCTGAACCCTGTCAATTAAGATACATACAACATATAAAAATATACGTTGTGTAACTGGGTTCAATCCAGACATAAAAGACCGAATTCATAAAACTTTCAGACACCGTTCACATGCTGGCAAAAAGATTGGCACTTATTAGTCATGATTTCTTATGTACCTCGATATTATGCACTGAAGGGTGCATCCCACACATTATTCATTTTTTTCATGATTGATTAAATACATGTCTTTAAGGAGGATAATGTGCATGTAAATGATAAATTCAAGCTCAGACAATAAGTTTAATTTTGAAAAGCAGGCAGTTTTGTGGTTGCGAGTGAAGTGCTAGGTTAAGGGTGCCTGAGTTTTAAGAGAGGCCCTTGATAAGAGAGGCCTCTCACATGCCCTGGTGATTAAAATAGAGCAGTACTCCTCCTGTAGAGAGAGCATGATTAAAACAATCACCTTTAATTAAAGTTCACATTCACAGAGAAAACGTTTCACAACCTCAGACGGTTCGAAAGCCTTGTGAAACATACAGCGCCCACAGCCGAGAACACAGTTCCGTTCAGCAATTGGACTCGGCGATCGCACGACAATACAGCATCTACTCTCAACGCTGACAAATCCCTGGCCGACGGGCTGTGTGATACGGCAGGGGAATTTGAAACTTCAAAAAGCCCTGAAGATACGATTTCTATTTGAAGTATGTATTTCCATTGGAAAGATTTATTCGATGAAGAGAACATCCATACAGATATACTTTTAGAAAATCTGGGTCTGTTTCCCTGAAATCATCAGTGGCTTGTTCACAAAAATGACAGAAGCACAGTTAGATCGCCTGCAGGACGAGATTTTTAAAAAGGACACCGAGTACAAACTGAATGCTGCAAATCAAGAGCCTTAATCAGTGTGTGTGTGTGTGTGTGTGTGAGAGAGAGAGAACCCAAGCTGCAAGCAACACCGAGTCAGTGTGTGCAGTGCAGCAGATTCACTGCCCTCTGCCTCTACGGCATACCACCCGCCGACCTTCATACAGCAGACATTCACTACCTCCACAGCTCAAGACAAATCACTCAATCAATCAGAGAGCAAGAGAGTGAGCGACACAGAGAGATAGAGAGCGAGAGAGTGACAGAGAGAGAGAGAGAGATCTCTGAGTGGCAGGGACAAGAGGCGTGAAAGCCTCTCAATGTCACCCAATGCGTTTAGTTACATGCCTGCACGGGAAAGCAAAAGAGTTGATGAAATGATTACATAGTGCAAGAAGAAAAGATGGAAGCAGAAATGGAGGGGGGGGATTTTGGTGTGATGTTGTCTGCAGATATTGGCTCTTGTTAAACACACTTTTACGATGCCATGGAAAGACGCCATACAAGGATAAAGGGGAAAGACCATATAAAAGGGAATGAGACAGAGGTGAAAGAGTCCGGTAGATGATTTATGAATATTATTTTGAGGAGATCATAGACAGTTCTTTGACCTTATTAAACTGTTCACAATTTCCCTCTCTGTTTCTCTTTCTCTCACACACACACATTTAGACACTCATTGGGCCATCTCAACTCTGACAAGTGTGACTTAGACCTGTTCAAAAGAGAAATCCCAAATTCACCAATCCAAAATTACAGTATCCCAATCTTGTCACAATCTAAACAGACATTGACATCAACATGTGTAGTGTAGAGGAAAAAAAAGTGAAAGGAGCAATGCAAGAAACACTATACTTTTCACTAACACATACACACCAAATACAATTTCAACATCTTGCATGTGCATGACTCATGATCTACCTAAAAATCATGGCAAGCCAGACATGGAATGGAACCGTGTGTGTGCGTGTGTGCGTGTGTGTGTGTGTGTGTGTGTGTGTAAATAGTCTTATGCACAACCCACCGTAAAAGCTACAAACTGCAATTACATCCATATTGACATTCATCAGATGCTTTAGCAAGCCAAGACATACTTCATCATATCATCCTTCAGTCTCCTGCTCTCCTTTTCCCACCCCCTCACTCTTTCTGTATCACTCGCCTTCATGTCATGTCTGTTTTTCCCATCCAAAATGCAAATCAGCACTGTGTTCAGTAAGACAGACATAAGGCATGCATAAGAGTAGTGTGTGAGTGCATCTGTGTGTGTGTGTGTGCGCGCGTGTGTCCATGAGTGTAGACGCATCAGGGAGTTTAATCTTTTCTTGGCTTCTTATGTTTCTCGAGACTCTGCAATTTTCCCTTAGCTTTCATCTCCATGCCCGCTCATCTCAGATCATTTCCAAAGAAAGTTCTCTTAGACACACAAACGCACACAGCAAAACATACATGCAGAGACACACACAAAGCACATACACACAACAGACTCCGTTAAACAGAGAAAAAACACAGACAGACACAACACAAATGCACACCGAGACACACACATCTATACTTTATCATACTTACTCTGAGTGACACACACACACACACACACACCATGTGGAGAAACATACATGCAAACACCTAGATACACATTTCATATGAACAGAGACGTCTGGAGTCAGATCATCTCACCCATGACCGGCATGTCTCACAGTTTAGCAGCAGCACGTTGAACTTACCTGAACAAACTGCTCAGACAAAACAAGAGTGTAGAAAACAAATGGCACTGATGCTTGCCGTTTTCTCAGCAAAGGAAGTCAATAGGGCTTTATTCCCCCTTGCTTTGTGTGCCCCCTCCCATGTATGAACGTACGTGTGTGATTATTAGGGTATATAACTGGATGGTTTGAGTGTTTAAAAAAATCAGGAGGGTAGTGAACAGAGATTATATGTAACTGCTTAAAAGAGCTGGTGGTGTTTTGTTTTATAAAAAGAAAATAAAAAAAAGCAAAATGTTGAGCAATTGTGAAGCAGTCGACATAAATGAAATGTGACGTCCTCCCAGCAGGCATCTGGGCAGCAAGGACATTGGTCCACTGAGTGGTCAGAACTCACCCTCTTTCTGCTCGCTTATGGTTGGGGTCTGTGTCTCCTTCGTGTAAGACACCACCTCTTTGGGGGGGAAGTCCACCTGAGTCACCTTTGCAATGCTCAGCTTCACTGGACCTCGCCTCAGGTGTGGGAACAGATGTGAAGGACGGAGAAACAAACCAACACAAACAAAGCCAAATAAAGAGAGGAGAAAGCAGCCAGTCAAA
This sequence comes from Plotosus lineatus, assembly GCA_024760905.1. NCBI lineage: Eukaryota > Metazoa > Chordata > Actinopteri > Siluriformes > Plotosidae > Plotosus > Plotosus lineatus. Next base: position 52,864,718 of record CM045729.1, on the reverse strand, counting down.
AATGAGTAAGAGCAAAGCAATAAAGCCAAACATTCACACAACCATCACAAAATGGCACTACTGCCTCACTTGTTCTTTCGGGAAACATCTCTTATGTTTTATCAGCAACACATGGCATTAGCAAAAAACACGTGCGCTCAAAGAATTACTCGGTTGCTCAACTACACAGAAATAGAATTTTTTTTTTTTTTTAAAAAGCAAGTGGCCTATTCTACACAGGACAGTGAAAGTAATGATCAGCAACAGGACCAAATAGTTTGCTTTTATAACGTACACACGTTAGTTAGATTAGTACAAGCCATCAGAAAGGAGTAGAATATTTATAAATGAGAATGTGGTACCCCAGCTCGGAGTGAAGCAGTAATGTAGAAGGATCAGAGTCCCAGTGGAGAGTCCTGTTAGTATCACAGCAACAGTCCAGTGTTATTGAGGAAAAGGAAGATTTCAAAAGAGCGTTATTAGCGAGGTTAGCTAAAACAACATCATCTCACAGCAATTACCAACATACAGTACAACCTCTCTACAACACTCACAATAATTACATTCCTCAATATACCCCGAGAACAACATGACCTTCACTACATTAAAAGCCCTCACTCCAAGTAAGGATAGCATGGCAGCATTAAGCACAAGGGGCCATGCGTATGTACTGAACCACTGAAAACAGACGGTACACCCCTTTAAACTAACCAGCGTCAATCATGCCTAACAAGAACTAGGTTCATCCAGCCACCCAGTACCTGAAGTAACAGGCCAGCCGCGTCACGGACCATGACTCACGACTGAGTAGCAGACCTATCTACGAGTATATGTGGGTGGTAGTGCGTGGCAGCTTGGGGCTCAGAAGGATGTACATGAGCCATTGTAGATGTGCGTGTATGTGGCTTTAAAAAAAAAAAAAAAAAAAAAAAAAAAAATGACCTCCATGTGTTTAGGAAGCAGCGGTGCAGCAGAGGGAAATGAGTGGACACGGAGGGTCTCGGGTATGGGGGGAAAAAAAAAAAACCTCCAGGGCTGCGTTCACACGTGTGTGTGTGTGTGTGTGTGTGTGTCTGCATGAAGGAGGTTCGAGTTTCAAAACTTCTGTTTAGAGTTTCAAACTTTAATCAAGGGTTAAAGAGTCCCTCAGGCAGCTCACAACCAATCAGATTGTGACTTGAGCTATTTGAGCTTTAACTAAAAATGGCACACATTGCTATTTCTGATCTTTCACAAATAAACATTATCGCTCTGTGTCACTGGTGTCACCCAGATAAATCGCTTGTTTCTCCAAAATGATTGCACACTACACTGTGAATTGGGAATGTATTTCATCTTCTGAACAAACCTCTTAAATACAACACATTTAAAATCACATTAACTGGAAAAACACATACTGACTACGAAACAAACTGTGAAATGAGAAACAGATTACTCTATAGACTTTACCTGACAGAACAACAACTATAATAAATACTCGATTTCTACACCAGAGTTGTTGGGGTTTTTTTAGGGGGGTGGGGGTGGGGGGTCCATCCTATGTGGCACCACTTCACTTTGAGGAACAAGCAAAAGCAGGTAATAGCATGAAACAGCAGGAACAAACGTTCTACCTGTTGAAACCTGTACACTAAACCGCACAAAAAAAAAAAAAAACTTAAAATAAACATTTGCCTTTGTTGCACAGACAGACTGTCTGTCGCTCATGCAATCCCACAATCATCCACGTCTTCAGCACTATCAATTACAAAAAGAGAGGGAAAGTGAGAAAGTGAGACGAGAATGCCGGAGCTGATTATACCTGGGTCCGGTGGTGCCGTCGCCTGAATCCTGGCTACTTGCCTCACTTGGGGTACCTGCAGATTTGCCCGAGGGAGACAAAGGCCCGGGAACTGAGGGACAAACACAGATGGCTGTTTTATAGGCTCGTAAGCATCAGGGTTCACATTGCTAAAAGCAATTGTAAAATCAAGTACAAAAGAGAGAAAACATTGCTCAAATAATACATTACATCATTGCATGAAAAGGAAAAACAATACACCAATAAACTTTAATAAATTAGTTAACTAACTATAACATATCAGAATATTAATATAAAATATAATTCTGTTACACAATACAACTTCATATTTTAGCATGTGCTTAATGTTTAAAGAACTGATGCTTTAACACAAATGAGAATCGTGTGTCTACTGAACACACACACACACACACACACACACACACACACACACACTGTGATGTGAAACAACATTATTTCAGATGCTTGTGTAAAGTACAGAATTTATTTTGGAATTAATGCATTACCACATGGTTGAATTAGGAAAAGTGTTTTGTGGTACTCTAAATGCGTGTCTGTAAACCACTCAAAATTACTAATATAATTCAGAAACAGTCATAAAATGAAGGGGAATAAATAAATAAATAAAATTATGTCAAGTCTGGAAGGGTTTCGGAATCATATTGGAAATCAATAAGCTTTACAAAAGTGAATAAAATTCATGAGGGTTTTTTTTTTAACAAAATCTTGACATGCAAGTTTAGATTGCAGTGAGCGCCAGCAGCACATGCTGATAAAATGGACATTACACACAGACTTTATTCTTCCAGGGTAGCCTGGAGTACTTCTGCCTCCTAGCGTCCACTGAGTGAAATCACGTGAACAATAACTACACTGTACATGCCTGTGATAATCACTCTCAGAAATTAAAAACACTTTAACAAGATTTTGCAACAACAGTTGCTTTAAAAACAAATCATTTATTGGCTCTTTGATAGGATTACCTGGAAATATCTGGATATTTTAAGCTTCTGAGTTTAACTGTCTGAGGTTAACTTGTATTAAAAAAATATAAACATATACTGTTCCCAATAGAAAAAGTAAATGTGTTGTTTATTTTATTCTGGACTAACCCCAGTTCCGTGACAGATAAATGAACAGCTCCAGCATGGGAATTTGGGAAACGTGTCCAAGACTGTGCACTTTATAATTCATTGAACAAAAACAAGATAAAGTGACGGACAGCTGATCAGTTCACTCCAAATGATCATTCACGTGATCTTCCCAAAACAAGGTTAATGTCCTCGGCCTACCCGTGCATATTTTATTGAACTAAGATAATTGCCTGCTGCTGTGTTGGAACTTAAAAAAAATCATGATCCACAAACACCAACTGATGAATAAATTCACCAAAAAAAAAAAAAAAAACACTCGTTTTTCTTTACTGGCAAACTTGTGCATCCCACTCCCTCACTGATTTTCCAGACCACTTAATCCTATTAAAGTAGCAGGGCGGCTGGCACCCGTCTTAGGCAATACTGGGAAAGGCATGGTACACAATGAACAGCTCACCAGACTATCACAGGGCCAGCGTTCGCACTTATACTAACACCTATGGGGGATTTAGAGCAGCTAAGTATCTAATGTGTATGACAGGTTCATTTTATCACTTTATGAACTGCTTATTCCTAATTAGGGCCGCTGGCACCCATCTCAGCTGACTCTGGGTAAGGGTGGGGTAAACCCTGTACAGCTCAGTTCATTTTCTGTAACCGCTTAATCCTAATTAGGATCACAGGTAGGCTGGCGCCCATCCCAGCCGACTCCAGGTGAGGGCAGAGTACACCCTGGACAGCTCGCCAGGCCATCGCAGGGCAGAAACACGCTGACGGCTATGCAGCTACTCTTTACGAAAGTCAGCAATGGTTCTTTTACATGAACCTCACACCATAGACAGTGAGAGACGTGGTCGACGTTTGATAACCCAGTTAGCTGCATTGGGGGGGGGGGACCAGTGACAACCTCGGAGAGTGGGACTCAAACCCCCAACCTAAGGATCATCAATTCAGTGCCCTGTACCACTGCCTTCACACCCAGGACATCTTGCCAGGCCATTGTAGGGCCAACATTCACACAACCATCCATGCTCACATCCACACCTCGGTGCAATTTTCAACAGGAAATTAACCTACAGTGCAAGTTTTTGTTCTGTGGGAGGAAACCAGAGTACCCGGAGGAAACCGACACAAGCACAGGGAGAACATACAAACGCCACACAGAAATGCCTGAGCTGGGACTCGAACCCAGGACCTTCCTGCTGCAAGGTGGACTTGTTAAGCACCACGCCCCCGTGCCACCCATGACGGGTTTATTTTCGTAATTAAAGTAATAAAAGAGGGCAGTGGCGGCTCAGTGGTTAAGCTAACAGGCTACTAGTCTGAAGATTACGGTTCAACTCTCGGTACCATCACTGCTGGGCTCTTGAGCAACACCCTGAACCCTCCAAATGTATCCAATATTATAATTATAGGTAACTCTGGATAAGACCATCTGCCAAATTCCCTAGAAGTAAAATACAGCTATGAAAGAAATGGTGAGATGATGTCGCTAACCATCTCTGCATTAAAGTAGTACAGTAACCCCTGCCGTTTGTGGAGGGAAATATTTGTGACCAGAAACACAACACGTCATATAGACATCACATTACTCCTCCTGCAGAAAAAAAAATTGTGAGCCAATTATGAATCAGCTGTGGATGTGATCAGAAGAGCTCCTTATTAAACCAGATTGAATTAGTGACGTTCCCTGTATAAACGACCCTCACTCCCAAAGTCAGAACAGGTGGGGTTTGTAGGTTCCTACAAAAAGAAGGTGGTTAAAAATAAATGCTGTGATTCTTGTCATTCTCAAATCTTCAGACAGTAGGATTTCCCCTCAAACATTCCAATCATCTCAATTGACAGATTTAATGGTAGGTGGAATCTATCAGGAATTCCTGATATTGGACCACAGACTGTACCCAAGCAGAATAGGAATGCGTCCTATCTACTGAAGTATTGCACAGTCAGGACGACTCGTAGTCACAAGCTAGGGATAAATATCATGTATGAGCTGTTTTAATGGTGACAAGTCCAATAGAATCTGAGAAAAATGGCAAGAAAGTCCAGTTTTCAATCCATTTCAGTTGAGGGATGAATTTCCATAGAACAAATGCCAGATGACCTACGAACTCACAGAGCTGTGAACAAGCATGCAGATTACTGAGGAAATGTGCTGTGTCAAGATACCCGAGTGCACATCTGTTGCGATTCCCATACTCTGAAGCAGGGCTTCAGCCTCTCTCCTCTTCTTCTCCAGATCAGAGTCATCCTGCACCACAACAGGTTCTTTCAGCTGCTCTGCCTGGCAAAGGAACAAAGACATGCTTTAAAAAAAATTTAGTTTGGAATTGGAGTTAAGTCAGCTACAGTTCACCCTATGCATACTGCTAAAATCTAAGGCAATATATCCTCCTCCTCCTCCTCCTTCCCTTAATCCAGGGTTGGATCAAGGGGACAGCACCCTAAGCAATGAAGACCAGACGTCCCTCTCCCCAGCTCTTCCTCCAGCTCTTCCAGGGGGACAATGAGGAATTCCCAGACCAGCCAAGAGACATCCCTCTAGCATGTTCTTGGTTGACCCCGGGGTCTCTTATCAGATGGACATGCCTGAAACACCACATTCGGGAGGCATTCTAACTTGATGCCCAAACCACCTCAACAGATAACCGAGCTTCCCACCTTATCTCTAGGGCAATATAGTTTATTATTAGTAGTAGTAGTAGTAGTATAATATGGATATGCTTTTATAAACATTCTCAATTACAGAGCAAGTTCATTCATCATGAGTAACACTCATCACTTTTTTCCTTGTCAAGGTTTTATGGTGGACACCAAGAACAACAGAAATACCCCCTGGATCGAGGTTTTGCGGTCACGTGACCCCAATACCTTCATACGCCATCTTGGACGGCAAGTGTGATCCAGAACACACACACACACACACACACACACACACGATTCACTAAGCATAGCTTCAACAACAACTGATAATGACAGCGAAAGCAAAATATGTGAGAGTGTCGAAGGCAAAAGCAATGACACTATAATATTGTCAGACGTTATCAATCATCTGACAGGTGACTAGAGGGCGGGGTATCTGAGTAAAATAAAGCAGCTGGAGATTGCCGATCCATATCTAATGCCGCAGTCAATGTTTAGGCATGTGTTCGAATGCGACCGTTCTTCCCTTCCTGCTTTTGCCTATTTAGATCTTTGGACATATCTTGTCCGCGGCCCGTCTCCATTTACTGGCAAAGAGTTAAAAGCTTACAAATCAATGGAAGCTTACAAGTATTTTGTTGCCGGATTTGTAAGCTGTATGCAACAATGGGAGCCAGGAACCGGGAAGAGAGACTACAGTACAGTACAGTACAGTACCACCTCAGAACGGATACGGTGCGCGTTCTATCCCCAAATAGATCCACACAAACAAGCGCTTATGCAATAATACATTACAATTATCACTGCTTATAATGGTTGTATAAATTCACATATTTTATTGATATATTATATATTATATATAATATAATAATGTATATTTACCTGATACAAAGTGTTCGCTACATATTCTACTGTATTGTGTAGGATTCCAGTCTTTCCTGGGCTTTTCTCTCTGGGTCAGATGGAAAACGATCAAATGACAGTGCAGGCTTTACTCTGTCTATTTGCACCGCCAACAGCTCAACACGATATAACCATACTCACTGCTTATTTTGTATCACTCCGGGGAAGTTAGTAACCGACAAACAACATCCAGTTGGGTAACGTTGAACCACTATTACTTATTTTAAAATGTTTAGCAATGTTGAATGAGCGAGCGCCGTCCGGATCATGCCGTCCAATATGGCAGATAAGCAAAACTCACGTGACCCAAAATGGAAGCCCAGTGCATCACAGAAAAACCAGGTGCACACATTCTTACACTTATTCATACCTAGAAGTAAATGAATAATAATACTAATTTTTGGGAAGCTGGAAGGGAACCACAGAAGCAACTAGTTTAGGATTAAACTGTAGATGCCTGTGAGGTTCTGTAGAAAGGTTTCCTACTACACTACCGTGTCACCCGAGAATATAGAACCACACTCCAATCAAAGCTCATTTCACACACACACACCTGTCAGAAACAAAAAGAGCCACTGGATAGACTGTAAAAAGACTCTTACTCTTTTAATCTGACTGGCATTCCGACTCACAGTAATGAGCAGACAATTCGCTGGTGAAATCGATTTTGTATCCAAACGTACAATATTCTGTGTTTTAGGTGAATAATAGCAAATATTTTTTTTACACACAATGGGTAACATAAAACATTGTTGACTGGCTCATGGTTACTAAAAGTTTAATTTACTATATTTTTAAAATATATATTGTTCTTGATTTATTTGTGCCACATCACCTACATTTACTATTGAAAGTGCTGTAGCATAAAATAAAGAAGAAGAAAAAAAAAATCTCAAACAGTAACACTGCATACACCAAATCTGAATACTCATTCTTCTATTACTCAATTTCGAAATTTGAAAAAGCTTTTGTATTTAAACTCAATTATTTTGTTTCGAGTAAAAGCCTAACAAGTGTTGTGTGTGAGTGCTTAGACCAGCATACGGAGCCGAGTATACATGCACACCTCTTTTTTCTTGCGTTCTTCCTCTTTTCTCTTCTTTTCTTCACGTATTTGTGCAAGGCGCTGCTTCTTTCTCTCCAACTCTGCCTTCAGCTCACTCTTATCCGACATGATGCTACCAAACAGAAAACAACCATGAAGGCATTACACGTGCACTGAATATTACATTAGTATTTGTGTGCATGTGTTAAACGCTGACACCTCTCCTGCCCACAGGTTACAGTCATTTAACCAGCTAATGTCATTCGTATTTTGAAGAAAAAAAAAATCATATATATGAGAGCGAGAGAGAGGCACTATGGCAAAGTGTACGTCCAAAGATAGTACGTCCACGTCACAGCAAGAAGGCCTGGGTTCAATTCCCAGCTTGAGTTCTTCTGTGTGCAGTTTGCATATTCTCCACATGCTTGCGTGGGTTTCCTCCCACAGTCCAAAAACATGCACAATGCATGACTTGGCTGTTCCCAATCACCCCAAGTGTGAGTGTTGGCCCTGCATTCGCCTGGCAAGCTGTCCAGGGTGTACCCCACCCCTGCCAGAGTTGGTTGAGATGGGTGCCAGCCTCTCCAACCTCCCCACGAGTCCCTAATTAGGATTAAGCATCTTAGAAAATGATTGATTGATGGACAGTCGCAAATCTTTGAAACAACCAAATAAGTCTTTCTGTCCCTTGCCAAAAGGGTTGTGTCAGGAAGGGCATCCGACGTAAAAACCTATGCCAAATGAAACGTGCGAATCATTCGCTGTGGCGACCCCTGAAAAAGGGAAAAGCCGAAAGGAAATCTCTCATCAGCCAATCCTGCCATCCTGGATGGAGTTCTAGGTTCACGTGTACTACAGAACTCTCCAGAAATCTCAATATTGGTCTTCTCTACTATGATAAAGTTGGGTATTATTTGTTTAATTGAAAACAGTCTGAATCTTTTATTCCAGAGGTGCAACAAATTCCGATTTCTACACAGAACAGCACATGAAATTGTACTTCCTCGTTTCACACTAAATCCAACAGCTGGGTTGTTATTTTGTTGTTGTTGTTTTTTTCCCGATCACACTGCAACTCGTGATTTGATGGGATATTAAGAATAAAAAGAAATCTCTGTTCTTCAGACAAGATGAACCAGAGGCTAAACTTCACAGATGCACAGATACAGTCTGACCCAATAAAAGTATTTTGATTTGTTTCTGTGAACACTTGGTTCAAACTATCCTAAAGCATTTTCTTTCTGTTTATACAAAAATATCACTGATACTATTACTACTAAAAGTTTATAAGAACGGGCTAAATGTGATGAGAAAGTTAAACAAAACTTGAACACATTCCACCCTCCTGTCCAATCACAGCCCTTTGTGCCTCCTCCACCGCTATCATGCTAACCCGCTAAGTGACTGAAACTACAGCAGTTTCTGTGCTGATTAAAACTTAATATTTACTACTTGTTTATTAAAAACATGTAAGTAGCAGAATTACCACGCAGTTCTTTCTGTATCTCTTGTGAAATCCGGAGTTAAAGTTTACTGTACGGTGCAGTTCATAGCTTGAGTCCTAGCTTGGGCGGCTCCGTGTTAGCAAAGTCAAGTGACCGCTACAGATTTGCGTCACAGCAATAACACACCGGTGGTGTAGTAAACGTCAACTGCTCCAACGGCTTCAAATATGTGGCTTATATCTCTAACAACCCAGCAAGTATAATCTCTATTTAACTCATCACACAACACCACACATTTATCCCCAGTGCTCTCACTGCTGACTACGTTTCTGGCTGGTTAGCTAACATTAGCTAACAACCCTGTCATTCATCCATCGGGAAGGTGCACATTAAATTACCTTAACCAGTAACAATATATTAAGGAAACCAGATAAACGTAGGAGTGATGTAAGTGTTTACGGTATAGTTAAAATGAACAAAGACTGACCCGTTAAATGAGCTTCTTTGATTTATCTCCAGAAACCGCTGTTATTGTTGGCTCCGATTGTCACAAACCACCTTCCACTCAGCAGAGGAGCGATGACGAATAACGGTATCCGAGCAGGCTCAAACCCTTTTACAATAACGCGTTATAATGTGCACGTCAATTCAGCTATAAATACTGTAACTAGATTCAAAAGAAGATTGTTGTTGTGTGAGCAACTAGTTAAATACAACAATCATCGTAGTTTTACAAAACAAAATTTTGACTCAAAATTAGTTTAAACTGCTGTTTTCACAAGTAATAGTGGGGCTGGTGGCGTAGTGGTTAGATCTCATGGCCGGGAGGTTGTGTGTTCGAATCCCAGTTAGACCCCCACGGTGCAAAACCCCCTGAGCAAGGTAGGTCTTAACCACAAGTGTACATCTGTTCACTGAACAGAATAAATGGGTACCAGTAAAAATATAATGTACTGGGAAGGTAACCTGGGATGGACTAGGGTCCCATCCCGGAGGAGTTGAACTTCTGGTCACTTCACACTATGGAAACTGGAAATAAGCACTGACACTTGGCTTTAGTATAAAAAACCCTTTGCCTTCACAAGTAATAGCATTGACCAATTCATTTGCCAAATCTATTAGTCCTACTAAGGTCTTGGGGAGGCTTGAGTCCAGGGCCTACCCCATCCTTTCCCAACAGTCTGAACAGCTTTTCAGTCCATTACAGGGCCAACACAAACCTACACACACAAAACCATTCAGGTTCTAATTCACAACTAATGGCGATGTAGACTGTGGGAGAAAACCAGTACACAATCATGAGGCAACTCTCCAGGCAGATTCGAGACAGAGACACTCACTTCACTCACTGAGGACTCGAATCTAGGACCTTCCTTGCCATGAAGTGGGTGTGCTAATCACTATGCACCATGCTTCCCAGTTAATAGGCAGCATGGCGCAGAGGAAGTGCATAGTTTAGTGTTAGACAAACATTTGTGGAGCAGTGGTGGCCTAGTGGTATAGGGCTCTGGATTGCTGATCCAAAGGTTGGGGGTTCAAGTTCCACTCTCCACAAGGTTGTCACTGTCCTCCCCAGTGCATTTAACTGGGTTTTCAAAGGCCTGTATGTCTATGCTGTGAGGCATGTAAGAGAACCATTGCTGACTTTTGACAAGAGTAGGCTGCATAGCCATCAGCATGGTTCTGCCCTGCAATGGCCTGGTGAGCTGTCCAGGGTGTACTCTGCCCTCGCCTGGAGTCAGCTGGAATGGGCACCAGCCTCCCCGCGACCCTAATTAGGATTAAGTGGTTACAGAAAATTAATGAATGAACAAACACTTGCAAAGTCTGTTACTCATACTCTGAACTCCATCTAGTATTTGCTGATCTTAGGACTCTAACTTATAAAGTGATGGCTCTGGGTGTGCTCGTGAGTACACGTCTCTACATTATCCTGTACTACAAAACTGCAATGTCAGCGAAAGGGTTTCTTTAAGGGATCTTTCATGTGTCCTTGCAAAATTATTGTTTTATATTGTAGCTCAAACATTTCTGGGGACACAAGTTTAGTTCACGTGTTTGGGCTTTGCCTTTGAGAAAGGGTGAGGAGCTAAGACTTCCGGTGAGAACTCAGGTAAAACCGCTGCTCCTCTGCATCTAGAAGAACAATTGAGATGGTTTGGGCATGTGATCAGAATGCCTCCTGGCTCCCACCCTTTTGAGGTGTTCAAGGCACATCCAACTAGTAGGAGGCCCCAGTGTACACCCAGAACTCACTGGAGGGTTTACTGTATATTACATCCCATTTGGCCTGGGAACCCCTCAGGAGGAACTAGAAAGTGCCACTGGGGAGAGGGATACCTGGTTTCCCTATTAGACATGTTGCCTCAAATAACTTCAACCTCTAATAAGTGGAAGAAAATGGGTGGATGAAGCTTGGTCACATTCCTGCAGTGTAATGTCGTTTAGTTTTTCCTGAGTCTTTTTGTGTTGAAGCGGCTCCCCCTGCTGATGACCATGGACTTCTTTTATTAAAAGTGTGGCGCTATCCACAAGTTAAAGTGGAGCTTTTTTATTTCTTTTTTATATACAGTACTGTATTAATTAAAAAGTAAGGGAAATTATTTCCTCTGTATTTCACCAATCCAAAGTGAGCGCACACACACACACACACACACACACACACACACACACACACACACACACACACACACTTTTGGAGCAGTGGATTGCCACAAGGGCACTCGGAGAGCAGTTGGGGGTTAGTGACCTTGCTCAGGGTTTGGCCATTCTGTGTGCGCCTTACAAAGATTGACAATCGACTGCCTGAAGATTCAGATCAGTTGATTAACTGAGCACGGGCAGTGGTGGTCTAGTGGTATAAGGTGCTGGATTGCTGATACAAAGGTTGGGAGTTCAAGTCCCACTCTCCACAAGGTTGCCCCCCCCAGTGCAGCTAACTGGGTTATCAAAGGCCTGTCACGTCTTTCACTGTCTATGGTGTAAGGCATGTAAAAGAACCATTGCTGACTTTCGAAAAGAGTAGGCTGCAAAGCCGTCAGCGTGTTTCCACCCTGTGATGGCCTGGCGAGCTGTCCAGGGTGTACACTGCCCTTTCCCAGAGTTAATTAGGATTAATCGGTTACAGAAAATGACGATGATGATTAACTGAGCCAAGTCAGGTGTGCTAAAGCTTGGTTGAAACCTGCAGCCACATGGCCCTTTGTGGCATGAGTCTGACACCCTGAACTAAAGAGCTGAGAGCCACAGTGGCCTAACTAACAAGAAAAATGAGATAAGCTCATATTTCTACAGATGTGGATAAAGTGTATTTGTGCAAGAATGGTGCCTTCATCTCTACCAGAATCATATTGTGAGCATTATCCATAATTTTTTTAATATTACAAAAACTCATGTGATTTTTTTTTCTTTCTGTTGGTTACAACACTCTGGTTTCCAGCCCTTCAACTGATAGCTTGTGTGTGTGTGTGTGTTGCACTAATGACTTTAGAATGGGTTGAACAAACCAAAAATAACAATAAAATAGCCTGCAGTGATTCTGTGTCAGACCTTCTGCATCTCAAGACCAGCACAGAAAAAATATATAATTAATATGTACTGTATGAGAGTGGACAAATACAAGAATAATCATGCTTGTGGTGGACTTGAGGGGAGGGGTCATATTCATGGGTTATTCATGTGACACCATCAGCACTCTCTGGTGATGTTGGAAAAGATAATGCAAACAGACTGGTAAAAGAAATGTTATGATACTGTTTAACATTTACAAGCCAGTGATTAAATACCGTGGGGCCAATAAGTATTGGGCAACATAAAAATGTGCAAGTTCACCCATTTAAAAAGATAAGAGAGGTTTGTAATTTTCATCATAGGTACACATCAAGCTTGAGAGACAGAATGTAAAAAAAAAAAAAAAAAAAATCCAGGAAATCACATTGTATGATTTTTTTAAACAATTTATTTGTGAAAATGAGAGGCCAATAAGTATTGGGTAGCCAACAAAAGTTACTTTTAATACTTTGTAATGTAGCCTTGGTTGGCGATGACAGAGGTCAAACGGTTCCTGTAGTTCTTGACCAGGTCTACACACACTTTAGTTGGTATTTTGTTCCACTCCTCTGCACAGATCTTCTCTAGAGCTGTGATGTTTGAGGGCTGTCGCTTGGCAACTCGAAGTTTTAATTCCTTCCACAGGTTTTCGATTGGGTTGAGGTCTGGAGACTGGCTCGGCCACTCCAGAACCTTGATATGCTTTTTACGGAGCCACTCCTTGGTTTTCTTGGCTGTGTGCTTTGGATCGTTATCATGCTGGAAGACCCAGCCAAGTTTCATCTTTAATGCTCTGACCGAGGGAAGGAGGTTTTTTTACCCAAAATGTCACAATACATGGCCCCATACATGTTGCCATTGATACGGTGCAGTCTTCCTGTACCTTTTGCAGAAAAGCATCCCCAAAGCATGATGTGTCAACCCCCAAGCTTCACAGTAGGTATGGTGTTCTTGGGATGCAACTCTGCATTCTTCTTCCTCCAAACACGGCGAGTGCTGTTTAAACCAAAAAGTTCAATTTTGGTCTCATCTGACCGCATCACATTCTCCCAATCCTCCTCTGGATCGTTCAGATGGTCTTTAGCATATTTCAGATGGGCCTTTACATGTGTTTTGTTTAGTTGGGGAACCTTTCGGACAATACAGGATTTCATCTCATGACGACGTAGTGTGTTAGTTATTGTCATCCTTGTGACGGTGGTTCCTGTCGTCTTCAAATCATTGACCAGTTCCTGCCGTGTAGTTCTGGGCTGATTACTCACTGTTCTCAGGATCCTTTGAACCCTACGAGGTGAGATCTTGCATGGAGCACCACTTCTAGAGAGGCTATCAGTGATGTTATACTTCTTCCATTTTCTAATAATGTTTCCAACTGTTGATCTTTTCTCACAAACTTGTTTACCAATTTCAGTTTGACTCATCCCAGCTTTGTGCAGTTATACAATTTTATCTCTGGTGTCTTTGGAAAGCTCTCTGGTCTTGGTCATGGTGAAGACTGCCGTCTGACAGTTTGAGAGTGTGTGCAGGTTTGAAGGTGTCTCTTATGCATCTAATCAGTTAAAACAGGTGTCATTCATACTGTTAACGAGTGGGGGCCCGAAATAATGTTTGTTTTCTAGCTGCCCACTCTTATCTTTTTAAATGGGTGAACTTGCACATTTTTACATTGGCCAATAATTATTGGCCCCGTTGTATTACCAGATGTTAGATAATTAAAATAGGGCAGTGTTGGCCCAGTGGTAAGGTGCTGGATTACTGATCCCAAGGTCATGGGTTTAAGCCCCCCACTATCAACCAGTTGTCACTGCCCCCCCTCCCCGTGCAGCTAACTGGGCTATCAAAATTATCTGGGTTACCTCACTGTCTGTGGTGAGAGAATGTAAAGGAACCATTGCTAATTTTCATCACGCGGATGCTACATAGCCATCAGCATATTTCTGTCCTGTGATGGCCTGGTGGAGAAAGCATATGATAGAGTGCCGAGAGAGGAACTGTGGTATTGCATGATGAAGTCTGGATTGGCAGAGAAGTATGTTAGAGTGGTGCAGGACATGGATGAGAGATATAAGACAGTGGTGAGGTGTGCTGTCAGTGTGAAGGAAGAGTTCAAGGTGGAGGTGGGACTGCATCAAGGGTCAGCTCTGAGCCCCTTCTTGTTTGCTATGGTGATGGACAGGCTGACAGACGAGGTTAGACAAGAATGTCCATGGACTATGATGTTTGCAGATGACATTGTGATCTGCAGTGAGAGCAGAGAACAAGTGCAGTAAAAAACTAGAGAGGTGGAGGTATGCCCTGGAAAGGAGAGGAATGAAGTTTAGCCTCAGTAAAACAGACTACATGTGTGAACGAGAAGGACCCAAGAGGAACGGTGAGGTTACAGGGAGCAGAGATAAAGAAGGTGGAGGATTTTAAGTACCTAGGCTCAACATTCCAGAGCAATGGAGAGTGTGGAAAAGAGGTGAAGCGTGTGCAGGCAGGCTGGAATGGTTGGAGAAAAGTGTCCGGTGTGGTCCGGTGTGATGTGTGATAGGAAGGTATCGACAAGAATGAAAGTAAAAGTGTACAAGACGGTGTTGAGGTCAGCGATGTTGTATGGTTTAGAAACAGTGGCCCTGGGGAAAAGACAGGAGGCAGAGCTGGAGGTAGCAGAGATGAAAATTTTGAGGTTCTCTTTGGGAGTAACGAGGATGAATAGGATCAGGAATGAGCACATCAGAGGGACAGTACATGTAAGAGGTTTTGGAGACAAAGTTAGAGAGGCTAGATTGAGATGGTTTGGACATGTACAGAGGAGGGATAGTGAGTATATTGGTAGTAGGATGCTGAGGTTGAAACTACCAGGCAGAAGGCCGAGAGGAAGACCAAAGAGAAGATTTATGGATGTGGTGAAGGAGGACATGAAGGTAGTTGGAGTAAGAGTAGAAGATGCAGAGGATAGGGTGAGATGGAGGCAGATCATTCGCTGTGGCGACCCCTGAAGGGAAAAGCCGAAAGTAAAAGAAGATGCGGACAGGCAATCTATGCACATTTTAAATGGTTAATACAAGTAAAATATTGCACACTGTTGTATATTATTTTATACAATATTGTATATTTTAATTTTTGTACTGGGGTGGTAAGGTGGCACAGTGGCTGGCACATCCAAGTCTGGGTTTGATTCCAGGGTTCAGGAGTTTCTGTCCAGAGGTTGCATGTTCTCCCTGTGTTTGTGTGGGTTTCCTCCCACAGCCCAAAAGGCACAGTGGGGATAACTGGCTGATCCAAATTGCCTCTAGATGTGTGTGTCTACGTGTATATGTATTGGCCCCAAGATGGAATGGCGAGCTGTCCAGGGTGTACACCGCCCTCGCCCAGAGGCGGCTGAGATGGGCACCAGCCTCCCCGCGACCCTAATTAGGAATTAAGTGGTTCAGAAAATGAAGAATGAATGAGAAAATGAATGACTAACAGAATTTGTACGCTTTTTTTGATCAGGCAGTTTCCTTGGTCTACTATGTGAGAAGCAGTGAGAGCGCAGGACCCACACCGCCTCCTGCTGTGCTCTGTGAGAGATACGACCTTAGTCGGGTATTATTATGTATTAATCGCCCACAGAGCTATTATGGATATTTCCCTCCATTTTTGGAGATGCACCGCGTTTCATGACTGACTGCAGATGAGTGACAGTTTTATAAAGTGGTAAGAGAAGTAAAGTTCTGGAGTTTGGGACTTGTTTATCTCGACTCACGTGTATTACGGCTTTTCACGGCGAACGCACCCAGAAGGTTTCTTCCATTCAGAAATGTAAATGCTCTTCATGTTTTATAGACAAATGGTTCTAAGAACAAACACGTAATCGTAGGACACAGCTCAGGCCCGGTTAAAGAAAATGGTTCACTTGAGTATTTTGCACGTGGAGCAGTAAATATCGTTTAGTAAACGGTGATATCGCTGACAAAGTAAACAAACCCGAGAAACCAAAACAGACAAAATGAGGATTTTAAGAGCTTTAATGAGCAACGCATCAATTGGGAAGCTTGTTGATCACTACTCGAAGTTCTCACCCTCTCCCCTCTCCATGAAGCAGTTCATCGATTTTGGTAAGATTCTGAATCAACCCTGTTTCTCAGGACAATCAAAACGTGACACGCTGCCTAAACGTGTTCATCTTTTATCCCCAGGATCAGAGAATGCGTGTGACAAGACCTCATTCTTGTTCCTGAGAGAGGAGCTACCAGTCAGGCTGGCCAACATCATGAAGGAGATTAACCTTCTACCTGATAACTTACTCAGGACCCCTTCAGTGCGCCTGGTGCAGAGCTGGTGAGTGCAAAGTTCTCCATGTACACACACATACATATTCTACAACACACACACACACCACTCCTAACGAGGAACAGTCAGAGGGAATGGTGTGAACACTCCATTGTCCAATCAACTCTTTCCCCAGTGTGGCAGACTGAAAGTATCCCACCTGTGCTTGTCTAGTGTCAGATCATCTGATATTTTCCTATGAAACTTTTTAGCAGCACTGATGTTTGAAGGAAAAAACCCCAGCTTCTCCACTTAACCAGAGGACGCAACATACCTTGAAACATGATTTCCATGGTTTTTGCCCATATGGCTTTCGCCCAGGTGGTTTTCACCCAGGTAGTTTTTGCCCAAATTGCGAGGACATGTTTTTCGCCCAACTTGATTTTTATTTTTTATTTAATTCACTTGTTAATAGTTAATTACAGATTTGTGACACATCTCATTAAGGGAATGTTTTAAGACTGCTTCCATCAAAGTAACACATACTCCCTAACCCCTAACCCTACTTCATATCCTAAATAAACTTTGTATATATGTATATATGTTTACATTACTTATACTTTTCCCACCATATAAAAAAAGTTGGACAAAAAAACATGTCACTACAATTTGGGCGAAAACCAGCAGCACCTTGAAACACACCACTGTAATGGCAGGGGTGTTTTTCCCAAGTGTGCAACAGAAACATGGAAAAGACCAGTGTGGTGTTTTAGTTGTCACTGCAGTGGTCTCCCTGTTTCTGGAGAGAAATGTTCCTGAAAAGTTTGTTTCCAACAGTAATCATTCTTACCTGACCATTTGTTCATTGCCTTAAGATATTCTTGATCAACCATAAAAAAAAATTAGATTTTGATTGGAGATCAAGCCTGTAGGAAGGTCCTTCTCCAGGAACAGAGATGGAAACCACTGTATATCACCGGTATATTGACAAATTCCCAAATGAAATGACTTTATTTGGCTCTCTGCCATGTACACATATTTAAACATGAATTTTTTTCTTTCTTCCTTTCAGCCTTTTCCCTTTCTCGAGAGTCGCCACAGCGAATCATCTGATTTGCACATTTGATTTGGCATAGGTTTTTATGTCGGATGCCCTTCCTGTCACAACCCTTTAGCAAGGGACAGAAACACGCTGATGGCTTTGCAGCTACTCTTTATGAAAGTCAGCAATGGTTCTTTTACATGCCTCTCACCATAGACAGTGAGAGACATGGCCCGCCTTTGATAACCCAGTTAGCCGCACTGGGGGTATATTTAAACATGAATATACAAGACATAAAAAAGAAAAGCACAACTTGGAGATAGTTAAGTAAGCAAATCATGCCCAGTGACTAGGCCTAAGAAATCATATTTGTAGATTTGTCGAAAAGTAACCAATAAAACACCAGAAAATCATTACACAAATTACTCACAGGGGGAAAAACACTTGCGGTTTGAGTATTCATGGACTGCCGAGCAGCTCGCACGTGATTCAAATTCAGCCAATGGCTGTCCTCCTTTCTGCTGATTGGTTGAAGTGATGTAACACCCCTTTTTCCCTCATTCGCGCACAAGTTGGCAATGAGCCTTTTTTAGTGTGTTTTAATTACCAGTTAAGTTCTATGATGTCACTCAAAAGCCTGCTTAAGCACCAGAAAAGGTAATGAGGTTGGATGTCTCTTCTGAAGAAATCAGACTTTCTCTGGAAGAAACGTCAGTTTCCTCTGAAGTCACGTAATTGCTGAAGAGGAATGCAGTTTGGACTGTTGTAAAACACTCCACTATTAAAGTATTTTTAAATTATTATTCCAGTACATGACCTAAAGTAATGTTTAAAATGTTTGTGTGTTATATTTTATTTACTGTGGTGTAGCATGTTTCTCATTTTGTTTTGTTTATCCAATTTATTACATTTCTTGTTCTTTTATGTCCTTTTTGTTATGGTCTGTGTTTTGAGGGATTTTGATTTTGGCACTGTGCCTCTCACTAACTGTTTACTTCCTGAGGGGTGTAGCTGAGCTGCTCAGGAGCACACACACCTGAATTCACTATTCTCATTACTCCCAATAAACAAAAGCATGCTCAGCTCTTCGTCAGAGGGTTTACTCACATTAGCATCACCGCTTCTTTGGTTTGTAAGGCCTCTTACTCTATCACTCTAAATCTCTGTTTTGTACTCTGGCTCCGGTTGCGGGGGCGTGGCTAAGCTGCTTGGACTTAATGCAGTTAATACCTGAATTCAGTCGTGTCATGCCTAATGCAATACAGTACGTTCCTCTAGTGGGCATTTTTGAAAACTACAGTGCTGTATGTTTAGAAAGAGAATATATTGAAAGGTGTTCTATGCGTATGCTGTATAATGTTTATATTTTAGCATCAATAAATATAACAGTAAAAATTGAAAAGTTTTTCTTAATCATTACTACATTTTACTACATTAATACTGTATTAATGAGTAAGACTGTCTATAGAATGTGTTTAAGCAGCATATTTTAGCGCATGTAATAGATACATAGTATTTTACTTACAGCTGCTCATTCGCGCATATGACGTTATACATTGGGTTTTACTTCTGGGTACAGAACTCGCGGATTATCTCAATTCGCGGGAAAGCCCGGAACCATACCCCCGCGAATGTCAAGGGCCTACTGTATATGATCTGGCAGGGAATGGTATTTGAATTCACGTCTTGTGGGCGTGGCCCACAGACAGACAGAGAGAGAGAGAGAGAAAGAGAAAAGGAATAATGCTTAATTAAAGTTGAGTTTGTCAAGCAGGGTTTGCGCTTTGAATTCACGTCTTGTGGGCGTGACCCGCAGCACGTGCGGGAGAGACAGACAGACAGACAGAGAGAGCGAGCGAGAGACAGAAGGAATAACGCTTTAGTTTTTAGTTTAGTTTTTTAAGTTGTTTTAATTCAGTAAATGGTCAAACAGAGAATGCGCTTTGAATTCACGTCTTGTGGGCGTGGCACACGTGCGAGAGAGAGAGAGAGAGAGAGAGAGAATAATGCTTTAGTTTTTGTTTTTTTAAGTTGTTTTAATTCAGTAAATGTTTAATAAATGTGGGAGAATTTGAGCTCATCTGGAATTCCGATCCCTCAAGGAATCAAATTAAAGTTGTTTGTCAAGCAGGGAATGCGCTTTGAATTCCAAGTCTTGTGGGTGTGGCCCGCAGCGTGCGTGAGAGAGAAAGAGAGAGAGAGAGACACAGGTGTGTGTGTGTGTGTGTGTGTGTGTGTGTGTGTGTGTGTGTGTGTGAGTGTTTGTGTTAATAAAAATGTTTAATAATGGTTTAATTAATAAATATATTAATAAAATGTTTAAATGGTGTAATAAATAATTTTCTTTTACATTTAACACCCCTCCTCGAATCGCCACCTTATCGTGGTGGAGGGGTTTGCGTGACCTAATGATCCTAGGAGCTATGTTGTCGGGGGCAAATGCCCCTGGTAGGGTCACCCAAGGCAAACAGGTCCGGGGTGAAGGTCCAGACAAAGTGCGATTCAAAACAGACCCCTAAGACATGAGAAAACAACAGAGGAATCAGTCTCCCTTGCCCGGACGCGGGTCACCGGGGTTCCCTCCTGGAGCCAGGCCCAGGGAGGGGCTCAAGGCGGCGCCTGGTGGTCGGGCTTATGCCCATGGAGCCTGGCCGGGCCCAGCCCGAAAAGGAGACATGGGTCCGCCCTCCCATGGACCCACCACCTGTGGGAGGAGTTTTAGGGGTCGGGTGCAGTGTGAGTTGGGTGGCAGCCGAAGGCATGGGTTCTGTCGGACTGATCCTCGGCTGCTTACTCTGACCTTCGGGACATGGAATGTCACCTCTCTGGCGGGAAAGGAGCCCGATTTGGTGCGTGAGGTGGAGAGATACCGACTAGATATAGTCGGGCTCACCTCAACGCATAGCTTGGGCTCTGGAACCATCCATCTCGAAAGAGGCTGGACCTTCTTCTATTCTGGAGTTGCTCATGGGGAGAGGCGGCGAGCGGTGTGGGTATTCTTGTTGCCCCCGTCTCGGTGCCCAAATGTTGGGGTTCTCCCGGTTGACGAAAGGGTAGCTTCCCTCCGTCTTCGGGTGGGGGACGGGTCCTGACTGTTATTTGTGCTTATGCACCAAATGACAGTTCAGAGTACCCACCCTTTTGAAGTCTTTGGGGGTGTTGGAGAACGCTCCCTCGGGAGACTCGCTCGTTGTCTTGGGAGACTTCAACGCCCATGTGGGCAGCGATAGTGTGACCTGGAAGGGTGTGATCGGTAGACGGCCTCTCCAGTCTGAATCCGAATGGTGTGTCGTTGTTGAACTTCTGTGCTCGTCATAGTTTGTCTATCACGAACACCATGTTCGAACATAAGGGTGTCCATAAGTGCACTTGGCACCAGGACACCCTAGGTCGCAGTTCGATGATTGACTTTGTAGACGTGTCATCGGACTTGCGACCATATGGTCTGGACACTTTCGGGTGAAGAGAGGAGCTGAGCTGTCTACCGATCACTACCTGGTGGTGAGTTGGCTTCGGTGGTGTGGGAGGTTGCCTTCCAGACCTGGCAGGCCCAAGCGTGTAATCAGGGTCTGCTGGGAACATTTGGCGGAGCCCCCTGTCCGAGAGGCCTTTAACTCCCACCTCCGGCAGAGCTACAACCACGTTCCGGAGGAGGCGGGGGACATGGAATCTGAATGGGCCATGTTTCGTGCCTCCATTGCTGAAGGCGGCAGCCCATAGCTGTGGCCGTAAGGTGGTCGGTGCTTGTCGGGGCGGTAATCCCCGAACCCGGGGGTGGACACCTGCGGTGAAGGGGGCCGGGCAGCTGAAGAAGGAGGCCTATCGGGTTTTATTAGCCTGTGGGGCTCCTGAGGCAGCAAAGGGGGACCGGCAGGCCAACCGTGCGGCAGCCGAGGCTGTCGCGGATGCAAAATCTCGGGCGTGGGAGGAGTTCGGTGAGGGCCTAGAGAGTGATTATCGGTTGGCCTCAAAAGGTTCTGGGCCACCATCCGACGCCTCAGGAGGGGGAAGCAGTTCTTCACAAACACTGTTTACGGTGGAGGTGGGGAGCTGCTTACCTTGACTGGGGATGTTGTTGAGAGGTGGAGGGAATACTTTGAGGACCTTCTCAATCCCACCAACACGCCCTCCGTGGAAGAGGAAGACCCTGGGGTTCGGGTGAGGGTCCGCCCATCACTGGAGTGGAGGTCACTGAGGTTGTCAAAAGCTCCTCGGTGGTCGAGCTCCGGGGTTGGGCGAGATCCGCCCGGAATACCTCAGGACTCTGGATGTTGTAGGACTGTCTTGGTTGACACGTCTCTGCAACATCGCGTGGTCATCGGGGCTGTACCTCTGGATTGGCAAACTGGGGTGGTGGTCCCAATTTTTAAGAAGGGGACCGGAGGGTGTGTTCCAATTATCGGGAATTACACTCCTCAGCCTACCTGGTAAAGTCTATGCAGGGGTACTAGAGAGGAGGATCCGACCGATAGTCGAACCTCGGATTCAGGAGGAACAATGTGGTTTTCGTCCTGGCCGCAGCACTCTTGACCAACTCTATACGCTCCACAGGATTCTGGAGGGGGCATGGGAGTTTGCCCAATCTGTCCACATGTGCTTTGTGGATTTGGAGAAGGCTTTCGACCGTGTCCCTCGAAAGATCTTGTGGGGCGTGCTCGAGAGTACGGCGTTCGGATCCGTTGCTCTGAGCTATTCGTTCGCTGTATCACGGAGCCAGAGTTTGGTCCGCATTCCTAACAGCAGCTCGCATTCGTTTCCGGTGGGAGGTGGAGTCCGCCAAGGCTGTCCTTTGTCACCGATTCTGTTCATAATTTTTATGGACAGAATTTCTACGTCCAGTCCAGGCGATGAGGGGTTCTGGTTCGGTGGCCATCGGATATCATCTCTGCTTTTTGCGGATGATGTTGTCCTTTTGGCTTCATCAAGTCGGGCCCTCCAGCTCTCATTGGAGCGATTCGCAGCTGAGTGCGAAGCAGCCGGGATGAAGATCAGTACCTCCAAGTCCGAGGCCATGGTTCTCAGTCGGACAATGGTGGAATGCACCCTCTGGGTCGGGGATGAGGTCCTGCCCCAAGTGGAGGAGTTTAAGTATCTTGGGGTCTTGTTTACGAGTGAGGGAAGGATGGAGCGAGAGATCGACAGACGGATCGCTGCAGCCTCTGCTGTTAAGCGGTGCCTGTACCGGTCCGTCGTGGTGAAAAAGGAGCTGAGCCGCAAGGCGGCTCTCAATTACCAGTCGATCTACGTTCCAACCCTCACCTATGGTCACGAGCTTTGGGTAATGACCGAAAGAACAAGATCACGGATACAAGCGGCTGAAATGAGCTTTCTTCGCCGGGTGGCGGGGTTCTCCCTTAGAGATAGGGTGAGAAGCTCCGCCATCCGGGGAGAGCTCGGAGTAGAGCCGCTGCTCCTCCGCATTGAGAGGGGCCAGTTGAGGTGGCTCGGGCATCTGGTTAGAATGCCCCCCGGACGCCTCCCTGGTGTGGTGTTTCGGGCATGTCCAACCGGGAAGAGACCCCGGGGTCGACCTAGAACACGCTGGAGGGACTATGTCTCTCGGCTTGTCTGGGACCGCCTCGGTGTCCCCCCGGGAGAGTTGGAGGAAGTGGCTCGGGAGAGGGATGTCTGGACCTCTTTGCTAAGGCTGCTGCCCCCGCAACCCGACCCCGGACTAAGCGGAAGAAGATGAGATGAGATGAGATGAGAGACATTTAACACATATTTCATACAAAATTGGTGTACTTTTATCATTTTTAAAGGGTTTATGGGGTTTATCCAGTCCAAAGACTGGAGCCTTGGAATGAATTAGACGTTTAACATGTGAAATGCGACCCCTACTTACGAAATCCCCGCGTTAAGAGAAGGGCTCTGGAACGGATTAGTTTCGTAAGTTGGGGGCCGACTGTAATAACAAACATTCAAAAAATAACACATGATGTAAATAAAATATAAATACACACACATACAGATGGAACTGCATGAGAAGAAGAGGACACTACATACACGTGCACACACAGATGCAACAATGTAAGTACAGACTTCCCAGCTTACAAATGAGTTAGGTTCAGGACAGCCGGTTAGGTAATGTATGTTTAAACCTTGTATAAGTAACCTATGCGAGTTTGTACTGCATACATTTTCTCTCTCTCTCTCTCTCTCTCTCTCTCTCTCGCTCTCTCTCCATAATCATCACATTATCAATATGATTATGTTCCGTGTTTAAACTCCTGGTTCCTCTCAGGCACAGCACAGCTGATCTGATCTAGAGTTTCACTCTGATCCTGTTCATTATACAGTAATACTGGAGTCAATTTGTTTCTTCTTTGAAAGTTTTGGCAGGAGTTCGGAAATGTATCGGTCTGCTTCTCTTCCTGGACCTCGTCATCCACGCCCCCTCTGCCAGAGCCTAGTATTAAGTGTACCTCAGGATAATGTTTAATCATATCTAATACTTAATATTTGATATATGTTTCTATAGATTTTATTCCATTTCTATTTGTTCTTCAATTTCATTTCACTTTCGACCTCACCCTGTTCATATCTCCAGATGGTTTTGATGGGAGATTTTGGGTTTTTTTTTGTTTTGTTTGTTTAGGGTCTTTTTTGCATAATTGGCCTGTTTTTGTGTCATTTTCCTTAACTTTCCCCCCTATTCTTTAATTTCCTTATTTTTTAATTCGAAAAAAAAAAACAACACGATAGTAAAATAATTTTGGTCTGAGAGGAATACAGGGATCCCTCACTTTCCGCAGTTAATTGAGACCGGGATCCCCACGCGACCATCAAACCCCCCGACGTACACGTATATGTATATGTTATATCAATAAATACATGTTCAATGCTATAAAATTTTATCATAACAAACATTAAAAAAAAAAACAAGATGTAAATAAAATATAAATACACACACATACAGATGGAACTGCATGAGAAGAAGACGCATACATACACATGCCACACACAGATGCAACAATGTAAGTACAGACACTCCCCAGCAAGTCGTTACAGAGCATTCTTTAGAGGGGAAGGTATGTTTAAACCTTGTACAAGTGACCTATGCGAGTTTGTACTGCATACAATCTCTCTCTCGCTCTCTCTCTCTCTCTCTCTCCATAATCATCACATTATCAATATGATTATGTTCCGTGTTTAAACTCCTGGTTCCTCTCAGGCACAGCACAGCTGATCTGATCGGATTTACAGAGAGTTTCACTCTGATCCAGTTCATTATACAGTGATACTGGAGTCAATTTGTTTCTTCTTTGAAAGTTTTGGCAGGAATTCGGAAATGTATCATTATGCTTCTCTTCCTGGACCCACGCCCCCTCTGCTGGAGCCTAGGATAATGTTTAATCATATCTAATACTTAATATTTGATATGTTTCTATAGATTTTATTCCATTTCTATGTGTTCTTCAATTTCATTTCACTTTCACTTTCGACCTCACCCTGTTATTATCTCCAGATGGTTTTGATGGGAGCTTTTGGGTTGTTTTTTGTTGTGTTTGTTTAGGGTCTTTTTTGCTTAATTGGCCTTGTTTTTGTGGCATTTTCCTTAACTTTTCCCCCTATTCTTCCTTAATTTCCTTATTTTTTTAAATTCGATGAATATTTATTTATTTAAAAAAAAAATCCGCGATGCACTGTAGCCGAATGAATTGAAGCGCAAAGTAGTGAGGGATTCCTGTAAATCACTCCCGGAGATTCTGCATTATTAAAACATTATTATTTATTATGTGCATTATTTTTTTTGGCAGGTACATTCAGAGTCTCCTTGATATACTGGAGTTCAAGGAAAAAAATGCAAACAAAGGATGTGTGATTTCTGAGTAAGTATTTAGTTGTTTTTGCTGGAGTGTCTTTCTGTTTTCCAACATAATCATATCTGAGTATTAAATTGTGCTCCTAGATTCACAAATGCAGTGATGAAGATTGTTAGCAGGCATAATGACGTGGTGCCCACAATGGCACAGGGAGTGGTAGAGTACAAGGAGGCATATGGTACTGACCCTATAACCAGCCAGAACATGCAATACTTTCTGGATCGCTTTTATATGAGCAGAATTTCCATCAGGATGCTCCTCAACCAACACAGTAAGGTCCTTTTTTCAAAAATTTCTCTGCAATCAGTGTCATCTTTATATTTCCAGTTTTCCACAGTATTAGATGACAAAGCTTTATAAAATAAATATCATCCAAAGCGGCACCTAAAACACATTTGCATCAGGGCAGAGGCTTTTTGTCTCCAAGGGTTGTTTATCCCTTTTGTGTTTGCTTGTGTTTATTTCAGCACTGTTGTTTGGAGAGAAAGTGCAAGTAAATCCTGCTCATCCTAAACAAATAGGCAGTATTGATCCTTCCTGTCATGTCACTGATGTGATTAAAGGTAGGATCCTAAGATAAACTCATCACATGACAAACAGGCTATGTCAGATGACTTTTAGTTATCACTTTATTCAAAACCTTTTTTTGTTGTTTCAGATGCATATGAAAATGCTCGAGACTTGTGTGACCGCTACTACATGAACTCACCAGAATTAATACTAGAAGAATTTAATGGTAAGGAAGGAATCTGTTTTTATTTAAAATCATAATTTGACTATTTAAAGCTGCTTTACAACAATCAGTTATTTAAAAAAAAACACAGTAGAAATACAGTTGAACTGAAATCTATTTTTTCCTGATAAACTGCTTGATGTGGATAAAGCAAACATTTTCTCCTTTTAAATTTTTCTGTACAGGAAAAGAACCTAGCAAGCCCATAACTGTGGTTTATGTGCCGTCTCATCTGTATCACATGGTGTTTGAATTATTCAAGGTACTGTGTGTGGGTACTGGCACATGATACAGCGATTAAAGATGTTAGCTAAATTGGAAGCCGAACAAAAATAAACCCGATGCAATGACTGAAATCCTATACTGAGTCTTTGAGGTCAGTGATGTTGGTCATCTGTGCCATTAAGAGTTCTGATCTAATAATGTCATGTGACTCCTTTAGAATGCCATGCGAGCTACCATGGAGCTGTATGGAGATGCTATGACATACCCTCCAGTTCATGTTAAAATAGTGCTGGGTGATGAAGATCTCACTGTGAAGGTACACACATGCTCCTCATGATGATCTTTATCACACCCTTTTATCCATTTATTGACCGCAGTTTTATGTTATAATGTGTCATCACCCCCCCCCCCCCATTTTACTGCTGAAGTGCCCTTTTAGTTTGTTTTGTTTCAGTTTGACTGAACGAAATACTGACTGAAACCCATACAAATATTTTTCACTTAACTTTGTGGGAAGACCCACCTACCTGAATGCCAGAGCTGATTTGATTTTGGCATGTCTAGGTTAAAGGTCAGAAGGAGGTGACAAATGTTTTGAGATAAACATTTGTCATGTCACAATTGAAATTGCCTATACAGTATCTGAGAAACAAAGTGATACAGATGTAATATGGGACAGATAGGAAACCATGTACATTAGGGTGGTCCTTATTTTTAAAGATTTGATTTTTAATGTTCTCACCCCTCAGATATGTTCCAACTGGTAAAAAAACACCAAATATCAAATAAAATTGAAATCTATTAATGTTTAGAGGTAGCTCAAGTCACTTATTTTTTTTCCTTTTCAGGACACATGGCTCAAAATGACTATGATCCTTTTACCCTTGCAATATCTTGTGTAATATATGTACAGACCGAAACTAAAGCAATGCTTTCTATAGTGTTACTGCATTGTTTAGTCCCCTGGAGCAATGCACCAAGCCAGATGGATGTCCAGAGTGATCTAAATTTGATTTGAAAGTGTGGTTCTTTTAAGAGTCAGTTTAAACTGACATTGTGGGGCCAGTGGTGTAGTGGTTAGGGTGCTGCGCTCATGATCGGATGGTTGTGAGTTCGAATCCCACTGAGACCCTCACTGTGCTAAGACCCCTGGGCAAGGTCTCAACCATAAGTGTGCCTCTGTTCACCCAGCAGTATAAATGGGTACGAGTCCCACTCTCCACAAGGTTGTCACTGTTCCCCCCAGTGCAGCTAACTGGGTTATCAAAGGCGGGCCATGTCTCTCACTGTCTATGGTGAGAGGCATGTAAAAGAACCATTGCTGACTTTCGTAAAGAGTAGCTGCAAAGTCGTCAGTGTGTTTCTGTCCCTTGCTAAAAGGGTTGTGACAGGAAGGGCATCCGACGTAAAAACCTCTGCCAAATCAAACGTGCGAATCAGATGATTCGCTGTGGCAACTCCCGAGTAAAAAAGGAAATAGCAGAAAGGAAGACAGACAGACTGTTGTAAAGCACTAGTATTAAAGTCTTTTTCAATTATTATTCCAGTACAGTATCTAAGTTAATGTTTAGAATGTTTGTTCATGAGATTTTATGTTCTGTTGCATGTTTAACAAATGATACCAAAAGGATAAACTTTATTACGCTTTATGTCCTTTTACATTGAACTTGGAGTGATGTCTCCAAGATGGCGCTACCTAGAGGGCGACGTCACGGAGTTCTCAGAGTCAAATTGTTTCTTTGTTCATTTTAATTTGTTTTATTTGTTGTTTTGTTTGTTCATGTTTTGCACTATGCTCGTCTATGACTGATCGACCCTACTGCAGCTATGAGATCGGAGTCTTCGGGCAAATAAGCACGCTCAACTCCTGTTGTGAGCTAATATGCTATGGTCGCTCAATGTTAGCTGCACCCTGGCTAACAATAAGCCCAATTATTATATAAACAAGCCTCAATGTAAAAGGACATGAAGCGTAATAAAGCTTATCCTTTTGGTATTGTTTGTTAAACATGCTATAGACCCTTTTCACTCCTGCGCAATAACCCGGATGTAATCAGCATGTCCGCCATTTTTTTGGATCAAGCAAGTAAAAGCCACTGTGTTAGGCCATTGTCGCATGCGTGAACATGACCACATTTTCCAAGGCGAAGACGAACCACAGAGACACTTTAGATTTTGTTTCTCGAGAGAGGTACGAGTAAAAGTTGTTGATCAACCGAAGAGACCCGTACAAAGACATACCAGTGCAAGAGTGGACGAAAGACCGAGATACTTTCCCCAATGACCTTGTAAATTATCTGGTGAACGGAAGAAGTGCGTACAACATTTGAAGAATTAAAGGCTTACAAATCGTTGGAGGCATACAACCAGTTAGGCCGTGGTTGGGTGACAGACGTGTGCCATACAAATATCAACAACAACGGTCTACTACTGGCAAGAGTAAGTAAACTTGATGATCTTTTTCAACTCACCTACCCGGTTTTAAGTAAATGTTGTGAGATACAATGAGTTTAAAACGAGGATCTGTTTTTCTTTTGATGGAAGCCGTACTGAATTGCTAGTTGATATCACTTTCATTTTGTTGCTGTTACATGTATGTCATATAACCGTGTTTGTTTAGATTATGTTGCTGAGAAATCAGTCATTACAACTTTTTACCAAGAGCATTTTGTCACATGTGAAAATGTAAAAAAATTTAACTTACACAATTCAGAAATGTAAGTTTAAAAACAGTAAGTACTGCATTATGTATTGTAGACATGAAACATTGCTGCAAATTGTGTAAACATTTGCACATAGTGGTAGACAGTTTTGCTTTCAGGTGTGACATTCTCAGAGATTGAATGATCCACCTCTGAAGTCATGGGTTATTACCAGCAAGGAAGGGATCATTCTAGCAGCACATTGCAACTACATGGCTGGTCTGGGAGAGGCATGCAGTCACATTGGAGCCTTACTCTTCTAAAAAATTTCGCTTGATTTCCTGATTGGACCAATTGCTACACCCGATTACAACACACGTGTGAACCATTGTCCGTTGATATTTACAACAAACGAACAAAAAGCTTTCCCCAGGCAATTTTTGCAGCGATGTAACTGACTATCAGCTTCAGCTTGACCCAAAAAATGGCGGCTGTCCGGCGAAGTCCGGATGTGTGATGTCGTGTGAAAAGGGTCTATAGAACATAAAATCTCACGCACAAAAATTCGAAATAATTGAAAAAGGCTTTAATACAACAGTTCAGAGGAAACTGTCATTTCTTCAGGAGAAAGTCTTATTTCTTCAGAAGAGACATCCAGCGTTTTTTATCGCTTAGCCAGATAAGACGCATAGCATTTGAGTGGCATCATAGAGCTTAACTGGTAATTAAAACACACAAAAAAATCTCATTGACAACTTGTGCGCGAATGAGGAAAAAGGGGCGTTACATCATCTCAACCAATCAGCAGGAAGGAGGACGGCCACTGGCTGAATTTGAGTGACATGTCAGTTGCTTGGCAGTCCGTGAATACTCAAACCGTGAGTGCAAAACCGCGAATAGTCAAGGGCTTACTGTAATCCATACACCAGAACAACGGCGGTGAAGTAGTCTCTCCATTTTGGATAGTTTTGATATTAAAATGCCGTTTCAGTGATTAAATAAAGGTTATGAAGATGATATTCTCGTAAACAATGCAGGCTAGTTGTTAAGGAAGCTCTGAAACGAGCACACTGATTATTCAGCTGGGGCTTGCACATGCGCAGTGCCCGTCACACGCATGCGGAACTTATCTCCGACTTTCTCTTCAATAACAGTCAGTAAGTTTATTTATAAGATTGTGAATAGACATAATTTCTGGAAAAGGAGAGTGAAATGTCATCTGTGATGTTTAGCAGCATTAGTATAGATGTTAAATTTGACGTGAGAATTTGGCTTTCAAGATGCCGGAATGCTTGGTGTTCTTGACGATTATTTTGCCGGCGATGCATGCAAAATTTGATTCTGGAATTTTTTTGATTATTTAATTTGTGCGTAATCTTGTCTGGACTGGACATGCTGGATCGTGGGTTGTTTAATTTTGTACGAAAATTGGTCAAGACCTGAAAAATACTTAAATGTTTCATTCCTTTTACATATAAACAAACTGATGATGATTCCAGCCAGCTGTGTTGCTGAAGATTTTGATGTTGATAAAGAAGAGGAATCTGTTAATAAAACTGCATGAGTTGTGTTGGTGGTGAGGATATAGATTAAGATGATAAATATTGAGGGCAGAGTTGATGATGCCAGCTGTGTTGAAGATTTTGATGTTGATGAAGAAGAGGCATCTGCTATAAGTGTGATGAGTCAGTTTTGTTGTGTTTGGGATGAGATGTGATCCTTTCTGCTGAGCAGGATATAGATTATGATGATAATGATGAGGGCAGAGTTGATGAAGCTTACTTGTATAAAGAGATCAGAGTTGTGTTATATAGTTTTCTTAATTTCTGTATGATTGATTGAACCTGACAGTATTTTTCAATCAGTATCATTTGAAGGCATTTGAACCTTTATATAATGGTTGAAAAGATACATACTGATTCTATTGGAATAAACAGAAATGGAAAAAAAAAGTCGGGTTTTTTTTGTTCATTTTTGAGAGGTTACCACGGTGACTGATGGGTTAAAAAACGGCCAGTCAGGTTAAAATGAGGATGATTTGTCTTATCTCTTCCTAAAACTTTTCCTAGACATGTTTTATAAAAGTTTATATGGCTGAGGTGCATAAAATGTTTGGTTGCTAAGGACTATGATCTTGGAACAAGGGGAATCTTTGTCCTCATTTTTCTTTAAAATGTCTTTTGAAATTTTTAGTTGAATGCTGACACAAGAAATGACATAGCTCGGTCAGTTTTCAAGATATTGACACTTTTTGGGCCTCCTCTATCTGACTGTGTGAAAAGCTCGTTTTTCATTTTTGGACACAACAGTGGAGTGGCTCACATATGTGGTACCTATCAGAACAACTTGTTGGGCTAGTGTTTTTTGATGCCAGTGTTCCTGCTGCCACCAAACGTTAAATGATTCAGGCTTTGGAAAGTGAAGGTTGTGAGGATTCAGGCAATTGAAAACTGCCAATTAAGTGACTTTGTGTCAAAGAAGGTCAAGATTTTGTCAATCTGATACTTTCCTGGATGAAGACCCAGAAACCTGGGAAGATCTGGAGGATTTCAAGGCGGCACAAAGAGTTGTAAAGGCCATGAAAGTAGTCCAGGATCATGCTGACTGTGGAGTGGCCCTTATTCAGGAATAAAGTGGTATCATTACTAAGAATGAAGATCAACTGCAGTTTTTGATGAAAGTTCTGCAAGAACATTGCAAAAAATTTCCAGATTGCAAAAAGTCAACACTTACTAGAAAACAATGAACTGATGATAAATGTGCACATATTTTACAATATTAGTATACAGACGCTCCCTGACTTACGTTCATCCGTTTTTTTCAATTTTTTTTCCAAAAAAAAAATTCGAATTTTGAGTTTAGATGTACCTACGTAGTACGCTGACGTAATGATGCTGCATTCATTGTTTACAAACTACAGACTGAGTGTGTACATATATATATACAGATGCTCCCTGACTTACGTTTTTAATTGGTTCCGGACGGCCGAACGCAAGTTGAAAGTGAACTTAAGTTGTTACAGTGACGTATGACGCTCATACTGTACTATACATCCATAAATGCCATTACCGTATCTCATAAAACACCCCCAAGTCAATTATTATAAACATAACATTGTAAAATAATATCAAATAATATCAACATTAATTTCAAATAAGTCACTTGTTTATACCGAGTCACTTTACATGAAGTTTAAAACAGTCAATCAACGCTTACAATATGTGAACCTGAATCCACAAATTACAGAACAATTACAGATATTTATTATCTTTTAGCAGAATCCTAAGAGTGTAGACTTATTTTTATATTAATCGTCTTTCTTTCAGCTTTTTTCCCTTTTACTCGGGAGTCGCCACAGCAAATCATCTGATTCGCACGTTTGATTTGGCAGAGGTTTTTACGTCGGATGCCCTTCCTGTCACAACCCTTTTTAACAAGGGACAGAAACACGCTGACGACTTTTCAGCCTACTTATTTTTATATTAATATTCATTCGGATTTGTACTTGTTCTTTGTATGCATCTCTTGAATAAAGTTTACTTACACAAAAGAAAGAACTCTCCGCTTTGCTAGGATTCACATTAGTGCAGGCTGTTCTAAACGAGTTCAACGGCACCCTTGTGCACTTGAAAGACTGGAAGTCTGTATAACCCACAGCAAGTACACTACTTTCGGTATTGCGCGCCTCACATATTGTAAGCGTTGATTGGCTGTTTTAAGTTTCATGTAAAGTAACTCTTTACATATACAAGTATAAATAAGTGACTTATTTGAAATTTATGTTGATCTTATTTGATATTTTACAATGTTATGTTTATAATAATTGATTTAGGGGTGTTTTGAGATACGGTAATGGTATTTATGGATGTATAGTACAGTATGAGCGTCATACATCACTGTAGCAACTTAGTCAGGGAGCGTCTGCACATGTAAAATTTGTCCACTGAGCTACCTTTAAATATTAAAACTAATAGTTAAAACTCTGCATGGAGTGTTTTTATGAACAAAGTAACACTTTTTGGGATGAGACCAATTTTTTTTTTTTTTACCTGATTTTAAGGACCACCCTAATATACATGCTTTCCTTGACACAATTATCTTTTGGACTTGAAAGATGAAATCCTGTGACCTTTTTCATTTTTAAGTGTTAATAAATTTGAAATGAGTATCTATAGAACACTCGTAGGACAGCATGTTTAACATTTACTTGGTGTGACTCGTTTAGACACTTTCTCTTCCACACTCAGGATGACATATATTTATATACATCCACACACGTCTTCCAATGTTTGTCTATGTATGTATATTAAAATTTTCCTGTGGTTGCAGGTCAGTGATCTTGGTGGGGGGGTGCCACTCAGGAAGATTGACAGGCTGTTCACATACACATACTCCACTGCCCCGAGGCCTCAGATGGATACGTCCCGTGCTGCACCACTGGTCAGTTTATTACGGTCTTGTTGATTGGCTGGAAGTGGGCTTTTGGCTGTTTCGGTCGAGTGCATGTAAGCATCAAATTAAATCATACAAATCTGCTCTCAGGCTGGTTATGGCTATGGCCTGCCCATCTCCAGACTGTACGCAAGATACTTCCAGGGGGAGCTGCAACTCTACTCAATGGAGGGCCATGGAACAGATGCCGTTATATACATCAGGGTAAGAGAGTAAACCTGCATACTGAATAGTCCATGTTCTTCATGGGTAACACTTTAAAACCAAAATTTATATAATGGTTAAGTAGGTAATAAACATCTTTTCTTTAAAGGCACTTTCTACAGAATCCATTGAAAGGCTCCCAGTATATAACAAAGCAGCATGGAAACATTACAAGACCATCCACGAGGCAGATGACTGGTGTATTCCAAGCAAAGAGCCCAAAGACCTGAGCACCTTCCGCAGTCTGTAGAGACTCTGCACCACAAGCAGGGCACACTATCCATGTTGAGATTAACAGGTGGAATCTACATTACGAGGATTTCTGTCAAGTTCAAAGTTATTCTCATTTTTTTAATTCAAATGAAAAAAAAAAAATTGAGTTTGCAGGATGCACTAAGCATCTAGTATCAAATCTCCAGTGTGAGATTTTGTATTATTATAATGGATTTTCAGTGTTTAAATGCCTTGTGATTAGGTGTTGAGTGCCAGTAGTTGTGATGCTTTGACTATTTTTTACAGCATTAAAAAGTATTCTTTATAAACATACTTGTAAATAACTAAAAGTCTTAGAGAATTAGTGATGCTAACAATCATTCACGAGTAGCTGTAGACTTCATAGTCTAGAGTGGACTGGTGCAATGATGACAGTCGCTAATTACCGTGATACATATAACTTTACTGACTGCCTAAAACATATTACATATATCTTAAAACATGAAAAATTTATTGGTGCACACTTGAACCAGAGAAATAACCAGATATCAGGATTTTCAAAAAAAAGTTGTTTTGAAACAATAAAAATCAATTCATAGTGTAAGTCTACTGTGGCTTGGTCAGTTGTACAAAAACTATTATAAAGGAGTAATCAGGTCAGGGAGATGAAGACAGGACATACAAATATAAAGTGAGAATTAATGTTGACACTACATTAAAAACATCATTAAAAACCCTCTGAAACCTTATTACATGAACCTGTACCCTGCTTCAAAAATAAAATCAGTGATAAACTAAGATTTTGAGTAGCTGGTCAATTACAACGGAAAGAGTTTTACCAAAACCAACACAAACTGCAGCAACATCTAAATTTCACTCTGTTTATACATTACAAATGGTCTTGCACATTATGAGCTATTCTACTCAGTAGAAATGTAACATTTTAATCTTTTTTTTTCTGATGGTAAAGGTGTAGAAAATTTCATTTGTACATTAGAAAAACCATCACCATTTGCCTCTTAAATGACAAAGATAGTGCTTTTACTCAAGAACTGTACAGAGTTCCACCAAAGAAAGTTTACACAGAGGGTAGAGGAGTGCTGTACTATTAAAGATTCATAAAAATGTTTTGTTTTTTAAAAAAAACATTCAGTAAATAATTAGTGACATTTGTATGTGAACATACTGTAGTCTTAAAAAAAAAAAAAAAGGATGAAATATTTTAGTGTACACAAAAATAAAATCAGTTTTGGTCTGCTCAAGATAGCACAGAGAAATCAATCATCGATGATCTGCAGAGACTCTAATACATTTCACGCACCAATGGCCCAGAAAGGTCATTCTGTATTAAGAGGCTTGTGGAGGAAATGGCAAGAATTGTATATGGAGCTCTTTAGGTTTAAGTCAAAAGGTGAAGAATTAGACAGTGTGGTAAATCTTTCATTTTGCCATTTTCTGGTATAATCTCTTCTTTTAATATTAGGGTCTGTCTTGATGAACTGACTTAAAATATACCTTCTCTGCACTTTAGTTCCTACTAATTAATAATGGATTGATATTACATTGCCGTATAAACTACATTAACATGTCTTCTCTCACCTGTACATAAATGTAGAAATAAACAGCAAAGGGTTTTCAGCTGCCTACTTGACGCAATCCAGAGTGCATTAATGCTTCAGTGAAGTAGAAATAGAGGAACGAGACAGAAGGAGATGTAAAAAAAAAAAAAAGTGGCTTCAGCAGTTAGAGTCCGTGTTGCTTGACAGTATCCCGCTTCGTCTTGCTTCTTTGTCACATTTATCACGCTGTTTTTCCAGTTTCTCCTGGGCTTTTTTTATGTCTTTCAGCTTCTTCTTGATTGTGGCACGGTCACTTTGGTTACAGACTCCAAGCACCTGAATCAGAATGGTAGATGTGATAAAAAGGAGCAAATTTAGTGTTTGTGATTTATAAAGCAGATCAGAACATGAAAATCAAGATTAATAGAGGAAAAGATTCAGCAGAATATACAGAAATAAACTAAACCCTTCCCTGTGCAAAATAATTAAATCTACGCTCAATAGCATGGCTCTTCAAAATGGTGCAAAATAACAAGAAATTATTAGTGAAAAAATAAGTTATTAATTAAAATTGTTAAAACAGACACTCCCCAACTTGCGTTCATCCGTTTGACTTTTTTTTTTTTTCTCAAAAAAAGTCAAATTTTGAGTTTAGATGTACCTACGTAGTACACTGATGTAATGACGCTGCGTCCATTGTTTACAAACGACAGACTGAACATGCCCCTCCTTCTTCCCAGTTCAGTTATATATACACATCGTTTTATTTATATATATATATATATATATATATATATATATATATATATATATATATATATATATATATATGTATATATATATATATATATTCTTCTATAATCACCTGAAGAGAGAGGATGGTTTCACCACCCCTCAAAACAGATCTGTAGTGATAAATGGAGTTTCAATAGAAAGTCTTTGTCCCGTCCTTTTATTTTTGTTATTTGCTCTACCAAAAAGAATCCAGAAAAGAAAGAGAACTGTCTGCTCTGCTGGTGATTCACATCAGTGCAGGCCGAGTACTAAACCAGTATTCAACGGCGCCCTTGCTCACTGAAAGACCGGAAGTCAGTATAACCCGCGCTTTGTCCCAAGCACAAAATAAGTAAACTACTTTCGGTGTTGAGCGCCTCACATATTGTAAGCATTGACTGGCTGTTGTTGTAAATTGACTTGGCTCAGTTTCATGTAAAATGACCATCCAAACTATTTACAAGCAGAAAGATTGCATCATAGAGAATGTTAAAGGTTATATCTGATACTGTATTTGATGAGTGAATTTGATTAAAATTTATCTATTTGAAATTATTTTGCTTAAATTTATTTTAAATTATGGTGATATTATTTTAAAATGCTTATAATTGATTTAGGGGTGTTTTATGATATACGGTAATGGTATTTATGGATATATATAGTGCAGTATGAGCGTCATAAGTCACTGTAACAACTTGCGTTCGGCTGTCCGGAACCAATTAAAAACGCAAGTCTGGGAGTGTCTGTATTCAAAATCAATATTCTATGATGCAATGTGGTCAGGACTCAAACAACAAGTATGCATTCACAGATGTGCATCAATTGCAAATTTTACAAGGGTTTGATTCATCATAGCCTTTTTATAATAGTGTTTACTTATTTATTACATTGAACATTCACCCACTTTTAGTCTGTCACTGTCCAGGTTCATCAGTTGCTGTCCATCAATATTATGTGTTGTAAAATCAGAGGTGTACTGATCCATGTTCATTCCCATTAGCCAATGGCACACCTGCTGAGTTGTCCACTCAGAAATTGGACGATTTTGCCACTGGAAGTCTTTCCCCACTGAGAAAGGCTCATTATCCTGCATCTACAATGAAAGACACGTGCAGCCGCATGCGCACCAAAATTAATATAGGTTTGCAAATTTAGCGACACTCTTGGGAAACTGAGTGGAACCTTTTCCCTATTAGGCACTTAGAAACATTCAGACACTCTGAGGTTGACAAAAAAACCCTAATGATGATCCCAAAACTTTACATTTCATTTTCTCCATAAGAATTACAGTAAAACAGTGAACATTTCAGCAAAAATGAATCCAAAATTAGACACTTTCAGATAATCACAAAACAGCACTGCGGGATAAATACAATTTCTCTCTACATGCCTTGTATAAACAAAAATGTTTCATATTACTCATCCACACCAATATTTGAAGCATGTAACATGCATCCACATAGAAAAAAGAACATGGTTAAGAAATCAATTACAGTGGTACCTCGCCTTACGAGAGACCCAACAAACAAAAAAATCCTGGTTACGAAACGCATTTACCTACAATTTCTGTCTCTGGATACGAAAAAAATTCACATTACAAAACGCGCCATCTCAAAAATAAAACAGTGCGCGAGTTGATCTCCAATTGGCTTTCTTCCAACATCCCGCCCCGCTGGCCTCCCATTGGCTATCTCCCAACATCCCGCCACGCTGGCCTCCCATTGGCTATTATGGAGCTGTATCTCCATAATGGCGGCACATTGGCGTAGTGGTAGCACGTCCGCCTCACAGCAAGAAGGCCTGGGTTCGATTCCCGGCCTGGGCGTTTCTGTGTGGAGTTTGCATGTTGTCCCCGTGCTTGCGTGGGTTTCCTCCGGGTGCTCCGGTTTCCTCCCACAATCCAAAGACATGCACAGTAGGTTAATTGGTCATTCTAAATTGCCCGTAGGTTCGCATCGTGCAGAAGGCAATGGCAAATCACTGCACTAATCCTGCTAAGAAAACCTCCGTGATGATGATAACCAGGGCGTTATCCTTCATAGCGGGTCGCCAATGGTCGTTCTACGACTCAGGCGCTAGATAGAGCTCCATAATACCCATGACACAGCTCCCTCCCATTGGCTATTATGGAACTGCATCACAGCTGCACACACGCACGTAATTCCTGGTGTGAGTGAGAAAAAGAACCGGGCTTGTGGCATGAGGTTGAGTGATATTGCAAAGGAATATGGCCAAACCTGTCTACCATCGGTACGATATTGAAGCAGAAGGAGGCCTTTAAAGGGTTTAGGGGTAGTATTGGGAGCCTTGGAACGAATGAGGCCTTTTACATGCAAAATGCGGTCCAACTTACGAAAAAATCAGGTTACGAAGCCACTACTAGAACGGATTAATTTCGTAATGTGAGGTACCACTGTATATGCAATTAATTTTGTAACCATTTTTATTTACATTATTTTTTCTATGTGGATACATGTTACATGCCCTGGAGGCTGCAAATATTTGCTTTGGTTATGCATGCATGCATGCATGCACATATTATATATATATATATATATATATATATATATATATATATATATATTCATACATACACACATAGTGAGTGTGTATGTTAAAAAATAATGCATAAGATGTAAACAAAATATAAATATACACACAAAGACGCAAGCATCACAAAAATGCAGTTTTGATGGGAGATTTTGGGTTGTTTTTTGTTTAGGTTTTTTTTTTGCATAAGTGGCCTTGTATTTGTGGTATTTTCCTTAATCTTTTTTTCATTAATTTTCTTATTTTTTATTTCAATGAATATTTAAAAAACAAAAACGCGATGCACTGAAGCCGCATAAATTGAAGCGTGAATTAGTGAGGGATCCCTGTACTAGTCCTTCTCAAAAAATTAGCATATTGTGATAAAGTTCATTATTTTCTGTAATGTACTGAAAAAAAATCAATTTTCATATATTTTAGATTCAATGCACCCCAACTGAAATATTTCAGGTCTTTGATTGTTTTAATACGGATGATTTTGGCATACAGCTCATGAAAACCCAAAATTCCTATCTCAAAAAATTAGCATATCATGTTCAGGGACTCTAAACGAGCTACTAACCTAATCATCTGAATCAACCAATTAACTCTAAACACCTGCAAAAGATTCCTGAGGCTTTTAAAAACTCCCAGCCTGGTTCATTACTTAAAACCGCAATCATGGGTAAGACTGCCGACCTGACTGCTGTCCAGAAGGCCATCATTGACACCCTCAAGCAAGAGGGTAAGACACAGAAAGAAATCTCTGAGCGAATAGGCTGTTCCCAGAGTGCTGTATCAAGGCACCTCAGTGCCTGGGACGTCTGTGGGAAGGAAAAAGTGTGGCAGAAAACGCTGCACAACCAGAAGAGGTGACCGGACCCTGAGGAAGATTGTGGAGAAGGGCCGATTCCAGACTTTTCGGGACCTGTGGAAGCAGTGGACTGGGCGACAGCTGCCACATTCCCCAGGTCAAGCCACTTTTGAACCAGAAACAGTGGCAGAAGCGCCTGACCTGGGCTACAGAGAAGCAGCACTGGACTGTTGCTCAGTGGTACAAAGTACTTTTTTCAGACGAAAGCAAATTTTGCATGTCATTCGGAAATCAAGATGCCAGAGTCCGGAGGAAGACGGGAGAAGGAAATTCCAAAATGCCTGAAGTCCAGTGTCAAGTAGCCACAGTCAGTGATGGTCTGGGGTGCC
Organism: Plotosus lineatus; assembly: GCA_024760905.1. Taxonomy (NCBI): domain Eukaryota; kingdom Metazoa; phylum Chordata; class Actinopteri; order Siluriformes; family Plotosidae; genus Plotosus; species Plotosus lineatus. The sequence continues at coordinate 52,824,618 of CM045729.1, read as the reverse complement.
ATGTCAGCTGTTGGTGTTGGTCCACTGTGTTTTATCAAGGGCAGGGTCAATGCAGCTAGCTGTCAGGAGATTTTGGAGCACTTCATGCTTCTATCTGCTGAAAAGCTTTATTGAGATGAAGATTTCATTTTTCAGCACGACCTGGCACCTGCTCACAGTGCCAAAACCACTGCTAAATGGTTTACTGACCATGGTATTACTGTGCTCAATTGGCCTGCCAACTCTCCTGACCTGAACCCCATAGAGAATCTGTGGGATATTGTGAAGAGAAAGTTGAGAGACACCAGACCCAACACTGTGGATGAGCTTAAGGCCGCTAGCGAAGCATCCTGGGCCTCCATAACACCTCAGCAGTGCCACAGGCTGACTGCCGCCATGCCACGCTGCATTGAAGCAGTCATTTCTGCAAAAGGATTCCCGACCAAGTATTGAGTGCATAACTGAACATAATTATTTGAAGGTTGACTTTTTTGTATTAAAAACACTTTTTTATTGGTCGAATGAAATATATGCTAATTTTTTGAGATAGAGATTTTTGGTTTTCATGAGCTGTATGCCAAAATCATCAGTATTAAAACAATAAAAGACCTGAAATATTTCAGTTGGTGTGCAATGAATCTAAAATATATGAAAGTTTAATTTTTATCAGTACATTACAGAAAATAATGAATTTTATCACAATATGCTAATTTTTTGAGAAGGACTAGTATATCTTCTTCTCCTTGTCCTTTTGGCTTTTCCCTTCAGGGGTCGCCACAGTGAATCATCTGCCTCCATCTCACCCTATCCTTTGCATCTTTTTCTCTGACACCAACTGCCTTCATGTCCTCCTTCACCACATTCATGAATCGTCTCTTTGGTCTTCCTCTAGGCCTTCTGCCTGGTAGTTCCAATCTCAACATCCTACTACCAATATACTCACTATCCCTCCTCTGTACATGTCCAAACCATCTCAATCTAGCCTCTCTGACTTTGTCTCCAAAACGTCTTACATGTGCTGTCCCTCTGATGTGCTCATTCCTGATCCTATCCATCCTCGTTACTCCCAAAGAGAACCTCAAAATTTTCATCTCTGCTACCTCCAGCTCTGCCTCCTGTCTTTTCCTTAGGGCCACCGTTTCTAAACCATACAACATCGCTGGCCTCAACACCGTCTTGTACACTTTTCCTTTCATTTTTGCCGATACCTTCCTATCACACATCACACCGAACACTTTTCTCCAACCATTCTGCACACGTTTCTCCACCTCTTTCCCACACTCTCCATTGCTCTGGATTGTTGAGCCTAAGTACTTAAAATCCTCCACCTTCCTTATCTCTGCTCCTTGTAACCTCACCATTCCTGTTGGGTCCTTAGCATTCTTACACATGTATTCTGTCTTACTTAGGCTGGCCTTCATTCCCCTCCTTTCCAGGGCATACCTCCACCTCTCTAGGTTTTCCTGCACTTGTTCTCTGCTCTCACTGCAGATCACAATGTCATCTGAAAACATCATAGTCCATGGAGATTCTTGCCCAACCTCGTCTGTCAGCCTGTCCATCACCATAGCAAACAAGAAAAGGCTCAGAGCTGACCCTTGATGCAGTCCCACCTCCACCTTGAACTCTTCTGTCACACCGACAGCACACCTCACCACTGTCTTACATCTCTCATACATGTCCTGCACCACTCTAACATACTTCTCTGCCACTCCAGACTTTCTCATGCAATGCCACAGTTCCTCTCTCGGCACCCTGTCATATGCTTTCTCCAGATCCACAAAGGCACAATGCAGCTCCTTCTGACTTTCTCTATTAACATCCTCAAGGCAAACCACTGCATCTGTGGTGCTCTTTCTTGGCATGAAACCAAACTGTTGTTCACAAATGCTGACCTCTGCCCTTAGTCTTGCTTCCACTCTTCTTTCCCATAATTTCATTGTCTGGCTCATCAACTTTATCCCCCTGAAGTTGCCACAACTCTGCACATCTCGCTTGTTCTTAAAAATGGGCACCAGCACACTTCTCCTCCATTCCTCCTCTCACTCTCGAGGACCTTGTTGAATGTTCATGTCAGGAAATCTACTGCTTCCTCTCCTAGACACTTCCATAGCTCCACCGGTATGTCATCAGGGCCAACTGCCTTTCCATTCTTCATCCTCTTCAATGCCCTCCTCACTTCACCCTTACTAATCTTTGCTACTTCCTGGTCCTCAACAGTCACCTCTTCTACTTTTTTTCTCTCTCATTTTCCTCATTCATCAGCTCTTCAAAGTACTCTTTCCATCTTCCCAGCACACTTCTGTCACCAGTCAACACAATTCCCTCTCTGTCCTTAATCACTCTAACTTGCTGCACATCCTTCCCATCTCTATTTCTCTGCTGTGCCAAACCTGTATAAATCATTTTCTCCCTTTTTACTTTCCAACCGAGCATACAAGTCATCATACGCCCTCTGTTTGGCCTTTGACACTGCTACCTTCGCCTTACGCTGTGTCTCCCTGTACTGCTGTTTACTCTCTTCAGTCCTCTCTATGTCCCACTTCTTCTTAGCCAACCTCTTCCTTTGTACACACTCCTGCAGTTCCTCATTCCACCACCAAGTCTCCTTATCTCCTCTCCTTCCAGATGACACACCAAGTATTCTCCTACCTGTCTCCCTGATCACATTAGCTGTAGCTGTAGTTGTCCAGTCATCTGGAAGCACTTCCTGACCACCCAAAGCCTGTTTCAACTCCTCCTTGAAGACAACACAACACTCCTCCTTTTTCAGCTTCCACCACTTTGTCTTCTGCTCAGCCTTTGCCTTCTTCACCTTCCTCACCATCAGCGTCATCCTGCACACCACCATCCTATGCTGTTTGGCAACACTCTCACCCACTACTACTTTGCAGTCACTGACTTCCTTCAAATTACATCGCGTACACAAGATGTAGTCTACCTGTGTGCTCCTACCTCTGCTTTTATAAGTCACTCTATGCTCCTCTCTCTTCTGGAAGAAAGTATTTACCACAGCCATTTCCATTCTTTTTGCAAAATCTACCAACAACTGTCCTTCTGCGTTCCTGTCCTGGATACCAAACCCGCCCATCACTTCCTCGTCCCCTATGTTTCCTGCACCAACATGTCCACTGAAGTCTGCCCCAATGACTACTCTTTCTTTGGGGGTATTCTGCATCACTTCATCAAACTCACTCCAGAATTATCTCCTTCTCTTCTAGCTCACATCCTGCCTGTGGGGCATAAGCACTAACAACATTGAACATCATGCCTTCAATTTCTAACTTGAGACTCATCACTCTGTCTGACACTCTCTTCACTTCTAGAACATTCCTGACAAACTCCTCCTTCAAGATGACTCCTACTCCATTTCTCTTCCCATCCACACCATGAAAAAACAGCTTAAACCCTGCTAAGCTTCTAGCCTTGCTACCTTTCCACATGGTCTTCTGAACACACAGTATGTCCACCTTCCTCCTCTGCATCATGTCAGCCAGCTCTCTACATTTTCCTGTCATAGTTTCAACATTCAAAGTCCCTACTCTTAGTCCTAGACTCCTGCCTTTCCTCTTCTCTCTCTCTCTCTGCCTACGGACACGCCTCCTTCTTTGACCAACAGTAGTCCAATTTCCACCAGCACCCTGTTGGTTAACAGCACTGATGGCGGTCGTTGTTAACCCGGGCCTCGACTGATCCGGTATGAATTTTCTTGATATGACTCGCATGATTTATTTGGCATTTGTTTTACGCTGGATGCCCTTCCTGACGCAACTCTCTGCATTTATCCGGGCTCGGGACCGGCGCGAGGGAGAGACACTGGCTTGTGCCCCTCCCTCACGGTTGCATTGAGGGATCCCTGTATACATGTGTGTGTGTGTGTGTGTGTGTGTGTGTATGTATGTATGTATATATATATATATATATATATATATATATATATATATATATATATAAAATACACACACACACACACACACACACAGGGATCCCTCACTACTTCACGCTTCAATTCATGTGGCTTCAGTGCATCGCAGTTTTTAAAAAAAATATTTATCGAATTAAAAATAAGGAAATTAAGGAAGAATCAGGGGGAAAAGTTAAGGAGAATGCAGCAAAACAAGGCCAATTATACAAAAAACCCCAAACAAACAAAACCAAAAAAAAAAAAAAAAAAAAAAAAACCAGCACCCCCCCCCCAAAGCTAGTTACATTTTTATGTGAGGTGTGCATCTCGTGCACGTGCGTGCTTTTATGAGTGTATATTTATATTTTATTTACATCTTATGCATTATTTTTGAATGTTTAACTGTTATTACAAACAATTATAACGTTGAATATGCATTTATTAATATTATATACACATACATTTATATATATATAAAAATGTCAGTCAGGGGGGTTGATCCTACTTCGTGGAATTCAGAGGTCGCGGGGGGACCTCGGTTCCAATTAACTGCGGAAAGTGAGGGATCCCTGTATATATATTTTACAACCATGTTTTAATTTCTTTTTCTATGTGTGGCTATATGTTATGTGCCTTGAAGGTCTTGAAATATATGCCTTGGTTGTATATTATATATATATTTATTTATTACCCACAGACTTTCACTGCATATCAACTTAGTTTAAAATAAATAATTTTGTCCCTGCCCTAAAAATCACACACACATCACACTTCATTTGTAAAATTTTTTTTTTGGAAAGGTAATTATGGGGAGCAATTTCTCATCTGAAACCTACTGTTCACTTTAACAATAGTTTGTTTGACAGGACTGATACAGCAAACACAGCATTTACTGGGGGGAGGGGGGTGTCAGAGCATGCCACTCACCTCACTAGAAGAGAAGCTTAAAGTGTGAGTTCGGCCTGATAGGTTGGGCTCTGCCAATAGCCCTGCTAACTCTGAACTCGGACTGGACGGTTTTGAACCACTTAGCACTGAAATGTTCTGGAACAAGTGTGGAAAAAGACAACACTCATACTATGTCTAGGCTAATGATTTAAATGCACTGAAAATCGTATGTGATTTTTCACTCAGTGTGGGACTGATTTCAAAACTGACTCAGCATGACACAGGTGAAAATATCCAGAATATAAAAACATGCTGGCCTGCTGATGTACTGCAAAAAAGAGCAGCTCGGATTTCTAGATTGGAGTCACACAAGTCAAATTAAAACAAATCTCGAGTGTGTTTTCAGTACTGACGATATCCAGACCAACCAGCATGCAAAACTAAAGTTTTTGGTACCATCAACAAATCTACAACTACACCAACAACAATCACACAGAGTAACTCACAATAACAACACAGACATGCTTTTAGGGTGAAAACCATGACGGAAGGTTGAAGCTTAACTTTGAATCACTACAGCAACATAAAAGAGGGGAGACATGCTGGTAACCGGATTTTACTGCACATTCAAGCAACTTCAGGAATGTACTTAAGAATAACAGACCTATTAGCATGCACTAATTAAAAGGTGCAGTCATCGATACTAATCCAATACACTCTTCCTAATCTGTGGGGCCAGGGAAGATGCACAGAATGAAACAAAAACGTTTGTACACAGACCTGGTTCTGGAAATGGGAAACAACAAAGGTGGCATGAAGAGAAGCACACAACACTATTTCAGCCAATGAGTACGAGGAGACTGGTTTGCTAGATAGGAGATAGGATTGTACTTGTTCGTGTTGTGGTGATTTGTGTTGTTAATTTAGTGGGTGTAGCTTCACAAAGAACACTAAAGGGAGGTGTGCATTCATCTTTCTACAGAATCGATGACTCCCTTTTGAACCCAACACAAACCAGCGTTGCCAACTTTAAGACTTTGTTGCCAAATCTATTGACTTTTTGGGCCACAAAAGAGCCTAGCAACAAATCTACTTTTCTACTTTGAACTCACAATAATTGCTGTCTTAAACTCAACATGACTCTTCAGATTACATCACATTTTCTATTATTCAAGTTCAAAAATCAATGCGCATTCTTGACAGACAGTTAAATATTCAGTAAATTAAAAGCACTGTTTATGATGGCATAGCCAAAGATGAATTGTTTAGGAATTTAATAATTTTTTAAATAATCTATTACTTCAGAAGACCCTTATGACGGAGAGACATCTAAGGAAGCAGTCTCCTTTGCCCGGACGCAGGTCACCGGGGTTCCCCCCTGGAGCCAGGCCCGGGGAAGGGGCGCAAAGGCAAGCGCCTGGTGGCCGGGCTTCTGCCCATGGAGCCTGGCCGGGCCTAGCCTGAAAAGGAGACATGGGTCCACCCTCTCATGGACCCACCAACCGTGGAAGGAGTTTTAGGAGTCGGGTGCAATGTGAGTTGGGTGGCAGCCGAAGGCATGGGCTCTGTCGGACCGATTCTCGGCTACTCACTCTGACCCTCGGGATATGGAATGTCACCTCTCTGGCGGGGAAGGAGCCTGATCTGGTATGTGAGGTGGAGAGATACCGACTAGATATAGTCGGGTTCACCTCACCGCACAGCTTGGGCTCTGGAACCATCCATCTCAAGAGAGGCTGGACCTTCTTCTATTCTGGAGTTGCTCATGGAGAGAGGTGGCGTGCCGGTCTGGGCATTCTTATTGCCCCCCGTCTCAGAGCCCAAATGTTGGGGTTCTCCCCGGTTGAAGAAAGGGTAGCTTCCCTCCGTCTTCGAGTGGGGGGATGGGTCCTGACTGTTATTAGTGCTTATGCACCAAATGACAGTTCAGAGTACCCACCCTTCTTGGAGTCTTTGGGGTGTGTGTTGGAGAACACTCCCTCGAAGGACTCACTCGTCTTGGAGACTTCAACGCCCATGTGGGCAACGATGGTGTGACCTGGAAAGGTGTGATCGGTAGGTATGACCTCTCCAGCCTGAACCTGAATGGTATTTCGTTGTTGGACTTCTGTGCTAGTCACAGTTTGTCTATCACGAACACTACGTTCGAACATAAGTGTGCCCATAAGTGCACTTGGCACCAGGACACCCTAGGTCGCAATTCAATGATTGACTTTGTAGTCGTGTCATCGGACTTGCGGCTGTATGTTCTGGACACTCAGGTGAAGAGAGGAACTGAGCTGTCTACTGATCACTACCTGGTGGTGAGTTGGCTTTGATGGTAGGGGAGGCTGCCTTCCAGACCTGGCAGGCCCAAGCTTGTAATCAGGGTCTGCTGGGAACGTTTGGCGAAGTCCCCTGTCCGAGAAGCCTTTAATTCCCACCTCCAGCAGAGCTACAACCATGTCCCGGTGGAGGCGGGGGACATGGAATCCGAATGGGCCATGTTTCATGCCTCCATTGCTGAGGCGGCAGCCCATAGCTGTTGCCAGAAGGTCGTCGGTGCTTGTCGTTGCGGTCACCCCCGAACCTGGTGGTGGACACCTGCGGTGAAGGGGGCCGTCCAGCTGAAGAAAGAGGCCTATCGGGTTTTATTAGCCTGTGGGACTCCCGAGGCAGCAAACAGGTACCGGCAGGCCAAACATGCTGCACCCGAGGCTGTCACAGATGCAAAATCTCGGGCGTGGGAGGAGTTCGATGAGGGCCTGGAGAGTGATTATCGGTTGGCCTCAAAAAGGTTCTGGACCGCCATCCGATGCCTTAGGAGGGGGAAGCAGTTCTCCACAAACACTGTTTACAGTGGAGGTGGGGAGCTGCTTACCTCTACTGGGGATGTTGTCGAGAGGTGGAGGGAATACTTTGAGGACCTCCTCAATCCCACCAACACGCCCTCTGTGGAAGGGAAAGACCATGGGGGTTTGGGTGGGGGTCCGTCCATCACTGGAGTGGAGGTCACTGAGGTTGTCAAAAGACTCTTCAGTGGTCGAGCTCCGGGGTTGAACGAGATCTGCCCGGAATCTCTCAGGGCTCTGGATGCTGTAGGAGTGTCTTGGTTGACACGTCTCTGCAACATCGCGTGGTCATCGGGGGCTGTACCTCTGGACTGGCAAACAGGGGTGGTGGTCCCGATTTTTAAGAAGGGGGACCGAAGGGTGTGTTCCAATTATCGGGGAAATCACACTCCTCAGCCTACCTGGGAAAGTCTATGCAGGGGTACTAGAGAGGAGGCTACGACCGATAGTCAAACCTTGGATTCAGGAGGAACAATGTGGTTTTCGTCCTGACGTAGTACTCTTGACCAACTCTACACGCTCCACAGGATTCTGGAGGGGGCATGGGAGTTTGCCCAATCTGTCCACATGTGTTTGTGGATTTGGAGAAGGCTTTCAATCATGTCCCTCGAACAATCCTGTGGGGCATGCTCCGAGAGTACGGCGTTCCGGTACCGTTGCTACGGGCCATTCGGTCGCTGTATCATTGGAGCCAGAGTTTGGTCCGTATTGGCCACAACAGATTGAATTTGTTTCCGGTGGGAGTTGGAGTCCGCCAAGGCTGTCCTTTGTTACTGATTCTGTTCATAATTTTGATGGACAGAATTTCTGGGCACAGTCGAGGCGTTGAGGGTTTCTGGTTTGGTGGTCATTGGATCTCGTCACTGCTTTTTGCGGATGATGTTGTCCTTTTGGCTTCATCAAGTCGGGACCTCCAGCTCTCATTGGAGCGATTCGCAGCTTAGTGCGAAGCAGCCGGGATGAGGATCAATACCTCCAAGTCTGAGGCCATGGTTCTCAGTCGGACAAGGGTGGAATGCACCCTCCGGGTTCGGAATGAGGTCCTTCCCCAAGTGGAGGAGTTTAAGTATCTTGGGGTCTTGTTCATGAGTGAGGGAAGGATGGAGCAGGAGATCGACAGATGGATCGCTGCAGCCTCTGCTGTTAAGCGGAGCCTGTACCGGTCCGTTGTGGTGAAGGAGCTGAGCCACAAGGCGAAGCTCTCAATTTATCAGTCGATCTACGTTCCAACCCTCACCTATGGTCACGAGCTTTTGGGAGTGACCGAAAGAACAAGATCGCAGATACAAGGGGCTGAAATGAGCTTCCTTCGCTGGGTGGCGGGGTTCTCCCTTAGTGATAAGGTGAGAAGCTCTACCATCCGTTGAGAGCTCAGAGTAAGATCTGCTGCTCCTCCGCATTGAGAAGGCCAGTTGAGGTGGCTCAGGCATCTGGTTAGAATGCCTCCTGGACGCCTCCCTGGTGTGGTGTTTCTGGCATGTTCAACCGGGAAGAGACCCCGGGGTCGACCTAGAACACGCTGGAGGGACTATGTCTCTCGGCTTGTCTGGGACCGCCTCGGTGTCCCCCCCGGGAGAGTTGGAGGAAGTGGCTGGGGAGAGGGACGTCTAAACCTCTTTACTTAGGTTACTGCCCCTGCAACCCGACCCTGGACTTAGCAGAAGATGATGATGATGATGATAATCTATTACTTTCTATTCCAATAAAGTCTTCATATCCTTAGTTGTAATTTTATTAGAAACTGGTCATGATAAATATTGTGTACAATAGGCCCTTGACTATTCACGGTTTTGCACTCACGGTTTGAGTATTCGCGAACTGCCGAGCAACTCGCACGTGATTAAAATTCAGCCAATGGCTGTGCTCTTTCCTGCTGATTGGTTGAGATGATTTAACGCCCCTTTTTCCTCCTTTGCGCACAAGTTGGCAATGAGCCTTTTTTTCTGTGTGTGTTTTAATTACCAGTTAAGTTCTATGATGTCACTCAAACGCCTGCTAAGCACCAGAAAAAGGTAATGAGGTTGGATGTGTCTTCTGAAGAAATAAGACTTTCTCCGGAAGTAACGACAGTTTCCTCTGAAGTCACGTCATTGCTGAAGAGGAACAATCATCTGAACTCTTGTAAAACACTCCACTATTAAAAGACTTTTTCAATTATTATTCCAGTACATGAGGTAATGTTTAAAATGTCTGTATTATATTTTATTTACTGTGGTGTAGCATGTTTCTCATTTTGTTTTGTTTCTCCAATTTATTACATTTCTTGTCCTTTTTGTTATGGTCTGTGTTTTGAGGGGCTTTGATTTTGGCGCTGTGCCTCTAACTAACCGTTTACTTCCCTTCGGTTGAGGGGCGTGGCTGAGCTGCTCGGTAGCACACCTGAATTCACTATTCTCATTTACTCCCAATAAACAAAATCACGCTCACCTCTGCTCCAGAGTATTAACTCACATCAACATCACCCCTTCTTTGGTTTGTAACGCTCTCTAACTAAAATTCTGTTTTGTACTTGCTTCGGCTGGGGGGTGTGGCTGAGCTGCTTGGACTTAATACAGTTAATACCTGAATTCGGTCATCTCATGCCTAATGCAATATTTTCCTCTAGTGGGAATTTTTGAAAACTACAGTTCTGTATGTTTTTTATAGAATGCTTTGAAAGGTGTTTTTATACGTATGCTATACAATGTTTATATTTTATCATCAATAAATATAACAGTAAAAATTGAAAAGTGTTTAATCATTACTGCATTTTACTACATTAATACTGTATTAATGAGTAAGACTGTCTATAGAATGTGTTTAAGAAACATATTTTAGTGCATGTAATAGATACATAGTATTTTACTTCTGGCTGCTCATTCGGGCATGTGACGTGATACATGGGGTTTTACTTCCGAGTACAGAACTCGCGGATTATCTTGATTCACAGGAGGGCCCGGAACCGAACCCCCGCGAATGTCAAGGGCCTACTGTATGCAAAGTTATCTGTGATGTCAAGTAAACAACTTGTAGCAGATTCGCTTGAAAACAGTTGGCAACACTGACAATCCACTACCACCATTCTAACTGTACAAACAGAAACTAACGTCTAATGTGACCAGGTTGTTAGCTTGGTTGTAGAAGTTAATGAATCTCAGGTAGAAGTTAAGATGATATATACTGTACCACATCTAAAGATTGACTGAACAGAGAGGACCAGGAAAGATTTGTCTGTTTGGAAAAAGGAATGTTAGTGACAGCACTGATATAATCATGCCAGACATTTTCCCATATGTTTCTGAAAAGCAAGAAAACATGTTCTCAGGGTCATGAAGTTCAAGACATTGATCCCAGACCTTGAAACTGAGCATAGTAGTTTAACATGTTACAGGCAAAGGCCTGTAAACCTCTCTTCGGTCTGTGCCTTCATTTAGCAAACCTACTCCTTCCAACTGCCCTCTTCTCTTTGAGTCTCCACTTTCTCTTTGACTCTTATCTCAGAGTCCTCTTTTCACTCTTTTTCTTCTCACCTGTCTCCTCTTTTCCCCACCTCTATCATCCTGCTTTATATGCTCGTTCCTTCTCATTGCCACATCTTGCTCTCTTATTTATTAGCATAATTTTTGGCTACTCCACTTTTTATGCATTTATTGAACCTGAAAGACACATACTGCTCGAGATGCGACAAATGTTTCCTATTTTAGCTACAAAACAAAGTGGAGACTGGGGTGGTTAAGGATAGCCATCAAAGAGCTACCCACCTCAATATCCACCAAATCTTAGGGGGTGAGAGTTGACTATGTCTAAACCTTTTCAAGTAAAAAGTTTCAATCTATTATATGTACATTTATTGATGAGTTGTCCGATTATATACTAGTCCTTCTCCAAAAATTAGCATATTGTAATTATTTTCTGTAATGGAATGATAAAAATGAAACTTTCATATATTTTAGATTTATTGCACACCAACTAAAATATTTCAGGTCTTTTATTGTTTTAATACTGATGATTTTGGCATACAGCTCATGAAAACCCAAAATTCCTATCTCAAAAAATTAGCATATTTCATCCACAGGTCCCCCAAGGTCTGGAATCGGCCCTTCTTTCACTTTTTCCTTCCCACAGACGTCCCACTGAGGTGCCTTGATACAGCACTCTGGGAGCAGCCTATTCGCTCAGAGATTTCTTTCTCTTGTTTGAGGGTGTCAATGATGGCCTTCTGGACAGCAGTCAGTTCAGCAGTCTTACCCATGATTGCGGTTTTGAGTAATGAACCAGGCTGGGAGTTTTTAAAAGCCTCAGGAATCTTTTGCAGGTTTTTAGAGTTAATTGGTTGATTCAGATGATTAGGTTAGTAGCTCGTTTAGAGTACCTGAACATGATATGCTAATTTTTTGAGATAGGAATTTTGGGTTTTCATGAGCTGTGTGCCAAAATCATCAGTATTAAAACAATTAAAGACCTGAAATATTTCAGTTGATGTGTAATGAACCTAAAATATATGAAAGTTTAATTTTTATCAGTACATTACAGAAAATAATGAACTTTATCACAATATGCTAATTTTTTGAGAAGGACTAGTATACACTTACTGATGAGACAATCCATTTGACTGTTTGTTTCAGACAGTTTGAAATGGTTGCTGTTTGACTCTCACAAGAGCGAGAAATCACGAGGATAGGACATGAATCCCCCAGTTCATATCAGGCTATTGAATGGCAAAAATAACTGCATACATATATTAAATTAACAAATCAAATAAACTAATGAGCTTCTGAAAAAATTAAAACTATACAAATAAAAATAAACTGTACACATTTCCTTTCCCATACATCAAACAAGAGTCAGACTACATATGAACGAAAAAATAAAGCGCAATGTATTTATATGCAAATTAATTCCATATTACAGGGAGAAACTGGGTGATCTCGTGGCTTTTCCCTCCTTTTCACATGACAATGAGTTATTGGTTGTTATTTATATTTTCTACATGAAAAAAGTCTTAACAGAACCCGATAAACTATGCATGCAAGCTTTTCAGTTTGATTTCCCTTTAAAGATGTTAACTTTTACTATTGTTCTTCCAATGTGACTATATTATTCAAGTAATTTACTTCTACAAAACAGTTACTGTATTTCTAAAGATACTGGTAAGATGGGTTTTAATTTACTTGATTAAATTTGGATTTATCAAGGCATTTTACCTCAGAACACCACAAAATTCTGATTGATTTTTAAGTATATTCATTACAAAATGCCTTAAACAAAATAAGAACCTGGGATAAAAGACAGCATGCCAGGATAAGGTGAACACATCATTACAATATCAGTAATATTCTTTTACACACACACACACACTACACCATCCTACCAAACAAGTTGGAGTAAAAAGCAGTGAAGCATTACAGCAGAATTTGCATGCACCTTGTTCTTGCCATCCTGTTGTTCACTGGGTTCTCCTGCAGTTTGGGGGAGACTGCTGGTAGAAGATAATGGATCGCGATCTCTTTCTCTGTCCTTATCACTGAACCAAGAGAAAGGAATGCAAGTTGGAATGGATGCCAAAGACCCTGCTGGTGAGACAGAACCAGACTCTTCCAGCAGCTCTGCTGAACCTCTGGGCACAAGATAAGAAAGCAAACTGTAAGGTCACTGTCAAATTATATAAACAATCACTATCCGAGTTACAACGTACGCGAGTTTCGACCACCCGTACCTATGACCACGTCTAGCAGATGTCTATTATTAGTTTACTGTATATGTTTGGCAGCGCAGCACCTAAGATAGTTGTGGAAGCACAGCATCTCACACTCACAGCATTCTACCACTACACAGTGACTAGATACCGTCACAGTAATATCTCTTTTACAGTACAATTTTACATTCATTTACTGTACGCCGTTTCAATGGCCCCCAAGAGGAAGTCCGATTCAACAGATGGAAATTCTACCAAGAAAGCAAGGAAGGCACTGCGTTGGAGGCAAAGATAAAAGTGAAAGTGAAATCTCCATCTCTCCCACTCTACGGTGTCTATAATTTTATAGGACAAGGACCACATTAAGGAAGCAGTGAAAGCAGCAGCCTAAATTCAGTCAACCACCATCACAAAACAGCGTGAAGGACCGATTGCAGAGATGGAAAAGTTTCTACACATGTGGTTGGAAGATAATATGCAAAAAAATGTAAAATTGATGTTTCAAGCAGTGCAAAGTAAGGCTACAAGTTTATTTCGCATGTTGAAAGAATACGCAGGTGAAGAATACGCTTCACATGAATTTATAGTAATGCTGAGTGAATGGGATCCAACTTACGACCAATCTGACTTACGAGTGGTTAGCCGGACCTGATCTCGGTCGTAACTCAGGTAGTGAGCGCGCGCGCGTGTATATTTATATATATATATACACATACACACACACATAGTCAGCCCTCAACTTACGAAACCCCCTGGGTACAAAAATTCTGGGTTACGAAAAACATTTTCCCAAGTTTTCGTCCCCGGGATACGAAAACAACCTCCTCTTATGAAAAGCGCCAGATGCGCCATTCAAAATTCAAACGCGCCAATCAAAATTTCACACGATGCGCGAGTTGCTCTCTCATTGGCTGTCTCCCAACATCCCGCCCCACTGGCCTCCCATTGGCTAGGAGGGATGACACAGTGAACATGACCCATACTTCCTGTTTGTCACATGCGTGAAGGAGAGTTGATTGTTGGCTGGTTTTGAGATTGATCATGCAGCATTATATTTAGCTATCACCGAAACCCCTCTACTACAATCAGGACGATAGTGAACCAGAAAGAGACCGTAAAGCGGAAATACAGTGACGGAGGCGATTATTTCGGCACGATATTAAAAAATGAAAACAGTGCTCCGTAGGAGAAGACCTCCGATCTCGCAAGGAAGCAAGTTAATATTGAATGAGGACCTCTGATCTTTCAAACAGATACTGTAATTCCGCTTTAAATAAAACATCCCGTCCATTTAAACATTTAAATGGAATTGTTCCGTCAGGTGCGTGTTGAGTGTGGGGGTGGCCCAAGTTTTGTGTGTGTGGGTGTGTGAGAGAGAGAGAGAGAGAGAGAGAGAGAGTGTGTGTGTGTGTGTGTGTGTGTGTGTGTACGCGTGTAAGAGAGACAGAAGGAGGCTTAACTCTTTAGTTTTTTAAGTTGTTTAATTCAGTAAATGTTTAATAAATGTGGATGTCCGATCCATCAAGGAATCAAGTTAAAGATGAGTTTGGACCTCCGATCTGTCAAGCGGGGAATGCGCTTTGAATTCCATGGCTTAAAATGCTTCAGCATCCTGCTGGTGGGCGTGGCCCACAGAACCATAATAAACATTTATTGTGTATACAATACACATTTAATGCGTATTGTATTGTGTGTGCTGTAAGGTCCATAGCTGTGGCCGTAAGGTTGTTGGTGCTTGTCGTGGCGGTAACCCCCGAACCCGGTGGTGGACACCTGCGGTGAAGGGGGCCGTCCAGCTGAAGAAGGAGGCCTGTCGGGTTTTATTAGCCTGTGGGACTCCTGAGGCAGCAAACCGGTACCAGCAGGCCAAACGTGCTGCAGCCGAGGCTGTCACAGATGCAAAATCTCGGGCGTAGGAGGAGTTCGATGAGGGCCTAGAGAGTGATTATCGGTTGGCCTCAGAAAGGTTCTGGACCGCTATTCGACGCTTTAGGAGGGGGAACTAGTTCTCCACGAACACTGTTTACAGTAGAGGTGGGGAGCTGCTTACCTCACCTGGGGATATCATTGAGAGGTGGAGGGAATACTTTGAGGACCTCCTCAATCCCACCAACAAGCCCTCTCTGGAACAGGAAGACCCTGGGGGTTTGGGTGGGGGTCCGCCCATCACTGGAGTGGGGTCACTGAGGTTGTCAAAAAACTCCTTTGTGGTTGAGCTCTGAGGTTGGACGAGATCCGCCCGGAATATCTCAGGGCTCTGGATACTGTAGGACTGTTTTGGATGACACGTCTCTGCAACATCGCGTAGTCATCGGGGGTTGTACCTCTGGATTGGAAAACTGGGCTGGTAGTCCCAATTTTTAAGAAGGGGGACCGAAGGATGTGTTCCAATTATCGGATAATCACACTCCTCAGCCTACCTGGGAAAGTCTATGCAGGGGTACTAGAGAGGAGGATCTGACCGATTGTTCCTCCTGAATTCAAGGTTCGACTGTGTGGTTTTCGTCCTGGCCGCAGCACTCTCGACCAATTCTATATGCTTCACAGGATTTTGGAGGGGGCATGGGAGTTTGCCCAATCTGTCCACATGTGCTTTGTGGATTTGGAGAAGGCTTTCGATCGTGTCCCTCGAACAATCAAAATACGGCATTCCGGACCTGTTGCTATGGGCCATTTGGTCGCTGTATCATCGGAGCCAGAGTTTGGTCCATATTGGCAACAACAGGTTGAATTTGTTTCCGGTGGGAGTTAGAGTCCGCCAAGGCTGTCCTTTGTCACCGATTCTGTTCATAATTTTTATGGACAGAAATTCTAGGCGCAGTCGAGGCGTTGAGGGGTTCTGGTTTGGTGGCCATCGGATCTCGTCTCTGCTTTTTGCGGATGATGTTGTCCTTTTGGCTTCATCAAGTAGGGACCTCCAGCTCTCATTGGAGAGATTCA
This sequence comes from Plotosus lineatus, assembly GCA_024760905.1. Taxonomy (NCBI): domain Eukaryota; kingdom Metazoa; phylum Chordata; class Actinopteri; order Siluriformes; family Plotosidae; genus Plotosus; species Plotosus lineatus. Next base: position 52,808,402 of record CM045729.1, on the reverse strand, counting down.
CAGCTGAGTGCGAAGCAGCCGGGATGAGGATCAGTACCTCCAAGTCTGAGGCCATGGTTCTCAGTCGGACAAGGGTGGAATGCACCCTCCGGGTCGAGAATGAGGTCCTTCCCTGAGTGGAGGAGTTTAAGTATCTTGGGGTCTTGTTCACGAGTGAGGGAAGGATGGAGCGGGAGATTGACAGACGGATCACTGCAGCCTCTGCTGTTAAGCGGAGCCTGTACTGGTCCGTCGTGGTGAAGAAGGAGCTGAGGCACAAGGCGAAGCTCTCTATTTACCAGTTGATCTACGATCCAACCCTCACCTATGGTCACGAGCTTTGGGTAGTGACCGAAAGAACACGATCGAGGATACAAGCGGCTGAAATGAGCTTCCTTCGCCAGGTGGCGGGGCTCTCCCTTAGTGCTAAGGTAAGAAGCTCTACCATCCATCGGGAGCTTGGAGTAGATCCGCTGTTCCTCCGCATTGAGAGGGGCCAGTTGAGGTGGCTCGGGCATCTAGTCAGAATGCCTCCCTGGTGTGGTGTTTCTGGCATGTTCAACCGGGAAGAGACCCCGGGGTCAACCTAGAACACACTGGAGGGACTATGTCTCTTGGCTTCTCTGGGGGGGGGACAGTGACAACCCTGTGGAGAGTGGGACTCGAACCCCCAACCTTTGGATCAGCGATCCAGCGCCCTATCCCACTAGACCACCACTGCCCACATATGTGTGTGTGTGTGTATGTATTTAGATATATGTATATATAAAAAATATATGGATATGTATGTGCATGTGTACGTGTGTATGTATATGTATAATATATAACACATACACACACACTATATATATATATATATATATATATATATATATATATAAATAAAATACACACACACGGCCCCCAACTTACAAAATTAGTCCGTTCAAGAGCCCTTTTCGTATTGCGGGGTTTTCATCAGTAGGGGTCGCATCTTGCATATTAAACGCCTAATTCGTTCCAAGGCTCCAGTCTTTTGATTGGATAAACCCCATAAAGCCTTTAAAAATGGTAAAAGTACACCAATTTTGTACGAAATGTGTGTTAAAAGTAAAAGAAAAGTATTTATTAAACAATTTAAACATTTTATGAACAGATTAAACCATTTTATTAACTTTAATTTGATTCCTTGAGGGATCCGCATTCCAGATGAGCTCAAATGCACTCACATTTATTAAACATTTACTGAATTAAACAACTTAAAAACTAAAGGGTTATTCTCTCTCTCTCTCTCTCTCTCTCTCTCTGCGGGCCACGCCCACAAGACGTGAATTCAAAGCGCATTACCTGCTTGAAAAACTCAACTTTAATTTGATTCCTTGAGGGATCGGAATTCCAGATAAGCTCAAATGCACCCACATTTATTAAACATTTACTGAATTAAAACAACTTAAAAACTTAACTAAAAACTAAAGAGTGAAGCTTCCTTCTGTCTCTATCTTGGAGGCCAGCGGGACGGGATGTTGAGAGACAGCCAATGAGAGAGCAACTCGCGAGTCGTGTGAAATTTTGATTGGCGCGTTTGAATTTTTAATTTCTTTTCATAATAGGGGGTTGTTTCGCATCTCGGGGCCGGAAACTCAGGAAAATGTTTTTCGTAATCCGGGGATTTCGTACAAAGGGGTCTTCGTAAATTGGGGGCCAACTGTATGTATATTATTTATATATATATATATATATATATATATATATATATATATATATATATATATACACACAGTGATACCTCTGCTCACGAACATAATTGGTTCCCAGAAAGTGTGTGTAAGGCGAAAAGTTCGTCTTCCGAACATTTATTTCCCATAAGAAACCATTAAAATGAGAATAATCCGTTCCCAGGTCCCCATAAAACATAATTTTCTACTAAATAAGCCTTAAAACTACACAAAAATATACCTTATTTTATGTATAATAAATGTGCTATTGTATTGTAATTAAAGAAATAAACTGTACTGTATAATAAAGTCGTTTTATTTACCTTTGTGATGGTAGTTGATGGCTTGATGGAATGGAGTGGGAGGAGGAGGGAGGGAGGGACTTACTGTTTGGAAGGAGTGTTTGGAAACGCCTACTGTTTGGAAACACCCTTAGCCACACACGCACCCTTAATAGCTTCCTTGTTCTTAAGGATGGGAGCAATGGTAGACTTAGCGTACTGGTACTGGGACGCTGAGTCACATAAACGCACACCTCGTTCGTGTTTTTCAATGATCTCCGCCTGTGGTGGGGTCTTTTTCGGTCCCATAATAGCAAAATTACACTCAATATGGTCCAAAATGTCTAGCAAACACAAACCACTTCCGCA
>CM045729.1:52778579-52803579 GCA_024760905.1 Plotosus lineatus | reverse complement strand
AGACGGGATGTTGGGAGATAGCCAACAGGAGAGCAACTCGTGCATTGTTTGAATTTTTGAATTTTTTCGTAATGTGAATTTGTTTCATATCTAGAGACGGAAATTTTCGGTAAATGCGTTTCAGAAGCTGGATTTTTTTGTTTGTTGGGTCTTTCATAAGGTGAGGTACCACTGTATTCATCAAATTAAAAAATAAGGAAATTAAGGAATGGGGGAAAGTTAAGGAAAATGCCTCAAAAAAAAAAAAAACTAAAGAAACACAAAACAATAAACAACCCAAAAACCTCCCATCAATACTACATATATTTTTGTGAGGTGTGCATCTGAGTGTGTGCACGCGCATCTGTGTGCGTGCGCGCGCGTCTGTATGTGTGTGTGTATTTATATTTTATTTCCATCTTATGCATTATTTTTTAATATTTAATTGTTATTATAAGCATTGATAGCATTGAATATGTATTTATTGATATTATATACACATACACATATACATGTACATATATGCCAGTCGGGGGTTGATCCTACTTCGTGGAATTCAGTGGTCGCGGGGATCTCGGTCCTAATCAACCCAAAGTGAGGGATCCCTCTATACGTGTTTGTGGCAGGTTATAACAGTTTGGGAGAGGGTTTTTCTTTGCTGTTTGGCTTTTTCCCTTTTTTTTTCCAGGGGTCACCACAGTGAATCATCTGATTTGGCATAGGTTTTTATGTCAGATGCCCTTCCTGACACAGCCCTATAGCAAGGGGCAGAAACACGCTGACGGCTATGTCGCTTACTTTTTACGTTTCTGTCCCTTGCTAAAAGGTATCCAATGTAAAAATCTATGCCAAATCAAACATGCAAATCAGATGATTCCCTGTGGCAACCCCTGAAAAAAAGGGGAAAAGCCGAAAGGAAAAAAGATGCAGCCCTCCCTGACAACCCTTTAGCAAGGGGCAGAAACACGCTGACGGTGATGCAGCCTACTGGGGTTGGAACAAATCAATTGGTTTTCTGTTGTTTGTTAAGGGAATAATTGTTTTATTTAACAAGCTTTTCAAATTGCGAGCTCATCCTCAGAATGGATTCATATCGTTTGCTCGGTGCTTTTTCCCTACACCATGGCATGACAATGAGAGCGCCACTGCCAACTAATGGAGTGGATCCGGAATTACACTTAATTCTCGTACAGTATGGCAAAAAAGCATGTTCCCCAGGGTTCTATGCACCCCCCCCCAGCATCACACCCACTATTCCCACTATTGGAGAAGCACTGGCCTTGTGGGAGCTCACCACGAGCCTTTCCTTGATGGCATTCGTAGCATGCACAATTTAGGAGAAAATTATGTTTTATGGGGACCTGGGAACGGATTATTCTCATTTTAATGGTTTCTTATGGGGAAATAAATGTTCGGAAGACGAACTTTTCTCCTTACACACACTTTCTGGGAACCAATTATGTTCGTGAGATGAGGTATCACTGTATATATATATATATATATATATATATATATATATATATATATATATATATATATATATATGGTATGGTATGGTAGGCCTCCGTCAGTCCCGAAGGACTATGGCTGCGCTCTGGCTGGTACCCCAGCTGGTGATACCCCCCAGTGCGCAGAGACTGGGTAGGGAGTAATGAGGGACAGGCTGTTACCCAAGCAGCAAGTCCCCCCCTGTCTCGGCGCCACCGGAAGGCTCCAATGGAAGGGCAAATGCCGATACGACTGGGTTCCAGTGCCGCTGCAGGGGAGAATCTACGGTCAATTTAGAACGGCCAATTAACCTACAGTGCACGTCTTTGGACTGCGGGAGGAAACCCGCACAAGCACGGGGAGAACATGCAAACTCCACACAGAAACGCCCAGGCCGGGAATCGAACCCAGGCAACGTGTGAGGCGGACGTGCTAACCACTACGCCACCGTGCCGCCATATATATATGTATATATATATATATATATACACATACACACACACACACACACACACTACTACTTCTTTTCCTTTCGGCTTTTCCCTTCAGGGGTCGCCACAACAAACCATCCGCCTCCATCTCACCAGATCCTCTGTATCTTCTATTCTTACTCCAACTACCTTCATGTCCTCCTTCACCACATCCATAAATCTCCTCTTTGGTCTTCCTCTGGACCTTCTGCCTGGTAGTTCCAACCTCAGCATCCTACTACCAATATATTCACTATCCCTCCTCTGTACATGTCTAAACCATCTCAATCTAGCCTCTCTGACTTGACCAAAATGTCTTACATGTGCTGTCCCTCTGAAGTGCTCATTCCTGATCCTATCCATCCTCGTTACTCCCAAAGAGAACCTCAACATTTTCAACTCTGCAACCTCCAGCTCAGCCTCCTGTCTTTTCCCCAGGGCCACTGTTTCTAAATCATACAACATCGCTGGCCTCATCACTGTCTTGTACACTTTTCCTTTCATTCTTGTCGATACCTTCCTATCACACATCACACCGGAAACTTTTCTCCAACCATTCCAACCCGCCTGCACAAGCTTCACCTCTTTTCCACACTCTCCATTGCTCTGGAATGTTGAGCCGAGGTACTTAAAATCCTCCACCTTCTTTATCTCTGCTCCCTGTAACCTCATCGTTCCGCTTGGGTCCTTGTCATTCACACACATGTATTTTGTTTTACTGAGGCTAACCTTCATTCCTCTCCCTTCCATGGCATACCTCCACCTCTCTAAATTTTCCTGCACTTGTTCTCTGCTCTCACTACAGATCACAATGTCATCTGCAAACATAATAGTCCATGGAGATTCTTGTCTAACCTCATCAGTCAGCCTGTCCATCACCATAGCAAACAAGAAGGGGCTCAGAGTTGACCCTTGATGCAGTCCCACTTCCACCTTGAACTCTTCTGTCACACCGACAGCACACCTCACCACTGTCTTACATCTCTCATACATGTCCTGCACCACTCTACCTGTCTCCCTGATCACATTAGCTGTAGTTGTCCAGTCATCTGGAAGCACTTCCTGACCACCAAAAACCTGTTTTAACTCCTCCTTGAAGACAACACGACACTCTTCCTTTTTCAGATTCCACCACTTTGTCTTCTGTTCTGCCTTTGCCTTCTTTACCTTTCTTACCATCAGCATCATCCTGCACACCACCATCCTATGCTGTTTGGAAACACACTCACTCACTACTACTTTGCAGTCACTGACTTCCTTCAAATTACATCGCCTGCACAAGATGTAGTCTACCTCTGTGCTCCTACCCCCACTTTTATAAGTCACCCTATGCTCCTCTCTCTTCTGGAAGAAAGTATTCACCACAGCCATTTCCATCCTTTTTGCAAAATCGATCAACATCTGTCCTTCTGTGTTCCTGTCCTGGATACCAAACCTGCCCATCACTTTCTCGTCCCCTCTGTTGCTTGCACCAACATGTCTGTTGAAGTCTGCCCCAATGACCACTCTTTCACCTCTGGGGGTACTCTGTATCACTTCATCTAAGTCAGTCCAGAATCTCTTCTAGCTCACATCCTGCCTGTGGGGCATAAGCACTAACAACATTGAACATCACACCTTCAATTTCTAACTTGAGACTCATAACTCTGTCTGACACTCTTTTCACATCTAGAACATTCCTGACCAGCCCCTCCTTCAAGATGACTACTACTCCATTTCCCTTCCCATCCACACCATGAACAAACAGCTTAAACCCTGCTCCTAAGCTTCTAGCCTTGCTACCTTTCCACCTAGTCTCCTGAACACAAAGTATGTTCACCTTCCTGCTCTGCATCCTGTCAGCCAGCTCTCTACCTTTTCCTGACATAGTTCCAACATTCAAAGTCCCTACTCTCAGTCCTAAACTCATGCTTTTCCTCTTCTCTCTCTGCCTACAGACACGCCTCCTGCCTCCCCTTCTTCGACGTCTTCGACCAACAGTAGTCCAATTTCCACCAGCACCCTATTGGTTGCTGCACTGATGGTGGTCGCTGTTAACCCGGGCCTCGACTGATCCGGTATGAAATTTGTCTTTCCGGTTTGCATTTGTATTCTGGCAAAAGTTTTACGCCGGATGCCCTTCCTGTCACAACCCTTTGCATTTATCCGGGCTTGGGACCGGCGTGAGGGCGGGCACTTGTTTGTGCCCCTCCTCACGGCTGCATACACACACACACAGGGCTCCCTCACTTTCCGCGGGTGACCACCGAATTCCGCAAAGTAGGATCACCCCTCCAACACCCCCCCGACTGATGTATACATACATGTATATGTGTATATAATATAAATAAATACATATTCAATGCTATAAATGCTTATAATAACAAACATTGAAAAAGTTATGCATAAGATGTAAATAAAATATAAATACACACATACACACACACGCATGCAGGCAATTTTTTATTTGTTTAGGTTTTTTTTTTTTTTTTTTTTAAGCATAATAATGGCCTTGTTTTTGAGGCATTTTTCCCTATTTTTCCTTAATTTCCTTATTTATTAATTTGATGAATATTAAAAATATATAAATAAATAAATAAATAAATAAAATAAAAATTAAAAAAAGCGCGATGTACTGAAGCCGCATGAATTGAAGCGCCAAGTAGTGAGGGATCCCTGTATATACATACACACAGTGGTACCTTGACTTATGAAATTAATCCGTTCCGAGGGCAAGCTCGTAAGTCAAAGTGTTCGTTAGATGAAACAAAAATTCCCATCGGAAACAATAAAAAACTAATTCATCCGTTCCGACCCCCTCGCAAACTCATAACCTGACACAAACATGTATTTTTGACGTAATATATTTAAGATAAACATGTAACACGCATTTCACAATAATAACACATGCACAGTAACATTAATAATAGTCTAACAATAAAACAAGAATAAACAATAAGTCAATAAACAATACAGTAACTGTGTCTGAACTTCAAAATAGCACTTAATTTACACTACTAATTATTATTATTTTTTTTTACATTTTATTTATTTATTTCATTTTTTTTTTTTTAGCCGTTTTAACGAGGCTAATTGGCACATATTACCCTGGGGAACATGCTTTTTAAAAATTCTACACCAGGTGGTAGTGGCGCTCTCACTATGGTGTAGGGAAAAAAGCACCGAGAAGCAGTAAGCAATATTAACTGTTGTGCGCGGGGTCGGGGTGGGGGATTGGTGTCTTCCTATAGGGGGCATCACAGAAAACAATTGAGAAGCACTGCACAACATGTTCTCGGACTGCGAAGGCATACACGCAGAAGAACACAAGGCTAATTGGCCTGGAAAAGCCATTTCCCCAGCAGAGCTCGTAAACAGAAAATTTGCTTGTTGGATGGGGCAGATTTTTGATGGGATCGAAGCTCATATCATGGAAAACTTGTAACTTATATGGGACACTTTTAAGTTAAGGTACCAATGTGTGTGCATTGTTTATATATATATATATATATATACATATACATACACACACACACACACATACATATATATATATATATATATATATATATACATATATATATATATATATACATACATACATACATACATACACACATATATATATACACATATATATATATACATACACTATATATATATATATACATACATATATACATATACACATATATATACACACATATACACACACACATATATATATATATATATATATACATACATACATACATATATATATATATATATATATATATATATATATATATATATATATATATACATATATACATACACACACACACACACACACACACACACACATTCTCTGTGCCAATTATAAAGAGGACTTTGATGGACAATTAGGAGAATATAGAATGGTTTGATATGACGTGGATGAGGCTGGTATATACCTGCTGTCCAGTGATGCTCTCATTGCTTCTTTTTCATGTTTCTTGCCTTTCCCACCTGATTTCCTCAGTCCACTACAGAAGAATAGAGTCCAGATTTACATCAAACCCTTTGTTTGTACATGATTACATTACAGACTGTTTGAAAGTTACTTCACTTACCCAAAATCAGGAAAACGCCTTTTCGTCTTTCCAATTCCATCACTAGGCTCTTCTGAAATAAAAATGTCAAAGAAAAGATGTATGAATCATACATGTATATTTAAAAAGCTTTTGATTTTTTTTAAATGGAAAAACTAGATATCACTGCAAAGAGAGGTTCCCTAGGGGCGGTTCAACATTTTCCCAAGCGTATGTATGAGAGTATGCTTTTTTGACCCCCTCCCCCTTCCGAAAGCGTACAAATAAATGTTGATCTCTCGGCAGGATTTTTAAATAAGATATTAAACAAAACAATGGTCAAACCTCTTTTATAAAATAAATCAAATGTATTTCCTTGATCAATACTGCTTTTATACACCAGTCAAATAATAATGACATTAAAGAATTCTTTTTAATGACACCTGCTTTAATATTAAGACATTTGGTTTTAATAATAAAAATGAAGTTTTTAATAATATTATTTTATATTAAAATATAATTCAAAATGTCTGCGTTTTATATTGGCCCAGCCTACGCCCTTGATCAGCTGATTTCTGATGTTTCAGCAGCTGATACCGGGTTGGGTAGTATTCACTGCAGACTTTGCAGATATGCAACACCGCAGGTGGTTGGCGAATCGCACATTCAGAGTTTCAAACATACACGCACAAAAAATATATATATATATATTCCCAAGCGCATGTATTATTGTTGATAGACATTTTTATATTTAAAAGCATACACAGACATCTTACCCCCTCCCCCCTAGCGTACGTTTTGTACGCTTAGGAAAATGTTGAATGACACCTACAGCACTTCACAACACACTGGCTCAAAATCTCACTTATGGAGTGTCACCTTTAACTTCTTTGCCTTTTCCTTTGGACTCTCTCTTCTTGAAATTTCGAAGAAAGCCTGAAGGGGAAGAATCTTTTGTTGAGGATATGGAGGCATTCTCTGTACTGGTTCCAGTAGGAGACTGAGGGACAGAGAGCTCCACAGAGCTAGTGGAGGTGCCCAAAGGCTGAACAGTGCTAGATTCCCCTTTCTGGCCATTAGATGCCTCAGAGATGGTCACTGGCAGGGACAGACTATCCTGTAGTGACCTTCTACGATGTGGATGATCCTGTGACGCTCCCTCTTCAGTCTAGAGAGAGGCAAGAAAAAGGCTCTCAGAACATACAGTAAAATAATGTATTCTGTAATTCATAAAGTATTCTACCATTCACACATTATACTGCTTTATAATATTTGAGTCATATGTATTGAGTCATATTGGTCGTAGGATGCTGAGGTTGGAACTACCAGGCAGAAGGCCCAGAGGAAGACCAAAAAGATGATTTATGGCTGTGGTGAAGGAGGACATGAAGGTAGTTGGAGTAAGAGTAGAAGATGCAGAGGAGAGGGTGAGATTGATGCAGATCATTTGCTGTGGCGACCCCTGAAGGGAACAGCCAAAAGGAAAAGAAGAAGAAAGAAGAAGATATTGAATCATATGTTCCAGACCTGAATAAGGCATACTGATGAGATGCTAGTTTCTCTGAGTTTACTGCGAGACGGTGGCTGCCGTCTGGACTTTTGGGCTAGCAGGCCTTTGGCTCGATGAGCACTAGTGTCCAAAAGCTTAGTCTCAGGCACAACAACACTCCAGTCGGCATCTGAAAAGTATGTTGTGGCACAGATACAGTGTATTCCTGCATGTCACAGATATTGTTTGTGGGACAGAATAACAGTTTTACTTCTCATCTTCAAAAATTTTAACTGTGTTTTTAATACTGCAATTAATGCATGATGCAAACTCAAACCATTAGCATATCCTTTTCCAGGGCAGCCTAAAGTATTTTACATTATCATAATCATCATCATTACTACTAGTACTGGTGGTGGTCGGGAAAACATGTTTCAATTTGGCCATAGTAGGGATCAGAAGTCTCAGTAAGACTTAAAGAAGTCCTGTAGAGGTTACTTCATACAGTAGGCCCCCGTTATTTGCGATGGTTCAGTTCTGGCCCTTCCCGCGGATCAAGAAAATCCATTAGTTATGATGCCGTTTTAAAACCCTATGTATAATATTATATGCGCTAAAAAATGCTTCTTAAACACATTCTATAGACAGTCTTACTCATTAATACAGTAATAATGCAGTAAAATGTAGTAATGATTCAGTAAAAACTTTTTAATTTTGTACTGTGATAATATTTATTAATGAATAAAGCGCTTAGGCTCCTTACCAGAAACAAGAGAAGATGCAGGGCGTTTGAGAGACATCATAGGGCTTAAATAAAAATTGAAAACACTAAAAAAGCACAAATTCACAATTCAAGAAGTCACACTGATTACAAGTGTGTGAAGGAGGGAAAAAAGAGGTGTACATATCATCTGCAATCAATCAGCAGGAGTGAGAAACAAAAGCTCTCAGCCATTGGCTAAACTTGATCACGTTCCAGTTACTTCCGGGTTCGTCGCCAAGTGACGAGTATGCGGGGGCGCAAGCGCTGAACCACGAATGGTCAAGAGCCTACGCTAATTAAAAGCTGATCCATGTCAACTCTGTGCATTAATCACTATTTAAAATGCATTGTATTCTTATAAAAGCCTACTTAAATGTAATCCTAGCCAGTTTCAAACCTTTTAAAATTATGCTTTGAATTCACTATTTTGCTTGATTCTAATTTTTTTTTTTAAAGATTCTAATTAACAACTAATGCAGCCCATATGTAAAAACACATCCATGCTGCTACATATTTGACAAAAGAGTGGTAAGTCTGTGTTTACCAGGTGGGAGTGTCTCTGTAGTTTTACTGTCTGAATCCACAGACCCATCAGTGCAGTTTACTACTGTAGAGATCTGAGGCTTGGTACTGGACTCCAATGCCTCAACCTACAAAATCAATATTATAAAATGCATTAGTTATACATTCATGCATGCGTATGCATGCGTGTGTGTGTGTGTGTGTGTGTGTGTGTGTGTGTGTGTGTATGCGCGTGTGAATGTTTTGAAACACCTACTAATTTTAGTTGAATTGCGTATATATAAACCTTGTACTGTATACATGTGGAGTGTATGAGACCAAATATAATCAACGGCTATAAGCAAATAAGTACACATATTTAACTCCCGCCTATTTCAGGCATGTCATTTGACCATCACCAAAATTTCTGAAAATCAGCCAAGGCCTGGGGGCATGGCCCCCCACCCGAAGCTCCTCGGTTTAAAGCATTTCAGAAGTGGAAAAAGGCGATTTCATGACACCGAAAGAGCTCTAGAAAGTTTAATTTCTAATCTCCATATGCATACTGTACCTCAACTTGTGGGTTTATCATGTGGGATTCCAACACTAATAAAAGTGTCACAGTCACAAATCAAATAGGCACTCTTATAGATATGTCCTGCCTCACAACACTATTATCAACAGTCATTGTCTTTAAACACAATCTGGAAACAAACTATATACATGACATGCTATACATGACATACGTTTTTTGAATTGATGTTTCTTTGTCTTTAGTGCTTTAGCATGGCACTTTCTTGCTTCCTTTTGTGCAGCCTGAACTGTCCTTCTGGAGGCTGCCTTAGAAAGTTTGTTGTCCTTCTGGATGCTGAGGCGTTTCGGTTGAGGTTGATTCATAGTTTTACATTTCCAATATTAATGAGCTAATTACACGAGCACACACTCCCGCTACTGTAAATGTCTATTTACATAAGTTAATTACGAAAAACCGGTGAGTTATTGCGGCAATAATTTATTTATTCTAACAGCAGAAAAATGGTTCAGTGACCATCGAGTCGGCTCATTTGATTCAGTTCACGGAATAAACACATTAACGCCCTACGCCTAAAACATGCATGCATTCACAATAATTTGAAAAATATAATCAGAAACTAGACAACAAAACTCTCAAACACACCTCAAAATTAACTACTCGATCGGCGACAGAAACTGGTTGTTTCACTGGGTCTTTTCTTTGCACGGAAGTTTCTGGTTGAACGGCAAACAAAGGGTTAAGTCCATAGGGTTCTGGAATCTTCGCTTGAACACCAAATGTTCCTGCAATTGAATGCTACGGTTCCCTTTTCCATCCATTCCCACCTAAACTTGTTTTTCATGGCTTTGTCTATTTCTTTGATTCGAGCAGAATCTTTTCTCTGGATCACCGACATGCTTTCGACAGCTGAACAGATCGAAAGTGGCACGAATGTCTACGTACATGTTTCAACATCAGCGATTGGCTATTATAAAGCCATCAGCCAATCAGCAGTAACGTTTCAAGAGAGGTCATTTTATGCAAAACTCGGAACGGAATAAAAGTGGGAAAGGGTATTTTGACATATTCGGCATGAAAATTTTTTTTGTTTTTTTAAACTGGGCCAATGAAAAAAAAACGGAATCCCGTGAATTCGCGGAAAAATCACATGCCTGCTATTTGACTTGGTGGTTATTGGTCAAAATTTAGTGTAAATCACTGGAAACACAAGTATGCCTGTACAGTAGATCTGAATATTTACTGTGGTTCTGACAAGAACAGATGCTGGAAAGGTCCCCTCCAGGTCTGAAGACAAGTTTGGACGCAAATAGAGCAGACAGAATATGATCGCAAGTCAATGTCTTACTGAGCTTTCTGACTGCGACTCTCAAGTGCATTAACCGTTTGTGGATTCTTCTCAAAGAGCCTTTCTTACTGCACAGTAATTTTTTCATATACCATATATAGCCCACCCCCTGTGTTTCTGACACATTTTGATGAGAGATAAGATTGTGTTGTCATCCCAACCTGAAAGAAATTGTCCTTGTACAAGCATGGTACAAAGAGGTGCACACACTATCGTTGGGGTGAAGTGGTGGGATACATGTGGGTGGAAACAGGTTTGGGGCACATCAAAACAAAAGAGGGTCATAAAACTAGCTATATTTAGGCTAATCTGGCCAATCAAAAGAACATCTGGCAGGTACAGATCACAGGCCAGTCGATTGGTACTTTATTGTCCATCCTTACCTTCTTCTGTAAGCTCTTTAATTGGGATGTGTAACTGCTTTCCATCTCCTCCAAAATCTTCTTTAGCTCCTCCTCTTTCTTCACAAATTCTGATTCTCTGCAGAACAGAAAAACTGAAATGTCACAAAACCTCCGAAAGTGTTTTTTTTCCATACATACCAGTCTTGAACTCCTCTGAACCTTATTTACTTTTGTTGGAAGTCCTTGATCAGTTTCTTTGAATTGCTGTATTTCTTATCCAATGCTTCTAACTGGTTCTGAGAGTCTGTAAGTTTCTCATTAAGAGTTTTGCAGAGAGCTTGAGCATCCAGCCAGTTCTTTTCCAAGTAGTTAATTCTTTCCGAGTTCTCCTCGATACATTTTTCCAACTTTTCTTGCCGATCCTCCCATGCTGTCCGCACCTTCTCAGACTCCTTCAGCTAAACAACAAACATTCAGATGTTGTTACAAAGTGCAAAATACAGATACAAATGCATCCATTTGGCATAAAGTCATTAAAGTGTCACAATCTGATTTTTTTGTTACTCGTCTGTGTAAAGCAGTGGTCCCCAAACTGCGGCCCGCCTCCATATTTGGCCTGGCCCCCTGAACAATACCAGAGACAGATTATGATTATTTCTTTTTTTTTTTTTAGTTTGTTAACACAATCAGGACTAATACACACCTAGAACATGACCCCCCCCATTCCACCCTTCAGCCATCTGTGCCCCTATCTGTCCCACAACCTCCCCGAAACAAAAATCCGAGACTCTACCCTGTCAAATAGAACGGAATAATGGTGAAGAAGATATGGAAGAGAAAATTTGATTCAGAATGCAGGATATTTAACCTGCAGTGGACAAACGATTATTTTTTGTACAATGCAAAGAAAAGGTTGTTTGTATCATCTGTCAAGAGGCAGTGGCGGTATTCAAAGAATACAAACCTGCGCCAACACTCTGAATCTCGTCATAAACACTAGTATGATCGCTTGCAAGGCCAAATGCGAGTAGACAAACTCTCAAAGCTAAAAAGTGGACCGTTAGCTCAGGAGAATACATTTGTACGCCAAGCTCGGCTGAACCAGTTGTCTGTTCGGGCAGCTTTCGGATTGCTCAACTGATAGCAAGCGGTGTTTCTTTTATTATTTATTTCCTAAATTTTTCTGTGAAGGTCCTGGAAAGGGTTACGAATATTTGTTTATGCGTGGCGTACTGGAAAACAATAAATGTTTATGTTGAGGCAGCCCTGTGATCGTCACACTTTTTCTGTTACAAACTGACCCCGGCCCCCCATCAGAGAGGGGGAAAGTTATGTGGCCCGCGCAGGAAAAAGTTTGGGGACCCCTGGTGTAAAGCATTGTATTATATAATGTCTTCTAAAAATGTTATCGGATAGAAAGGTGACAGCTTAGTGAATAAAACAAAAACCACATGAAAATCGGATGCCTGGTTGTAAAATTATTGCTATTTATTACATTACTACATTGCAAAGGGTGGATGTTGCAGTCAGAAAGAAAATACACTGGTCGGGTGTGTTCAGTAATACCTTTCTATAAGTAAAATGAAAAACTGAAATATTTATTTATATTCGTCATACAATATAAATGACGAGTTTTGTAAATGGTTTTGAACAAATAAAAATATGTTTAAGTGAGAAAAATGTAAAAGCACATATATGAAAAGCATTTAAAGTCTTTTTCTCTGATCACAGAAAAATTTGTACAGAATACAGCTGTTTACGAGTAATTACTATCTGATTATTTCTGAATAAACCAAGATGAAAATGCTACTTTATCTGGTCATGCAAAAAAAATTATTTGATTTTAAGAAGTGAAATATACTAGCCAAAATAAAAATTATATATTGTGTATTGTTCATAGCCCAAGCCATGCAGGCTATTCTGTGCAGTTAATAAATCTGAAATTAATCTAATTTATACACCTCATGGTAACTATTTAACCCATTCACTACCGGGAACCACTGTAACAGCAATGAAAACTGAGCATTCAAACCATGGGAACCACTGAAGTGGTTAAATACACACAGTCTGATTGGATAGCTTATTCATCTTCTGATAATAAATACACTTCAAATATTCAATCAAAACAACCAATAGTTTTGGCAGTGTTGTAACTCCATATTTGGAGTTTCCACAGCGATATAAACCAGAAATAATGAATATTAAAAATCATCATTGACAACAGCTCGTATGTGTGTCTAACACAATGGCGAACACGTAAGGTTTTGCAGAAAGGACTTTCTGTCTGTCTTCCTTTCGGCTTTTTCCCTTTCTCGGGAGTCACCACAGCGAATCATCTGATTCGCACGTTTGATTTGGCAGAGGTTTTTTTTTTTTTTTTTACGTTGGATGCCCTTCCTGTCACAACCCTTTTAGCAAGGGACAGAAACACGCTGACGACTTTGCAGCCTACTCTTTATGAAAGTCAGCAATGGTTCTTTTACATGCCTCTCACCATAGACAGTGAGAGACATGGCCCGCCATTGATAACCCAGTTAGCTGCATTGGGGGGACAGTGACAACCTTGTGGAGAGTGGGACTCGAACCCCCAACCTTTGGATCAGCGATCCTGCGCCCTAGACCACTAGACACTTTCTTCTTTACAGAAAGGACTTTGACGGTATGATATTAAAATTGATGCTCAGTCCGTTCAAATCATGCACAGTAGCTCACTTTACATGGATTAGAACTTAAATAGAACGTGTGACTCTCAGCTATCTGGGGCATTTTTCAGTCTGTGATCAACAAACTGTTCACAAAAACAAACACACGGTTTCAATAAAGTCGGATATACTAGTCCTCAAAAAATTAGCATATTGTGATAAAGTTCATTATATTCTGTACTGTACTGATAAACATAAGACTTTCATATATTTTAGATTCATTACACACAACTGAAGTAGTTCAAGCCTTTTATTGTTTTAATATTGATAATTTTGTCCAAAAAGTAAATAAAAACCAAAAACCCCTATCTCAAAAAATTAGCATATTTCATCCGACCAATAAAAAAAGTGTTTTTAATGCAAAAAAAAAGTCAACCTTCAAATAATTATGTTCAGTTATGCACTCAATACTTGGTCGGGAATCCTTTTGCAGAAATAACTGCTTCAATGCGGCGTGGCATGGAGGCAATCAGCCTGTGGCACTGCTGAGGTGTTATGGAGGCCCAGGATGCTTCGATGGCGGCCTTAAGCTCATCCACAGTGTTGGGTCTGGTCTAAAAACTCCCAGCCTGGTTCATTACTCAAAACCGCAATCATGGGTAAGACTGTCGACCTGACTGCTGTCCAGAAGGCCATCATTGACACCCTCAAGAAAGAGGGTAAGACACAGAAAGAAATCTGAGCGAATAGGCTGTTCCCAGAGTGCTGTATCAAGGCACCTCAGTGGGATGTCTGTGGGAAGGAAAACGTGTGGCAGAAAACGCTGCACAACCAGAAGAGGTGACCGGACCCTGAGGAACATTGTGGAGAAGGGCCGATTCCAGACCTTGGGAGACCTGTGGAAGCAGTGGACTGGGCTACAGGTGCCGCATTCCCCAGGGCAAGTTACTTTTGAACCAGAAACAGCGGCAGAAGCGCCTGACCTGGGCTACAGAGAAGCAGCACTGGACTGTTGTTCAGTGGTCTATTGTTTTTTAAAAGTACTTTTTCGGATGAAAGCAAATTTTGCATGTCATTCGGAAATCAAGGTGCCAGAGTCTGGAGGAAGACTGGGGAGAAGGAAATGCCAAAAGGCCTGAAGTCCAGTGTCCAGTACCCACAGTCAGTGATGGTCTGGGGTGCCATGTCAGCTGCTGGTGTTGGTCCACTGTGTTTTATCAAGGGCAGGGTTAATGCAGCTAGCTATCAGGAGATTTTGGAGCACTTCATGCTTCCATCTGCTGAAAAGCTTTATGGAGATGATTTCATTTTTCAGCACGTCTTGGCACCTGCTCACAGTGCCAAAACCACTGGTGAATGGTTTACTGACCATGGTATTACTGTGCTCAATTGGCCTGCCAACTCTCCTGACCTGAACCCCATAGAGAATCTGTGGGATATTGTTGAGAGACACCAGACCCAACACTGTGGATGAGCTTAAGGCCGCCATCGAAGCATCTTGGGCCTCCATAACACCTCAGCAGTGCCACAGCCTGATTGCCTCCATGCCACGCCGCATTGAAGCAGTCATTTCTGCAAAAGGATTCCCGACCAAGTGTTGAGTGCATAACTGAACAATTATTTGAAGGTTGACTTTTTTGTATTAAAAACACTTTTTTTTATTGGTTGGATGAAACATGCTAATTTTTTGAGATAGGAATTTTGGGTTTTCATGAGCTGTATGCCAAAATCATCAGTATTAAAACAATAAAAGACCTGAAAGTGTTTGGAAACGCCTACTGTTTAGAAACACCCTTAGCCACACACGCACCCCGAATAGCTTCCTTGTTCTTAAGGATGGGAGCAATGGTAGACTTAGCGTACTGGTACTGGGACGCTGAGTCACACAAACGCACACCTCGTTCGTGTTTTTCAATGATCTCCGCCTGTGGTGGGGTCTTTTTCGGTCCCATAATAGCAAAAGTACACTCAATATGGTCCAAAATGTCTAGCAAACACAAACCACTTCCGCATTCAAAGAAAGGGGGTGACGAACTGTGACGCCATGAGCGTGCGTCAGCTTCTCGTGGCCGCCACCGTGGCGCTGTTCGACCGCGTGGTTTGATTCGTCCGCCGAAAACTAGTTCGTCAGCAGAGACTATATGCTCGCAAATTTAATGTTCTTGAGGTGAAAAGTTCGTGAGCTTAAGCGTTCGTCAGCGGAGGTTTTACTGTATATATATATCCATATACATATATATATATATCCATATACATATATATATATATATATATATATATATATATACACACACATATATATATATATACACACATTTATATATATACACATATATATACACACACATTTATATATATATATATATATATATATATATATATATATACACACACACACACACACACACATTATTTATATATATATATATATATATATATATATATATATATATATATATATATATATATATATATAGAGGATTTTCTGAGTAGATCCTTCCGTAGGAGAGTGCTCAATACTTTTTGGTAGAGCAAATAAACAAAAATAAAAGGACAGGACAAAGACTTTCTATTGAAACTCCATTTGTCACTACAGATCTGTTTCGAGGGGTGGTGAAACCATCCTCTCTCTTCAGGTGATTATAGAAGATCTTTAATTTTTCCGATAGGAAAGCCGTGATATTGCGGGGACGCGAAGCATATTTTAGCGCATGTAATAGATACATAGTATTTTACTTCCGGTTGATCATTCGCGCATGTAATATGATACATGGGGTTTTACTTCCAGGTACAGAACTCGCGGATTATCTTCATTCATGGGAGGGGCCGAACCAAACCCCCGCGAATAATGAGGGCCTACTATATTCCCATGTAGCCGCAATCACAAAGAGAACACAACAGCATTCGTGCAAGAACGCTTTCAGGGGAGAAAAAAAAAAAAAAAAACACCTTTGTTTTTAGGACATGCAGCTATGGCTTCTCAACAAATTTTTATTTGTGACAAAAGTTTTGAAGCGGGACCTAATCCAATAAAGATTAATTATGTTTCTTTAACTTGGTGGAATATTTAAGACCGTACAATATATTTTACAAGGATATGGATTTTAAAAATATATAAAACAGAAGAAACTGGTTTTAAGAGTAAAATTTGATGATGGTAGACTACCTTTTCTTTGAGCTGATCTACTTCAGCCTCAGCTATGCTGTGTTTCATCTGGAGCTAGGTGATAAAAAAAAGTTTAAGTTCATGTGCATATAATTTGAATATGCAGCCAAGCTCAACTATTATATACGTAAAACAAAAATATATTCACAAACCAAAATATATTGAATGTCATATAGTGACATTAAATTAGAACTGTCAAGGTGTCATATGCACGACATATATTTTTTTAATTGCAAGCTTAGTTCCACAGATTACCTCTTCAAATTTGAAGCTGAGCTGTG
The DNA here is from genome assembly GCA_024760905.1 of Plotosus lineatus. Lineage (NCBI taxonomy): Eukaryota > Metazoa > Chordata > Actinopteri > Siluriformes > Plotosidae > Plotosus > Plotosus lineatus. The sequence continues at coordinate 52,786,545 of CM045729.1, read as the reverse complement.
CAGCATCCATGTTGGATGGCAAGAACATCCTTTCATTCTCTGGCAAATCATACAGCTCCACAGACCTCCTGTTAAAACTTGAGCTTACAATCCCATCTTCTCCTCCTTCATCGTCTTCATCGTAGTGTTCATCCTGAGACGATCGCACAGTGATGTCAGTAAATCATTCACTCCCCAAAGCAAAGATAAGTGAAGCACACAACAGGAAATGCATAATTCCCAGCCAGTAACTTTTAATCAGTAAATTAGTGTAAATTCCCTGTAGTTATATGTCGGTTTACATACTTTTTAAACCATGATCCACACCGTCTGATCAAATAGTGACAAATTTAAAAAGAAACCAATAAAAAAACTCTCTCAAATTCTGTTTCCAAGTCACTCTTTCAGATAAACATTCTATTAGATTCAACTTTGTCATTACATATGTATAAATACACGGTAACGAAGTACAGCTAAAAGGTTTTCAGAGAAGAAACCTATGTAAAAGTAACTTGTTATCTGAGCACAGTGTGTTTTACTATAATCATCTATTTCATCTGAGCTAAAGGAAATGTAACAGCATACAGTCCTGGCCTTGTGCTTTGCATATCCCACATGACTACAGTGCAAAGAGCCATCTCTCTACAGTCCTATTCACGCAACAGAAACCAACTTCACCACAAGCAGTCACTCCCCATTCAAATCTATCACAATATGCAAAAGATGTTCTTCTTTTCTGCAAGAAAACTACCGGCCAACTAACACATTCATCGAGACAAAATCTTTTAGGCATTCAGTGTTTAAAAAAAAGTGTAAATACGAGAATAACGCTAACATTACTAACTCTAAGTGAAATAAAGACAACATTACCTTTAGCAACAGGAAGAACCGATGTTACATCTCAAAGTCAAATTTTCCTGTATGACCCAAGTGGCTATCAGATGAAAAAAGGTACCATTTTATTTAAAATTCAAGCCTACTGACACACCTCCTCTGTGGACTGTTCATATGGATCCTCCAATCTCTGCTGCTGCTGTTGCCTCTCCTGCTCCAATGTCTCACTGATCAGCCGGGCCACTTCACTCTGAGTCCCAGGTTTCTCCCGACCAATGAGAAAGCTGCACATGGAATGACTGATAGGTTAGCAGGAAGGAAGTAGGTGGGTTTGACCTACTCATCACGTCAACATGTGTATACTGGACTTCAGGTAATGTTACCAATTCTAGACTGGGGCGGTACAGTTATGTGAAAAAAATTAGAACACCCCCGTTAAATAGTCACCTCTTTAAGAAATATTCACATAATGTCCAATGTTTATTTATTTCTATAAAAGAGTTAATTATCATTAAATATTACCCTTTTTAAATCACACAAAATATATGAATAATGCATATTCCAATGGAGGAAGAATTAGGACACCCTACACCAGTGCTTCTCAAATAGTGGGGGGCGCGATGGGATGCTGAGGGGGGCGCGTGTGACCCAGGAGAACATGCTTTTTTTCCGCCGTACTACAAGAAAGTGTAATTGCACATCCACTCCAGTAGTTGGCAGTGGCGCCCTCATTGCCCATTTTGCGCAGCAAGTACAGGTCCCAGCTAAACATTGAGCAGGAGCTGAGAGTTGCAGTGTCATGCTTCAAACCTCGCTTTGAGAAGCTGTGCGCTGCAAAACGTGCTCATTGTAGCCATTAATCTTGGCTTCCTCATTTTGAGAAAAAAAAATCAGCACAAATTGTTCTATTTGTTCTTGTTTTGTAGGTTAAAGTGTTTATATATTGTGCTCCTGAGTTAATGTTTCTGAAGTCAATTTGAATTAATTATTTATTGATTTTATTTTCAGCAGCAAATGGTGTGGTAAGTTTGTCAAAAATGTAACAAGGATATTATTATTTTTAAATTTAAGGCAAATTGATGCACTTTCTTTTACAGACTAATAAAAAATGTTAAAAGTTATTCTTGTAAGTTGAACTATATCTCTTTCTTTTTGTTTTATTTATGTTAACAAGGATACGATATAATGAAGAGATATACCTGTAACTATATTATAGAAAAAAGTTATAATTTATAGTTGCGGCGGAAAGTGGGTGGTGGGGGGGCGCGAATTGTTTTCTTCTTGCTAGGGGGGGCGTAACAGAAAATAATTGAGAAGCACTGCCCTACACCTAATAAATAGTTAGTCCCTTTGGCAGAAATAACTTCAGCAAGGCGGTTCTTGTAGCCATCTACCAATCTCTGACATCTATCTGAGGAATGTTTGCCTCAGCCCTCAACGAAGAATTTGTTCAGCTGTGAGATGTTTGAGGTGTTTCTTGCATGCACAGCCTGTTTCAAGTCACCCCACATCTCCTCAATGAGATTAAGATCCAGACTTTGAAAGGGCCATTCCACGACTCTTCACTTCTTAGTTTTTAGCCAGTCATTGTTGGATTTACAGGTATGTTTTGGTTCATTGCCATGTTGCAGTGTCCAGTTCCGCTTCAGCTTTACTACAGATGGTTTCACATATTCAAGCCCCCTCTGATACACAGTCGAATTCAAGGCGGATTCTAGGATAATGAGCTGGCCAGGTCCTGCAGCAGCAAAGCATCCCCAAACCATGCCACTGCCACGCTTCACAGCTGGAATGAGGTTCTTTTCCTGGAATACTGCATTTGGTATCTGCCAAACATGCCTTCTGTTCTGGTGTCCAAATAACTCGACTTCAGACTCATCTGTTCATCAAAGAAAGTTGTTCCATCAGACCTGACACTTACTCTCTAAAAAGACCATTAAAGCCAGGCTGAAATTTGTCAAAGAGAACACGAAGGTTTCCTACTTGCACAACTCACATGACGGTCAAACTTGTGGGGTCTCTTTCTGATAGTAAAGTCATGCACTTTCACATTGACAGTAGTGCGAGTCTGTTGTAACTCCTGCGATGATATTTTAGGACTTGATTTCTTTTAGCATCTTGCTGTCTGCTCTGGGGAAAAACTTGCTTGGACAGCCAGACCTGGGCATGGTGGCAGTTATTTTGAATATTCTTCACTTGTAAACAATTTTCAGGATGGTGGAAGGCTGATGTCAATTTCCTTAGATTATATTTTTAAATCCCTTCCCAGACGAATAAGCAACCACAGTCTTCTTTATGAGGGCCTCAGACAGTTCTTTGGATCTCATCATGGTGCTCAGTCTCACTTGAACAGACAGGGGCAAACCAAACTAAATAGCTGAGGTTTAAATAGGGCGAGCCTTCTCTGGTGGGTGGCAATGTTCTGATCAGATGCACCTGTGTGTGATAAGCCATTTTAAGTGGGATTTTTTTTTTTGGTCCATTAAGATACACATTGCTGTTCATATCCTTTGTTTGAGGAGTAAAAATATTTTAATTTATGTTCGTTATTTACAATCAAATCATAAATAAATAACAAGATTGGACATTATGTTAACATTTCTTAGTAAAGAGTTGACTATTTAATGGGTTGCCCAAATGGTTTTCACATGAGTGTATGTCAGTGCTTCTCAAATAGTGGGCACGCTCCCCTTGGGGCCGGGGGGTGATGCCGGGGGAAGCGCGTATGACCCTGGGGAACATGCTTTTCTGTAAATTGTGTACAAGAATTAGGTGTAATTGCACCTCCACTCCACTGGTTGGCAGTGGTGCTCTCATTGTTACGCTATGGTGTAGCGTATTTTTTTTATGCATAAAAAAAATGTTAATGAAGATTTTCTTTATTGTAAGTTGAACTATATTTTTCTTTTTTTGGTTTTTAATGTTAATAAAGATACAATGTAATTGAGAAATACTTCTGTATGTACTTGTAAGTGTCTATTATGCTGAAGGGTGACCGTATAGCCTGAGCATGATCTGATTGTGAAAACAAGGCTAGCTTGTACATTACAGTTATGTGTCCGTCATTTGGCTCTGGTCATCCATTAACATACCAAGCTAAGCGCTATGGATTACTGAGACAGTGTGAGGGTGACTGAACTGCCCAGCAATTCCGTTATGGTAAAATAAAATATATATACAAGAACCACAGTATTAAAACTGTCTGGAGCCAATCTAAAGTTGCTAGCCCCACTTATTAGTCTCCCAGGCAGTTTTTTTTTGTTGTTGCTGCTGCTCTTGCAGATGATTTGTGTGGGTCAGGCTTAGAATTCTCACGGCAAGGTGTCAGTTGCAATCTCATAGAGACATGCGTTCAGCACTCACCATACTATTCCTTTTGTGTTCTTGAGGACTGTGGCAGCAAAAAGCTGTGTCACTCCCACCAGACTGATGCCATCAACTTCTACAATCTGATCGTTCACCTGGATCCTGAATAAAAACCACTATCAATAAACACAGACACTGTACTATAGATAAAATCTACACAAAGGTACAGTACGAATGCTTATACAGTGGAGCCTCGGAATCCGAACACTCTAGAGTTCAAACAAATCAAAATCTGAACAAAAAAAAAATCAGATTTTTTTTCATCCCGGAAACGGAACAAAAACCGGAAGTTGAACTTGAGAAACGTGCGAGAGAGAAAAACGAGACCGAGAGGGAGGAAAAGTGCGCGACTTCCAGAAGTCCGGAAGTTGCAGATACTATGTATGTTCTGGGGAAGTCTGGAAGTTGTTGATACTGTGCATCACCCTAATAAAGCTGTCCTGGGGAGGTCCGGAAGTTGTTGATACGGTACTATGTCATATGTACATCACCCTCATAAAGCGAAAGATAGCGCTAAAGCGCTAAAACTAAGCTAAAGCGCTAAAACTAAGCTAAAGCACTAGCAGCACTGTGAACACCTTTAATGATGAGGTCAACAGCCACTTCCGTAACGTTTTGAAAAGAAAACAAACAAACCACGTTAGAAATGTTCTTCAAGAAAAGAAAGAAACATGCTAAAGAAGAATCATCCATGCAAAGCGGTAGCAAGAGAACCTTTGGCTGATTTATCTGAAGCGGTTATAGAAGGGAATCCGCTTTCCTCTTTCCCACTCTGTTATGGAAGGGGATATGCTTCTTCTCTTTCTCTCCAATATTTACATGTGCCATCTGCTCACCACCACTACTTTTCCGTTCGGCTTTTTCCTTCAGGGGTCGCCACAGCAAACCATCCGCCTCCATCTCACCCCATCCTCTGCATCTTCTACTCTTACTCCAACTACCTTCATGTCCTCCTTCACCACATCCATAAATCTTCTCTTTGGTCTTCCTCTCGGCCTTCTGCCTGGTAGTTCCAACCTCAGAATCCCACTACCAATATACTCACTATACCTCCTCTGTACATGTCCAAACCATCTCAATCTAGCCTCTCTGACGTTGTCTCCAAAATGTCTTACATGTGCTGTCCCTCTGATGTACTCATTCCTGATCCTATCCATCTTCGTTACTCCCAAAGAGAACCTCAACATGTGCTGTCCCTCTGATCACTACCACAAAGGTAAAAATTGTTATCTTTATTGCTCTTGTGCTTTAACTGCACTGTGGTTTTTATTTTAGTTTGTTATGGTCTCTCACAAAAGAGTTGCGTGTTGAAATGCACGTTGGACAGGAGCGTGGCTGTCACACGCGATGTGAAGTGCTGAACACGCACATCTGATTCGGTTTAATCACGGGCTATAAAGACTAGCAGTGCTCTTCCTGGTGCTAGAAGACTGTCCCTCTTTCCCATGATCTCTCTGGCTCTCGGCTCTGTGCTCCACCAGTTCCCGTTTTAGTTTGATTTCCGTGTTTCTCCGCATCTTTAAATTCTGTTCAAAAGACAACAGAACGGATTAAGACCATTTACATTATATGTAATGGGAAAAGCAGATTCGGAATCCAAACAAATCGGAATGCGAACAGCCGTCTGGAACGGATTAAGTTTGAATATCACTTTTTTTTGGGTGTGTGTGTGTGTGTGGGGGGTGTTAAATAATTTTTAAAAAGTATACTGCAGGGTTTAAGAACAGCCAGCTCATGACGCAGAGGGTACCAAAAACATGGCTAATATACCAGGGAATACAGAACCTAAAGTGACCTTGTTTAGGGAGGTATTCTACACTTTAAAAGCTTTGGGAATTTTCTGAGTTTTCATATCAAGAAGAGTCCACAGAATGGATGTTAGCGGTTTGCCATTTCTGCTTGTCGTTTATATACAGGATGATTATAAACACAAACTGAAAAAAAAAAAGAGCTGCATCTCATGAGCTGGAAATCATTATATACAACCATGAATGTGTGCTATCTGGCACTTGTATGTGTGTGATCTTCTTTCTTCTTTTCTTTTCGGCTTTTTCCCTTTTCTCGGGAGTCGCCACAGCGAATCATCTGATTCGCACATTTGATTTGGCACAGGTTTTTACGTCGGATGCCCTTCCTGTCACAACCCTTTTAGCAAGGGACAGAAACACGCTGACGACTTTGCAGCCTACTCTTTACGAAAGGCAGCAATGGTTCTTTTACATGCCTCACACCATAGACAGTGAGAGACATGGCCCGCCTTTGATAACCCAGTTAGCTGCACTGGGGGGACAGTGACAACCTTTGTGGGGACTTGAACCCCCAACCTTAGGATCAGCGATCCTGCGTCCTATCCACTTTAAATGATATTATAAAACACCCGGTTTTTGCCTTCATTCTAACAATGGGTGTACCCAAAGGTTTAACTTTTCCGAGAGCATGGCTATAATTATCCTTACTAAATGACTTGAGGCACTTACAACAGTAACAGCAAGAAAGTAGCATGTAATAGAGAATAAATTAAAAAAAAAAAAAAAAGTCACTCAGCACATCCACCTCACAGTGAGAAGATTCTGGGTTTGAGTCCTGGGCTCGCCAAGGATATTTATGTGAAGTCCTGTGTTCTTCCCATATATGTGTGTTTCCTCCTGGTACTCTGGTCTAATTGGCTGTGACAAATTACCACTGTGATTGGGAGTCAGTTTTTATTGGCTCACTGATGGACTGGTAAGTTGTTCAGGGTATACCCTGCCTTCACTGAGAGTCATTAAATATAGTGTACTGCTTCCTATCAACCCGATCTCTGATATCCTGGACATAACATTTTTATGTTTACGTTTTAAAAGCATGACTATTACTGTATCTTTGAAACATCATTTGAAGTTTGAATAAAGTGGGGGTTTTTAACCTTGAAGAGCTAAACTGAGTTACACACCAAAAGGTGTAATCATGATGCATTCAGATCTGGCTATATAGAAGGTAATGCCAATTATTCCTTTTCTAATTTGAAAATAAAAAAATCTGGTGTCATACAATTGTTCATCAGGTCATCTAGTATAAACCTAGAAATTTATGAAATTTTGATCAGTACTAATGGAAGTGAGAAACTTTTAAAGCCAACTGTTCACAACAACCAGGTGACAGAGTCTAACACTGGATACCTCCAATGTAAAAACGAAAAGGCAATTTTGCATAGCTCTTGTTGTGTTTTAGGAAGGCACTCTGCTGATTTGTAAGGATTTCAGAATCTGTGATCCTGGTAAACTGAGTTTTTGTTAATAATAAATGCCAATAAAGTCTCGACCTATGAACGCGGCAGATATTCTAACAGTAATTATCTTTATCAAAGTTCACCTCATTTAATAATTGCATATGGCTGGTCTACAATGGGGGAATTTGAAAACAGTGCATAATGCTAAAACCAGAACAGACATACAGAGTCACAGTGACTTGTGGAAGCATAAGTGTACCAGACCTCATGCATTTCTAATTATTTAAAAAATTTAAAGAAGCCAATTTTTCTTTTTCCTTATGCTCATATATATTAAAACCATTATTTTCCTCAGGACCTATCTAGCTACATCCATTTTTGTTTTAATAATAATTGCGAATGATTCAGATATAGAGAAGCAAATCATACTGTATCATTTCTTTGCATGCACGTACAGTGGTACCTTGAGTTACGAGTGTCTTCAACGAGCAAAATTTTGATTTACGAGCTCTGCTGGGGAAATGGCTCTCCTGGGCCGATTAGCCTTGTATTTTTCCGCATATATTCCGCCACGCTCTG